>CM032454.1:207809534-208003787 GCA_019049505.1 Pachyrhynchus sulphureomaculatus | reverse complement strand
TTTTTTTTTTGTAACATTTCCCACTCTTTCACATGGTGCTATTAGTTTCTCGATATCTCTTTTATTTTTCAAGATATTATCGAAAAACCAAATTTTTGGTTTTATTCTGGACTAGCCGTGCCCGCGGCTCCGCTCGCGTGGACTTGATTCATCTTTATCGTCACTGCTTATTCGTTATGTTTATATTATTATATAGCTCAAGGGGCCTTAAGGCCCATGGCTTAGTTGCATACTTGTCTCCACTTCTTTTTGTCTTCTGTTAGCTTTTCCCAGTGCGGGATTCCCATCAACTCCGGATCTTGGTTTACTGCCTGAATTCATGTAGATCGAGGTCTACCCTTGCCTCTTCTTCCAACCACTCCTCTTATTAGGGCTTGGTTTGCCTGTATTTCTTCCTTCATCCTTGCCACGTGTCCCAACCATCCTAATCGCTGTCTTATTATGATTTGGCTTATAAGGGGTTTCGTATATAGGCATTTTAATTCGTAGTTTGTTCTTCTCTCCTACCTCCACAGTCCCTCTTCTTTCCTTCCTCCGTAGATTCTTCTCAAAGTTTTCCTTTCCCACACCTCCAACGTCTCCTTTTCTCTTGCATTCAGTTTCTACGTTTCGTATCTATATGTCACCGTAGGTCTGACAACTGTCGTATATATTCTTTCTTTTGCTTTTCTTGATACATTCTTTGATTTCAATATTGGATTCATTGCCCCCAAACATCTCTGTCCTTTCGCTATTCTTTCTTATATCTCCGTCCTTTCTTGTCCACTCTCTGTTATTGTTACTCCCAGATAATTAAATTTGTCTACTTTTTTAAACATATATCTTTTCCCTAAGTTGTTTATTATATCTAAACTTTTGTTGTTTTTATTATCCTTCTTCTTTGTAATTTCCATGTATTTTGTTTTTTCCTCATTTATCTTTAGTCCTCTCATCCTTCCCGTTTCTTCTATCCTACTTATGGCTTTTTTTGAGGTTCTCTTTTGCTCTTGCAATCACTGCTACATCATCCGCATAGGCCAAGCATTGGCAGGTTCGTTGGTATATCGTCCCATTTGTTTTTATTTCTGACTCCCGGATTATCTTTTCTAGTACAAAATTAAATAGACATGTCGACACTGGTTCCCCCTGTCTTAAAACTCTTTTCACCTTAAACTTGTCTGATACTTTGCCCTCAACCAACACTCTATTTTCTGTGTCATTCAGGGTCATTCTCACCATGCAAATCAATTTACTTGGAATTTTTAGTTCTTCCATTATCTTGTAGAGTCCTTCTCTATTTACAGAGTCATATGTTTCTCTGAAATCCATAAAGACCAAGTGTAGTGCCAAATTTTGTTCTAAGCTATTATCTTGGATTTGCTTAATCGAAAATATCTTGTCTATAACCGATCTATTTTTCCTGAATCCACACTGATAGTCTCCCAGAATAGATTCGGCTTTCTCTGCTAGTCTGTTTTTGATAGTCAACACTACTATCTTGTACACGACATCCAGTAAGGTTATTGGTCTATAATTAGCGCATATGGTTTTTTTCTCCTTTTTTGTATATTGGACAAATGAGCGACTCTCTCCAGCTCACTGGCATCTTTTCTGTTTTCCCATATTTCTTGCACCAACCGGCATATTTCATTTTCCAGACCTACTCCTCCAGCTTTTATCAGTTCTACAATTTCCACCCGGGGCCTTATTTTTTTTTGGGTTCTGAGTATTTCTCTTATTTCTTCTTTGCAGGGTTTGTTTGTCACCCCCTGCCCTTCAGTTAATTTTGCTTCCTATTTCTCATTCAACTCATTTTCATCTCCATTTAGTGTTTCTTTAAAATATTCCCCCCATCTATTCAGTCTTTCTGCGAAGCTTACTGCTATACTTTCATCTTTTTTCCTACAATTAAATATATAATAAAAGACTGTTTTTAGTCAATTTCCACTGGTTTATTTAAATTGCGATGACGCGTTTCGCTGTCGATGCAGCTTCTTCAGATCTACATTTTACACTGTCAAGTTAGGTTTAATATTCACAGTTTTATATAATTTCTTAATTATAATATTACACCTAATTAAATTACATTGATAGTATTGGAAAATCCACACAGATTTGGAGTTAAGAGAATAAAATTCAATAATGGTGAATTGCTTAAAGGTGTAATATTATAATTAAGAAATTATATAAAACTGTGAATATTAAACCTAACTTGACAGTGTAAAATGTAGATCTGAAGAAGCTGCATCGACAGCGAAACGCGTCATCGCAATTTAAATAAACCCAGTGGAAATTGACTAAAAACAGTCTTTTATTATATATTTATAATGAATTTCCATCAAGTATAAGCTACAACAATCCAAAATTTTTTCCTACATATTAGCATTTTGTCTCTGTTTATTCCCTTTGTATTTTATAAAAAAAAAACACGTAAATCGGATAAGTGGTTCTTGAGTGCTAAGCGCAGTAATGGATAGACAGACAGACAGAGAGACGTTACGTTTTATATATATTATAGATTTTTTTTGACATATATTAAAATAAGAATTAAAAAAAAATCACGTAAATCGGATGAGTGGTTCTCGAATGATAAGCACACTAAGGGACAGACAGACAGACAGAGAGACGTTGCGTTTTATATATATTATATAGATTATTATTATTACTATATAACCTGGCCAAAGAATATATGTATGCATTTAAAAAAAACACGTAAATCGGATAAGGTCTCGCCTGATAAACGCACTAATGGACAGACAGACAGACAGAGAGACATTGCGTATTATATATATTATAGATTATAGGTTATAGATATTCTCTGCTACATAATATTGTTCCAAATTTAATGGTTTAGGCTGTGTACTGCAAAGGAACGCGCTAGCGGCAAACTTTTTTCCGACTTCATTCACTATTACCGTCACTGCTCATTCCCTATGCTACCTATCGTAATAAAATATAGCCTATAACCTGGCCAGAGAACATATGTATGTTTTTAAAAAAAAAGTACGTAAATCGGATAAGTGGTTCTCCACTAACGGACAGACAGACCGAGAGACGTTGCATTTTATATATATTATAGATTTAGTGGGCTTAGCGTACATCAAACTTTAACAATTTTTTTTTTTCGTATTCTACGTACAAATAACTACTTGTGTGCCAAAATGAATGCAACCTGTTAACATTTAGTGAGAGCTCAGAACCTCTGGCGGGCTATTCCACGTACAAATCTTTTCAAGCAGTCTTTTGTATGGAGATCCTTAGCCCATTCGAATCATTTGCGCATGACTGTATTTCTCCCCTAGTGCAATTTACAGCGATTCAAGACCAGTGTGAATCGCTTTTCCCGCACACGTGTTCTCCTGCAGCGCTCGGTATTTCTCTGCAGCACGTGTACTATGCCCAAAAAAAAAAAATAATTATATGTCAATTTTAAATGTAAGAGAATCGGTTATGGCTAAAATCATTTAGTGTAGGTACTTTGATAGATAATGACCACCTTTTGTTCATTATCGCATCCGAACCAATAAAATCCCATAAAATGTCATTCCCGTCTCCTTGAACGGCATCACTAAAAAATTAAATTATAGATTTCTTTGTTTCTTTCAGTGCATCAAATTTTAAATGGGTGTCTTACAGATAGTCCCTAAAACATGAAAAAATGCAAAAACTTCTAAGGAGTTTCTTCACGAATAGCGAATGAAGTGAATGCACAGAAGAGAACAAATCCCTTACATCAGATTATATGTATTTTTTTTTTTTCAGAGTTATGGACCAACACAAAATGTCAAAAGAAGAATGGGAAAATAGTATAATGACGTGGTGGAAAGAGCACAGAGGTATGCTGCGCGAAGACGCCATGATGGAATACCTAAAAATCGCCCAAGATTTGGAAATGTACGGCGTAAATTACTTTGAAATCCGTAACAAGAAGGGTACAGAATTGTACTTGGGTGTCGACGCGTTAGGTCTGAATATTTATGAAAAAGACGACCAGTAAGTAAAAAACTTGACCCGTATTAATAATCATATTGGAAGTTTCAGTTTCATAGTTTAAAAATCACACTTCGATTTTCACTTAAGAGTTAGAAAGATCAAAAGCGGCCTTAAAAAGCACTTGAAAATTCCTGATGAGAATATTTAGGTTATGTTTTTAATTTTTGTTAAATTATATCAATTAATAATTAAATTGTTCTTATGTAAGCTTTTTATAGGGCCCCAAGTCTTTTAAGATAGAGAAAAGTTAGTTAGCTGTTAAAATCTGAGTTTTTTTTGTAATAAGCGATTTTAGCATCAGTAATAATAATATAATTTATAGCAAATGCCTAATGGACTCCCGAATACCAAATGCCTAGTTAAATGCCATAGCAATCTTAATCTTTAAGAAAGGAAATAGATGCAAACTCGAAAATTACAAATGTAATGAAAGACTGATTTTATCAAATTTCCACTTTATTTAGTTTCACTGAAACTGTATGACGCGTTTCGCTATACTATAGCTTCTTCTGATACAAAATGATATTTGAATATTAGTGTTGTTACATTTATACAAATACCCTAAGGTAGATAGGTAATAAAATTAATAGTATATGCTAATGAATATTGGTGGGAAATCCATTCTGAATATTAATTGTATAAATTGAGTAAAGGTGAGTTACCATGGACAGGACAGGTATCTTTTTGTTCGTTTAAGATGATGTCTGAATTTTTAATTCTATTTATTTCTAAATTTTCTAATAGGTTTAATTTTACGCCTTTGTTTTGTATGTGTAGAATTTTAAATTTATCGTCAAAAAGATGATTTGATTCTGTTAAATGATTATTGTATGCTGAGTCAGTTTTGATTTTTAAATAGCTTTTATGTTCTAAAATCCGAGTTTCGAATGAGCGACCTGTCTGACCTATGTAACTTTTATGACAAAAACCACAATTCAACTGATACACTCCAGATTTTTTTTGATCTATTTGGTTTTCCCTTTGCGTTTTTTTAATGAATTTTCCTAACGAGTTGTTTGTTCTAAAAGCTATGTTGATATTATATCTGTTTGTAAATGTTTGTAAATTAAAAATGCTGTAATACCACGTTATATAAAACTGCAGACTAAAAACACTAGTGTTGTAGCCTCGAAAGCCGCCAACATAGGACATAAAAAATGGATTATTGAAGAAAGAAGGATCCAGTACAGCAAACGAGACATCTATAATGTTTATGTTAAGGTAATCCATTCTGAATTAACTTTTCGATTACACTCATTAGAATTTTTTGATCTAGATCGAAAAACGAGGGATAAAATTAGAACTATAATAAATAAAAAATACATTAATCAAAAAAGAAAACTTGATTCTCTTATAAGGAAAAAAAACAAATATCAACTACAGCCTACCACAAAAAAAGCGTTTTCAGATCATAATTTCTTTGACAGATTTATAAATTTATCATCAACAAACTTTTCCAATCAAGAAACAGCCCTCTTAAACAAAGGTTTTAAACAAAATATAAATAATAAATTTGATTTAAAAGAATCTGAAATCTTGGCTGTAGAAACAGAAATAGCTTTAATAAATGTACCATTCAACACGCCAAAAAAATACATTTGCGCAGATATTATAAAAAAGGAATTTTTTAGCAACAAACCAAATTTAGATAATGAAATAAATGTAGCTAGATCAATACAAAACAAGACTAAAAATAATAATATTATTTTCACAAAAGTAGATAAGGGTAACACAATAGTCGCTATAGATCAACAACAATATATAGACAAAACATTAGAATTTATTAAGAAAGGAAATATCAAAATATTACTAAAAGATCCGACAGAAAAATTCGAGAAAGATATTAGAACAGAGTTAGGTAAAGCTTCTAGCATCATATCAGACAACCAAATCTCAAAATTAACAGTCATGAATCATCAGCCCGCGCTACTTTATTCATTAGTCAAATTACATAAAGAAAATCATCCTATTAGACCTGCAGCCTCCTACATATCGGCCCCAGCTTACAAACTCTCAAAATTTCTCATAGATATCATTAAAACGAACATTAACTTCACCCCAACTTACACAATAAAAATTCGTTAGAATTAACGGAAAAAATTTACAACGTCTTTCGACCAGATAATTCAAAAATAGTATCATTTGACGTCCAAAACCTTTTCCCTGGCATACCCCCGGATGAAACAGTAAAAATCATAAAAACATTCTTAATCAAAAATAAAGTTAATATCATTATACACCAAGACATACTAAATTTATTAAACACTAGCCCTCAATCAAAATTATTTTTACTTTAATAATTCGTTTTATAATAGTTCTGAGGGACTCATAATGGGTAGTCCACTTAGCCCGCTTTTAGCAGAAATATTCATGGATAACCTAGAAAAACAAATACATCGACAAGAATTTAGCAAATCATTTTTGTATTGGTACCGATATGTAGACGACATCTTTGCTTGTTTTAATCGTACAGAGCGTCAACTTGACAATGTTTTTAACTCTATAAACTCAATACATAAAAATATTAAATTCACTACGGAACTAGAAGTCGACAATAAAATTAATTTTCTTGACTTAACGATAACCAGACATCAGAACAAACACAAATTCTCTATTTTTCACAAACCCTCACATACAGATACTACAATAAACATAAAATCAGCTCACCCCCTACAACACAAATTGGCAGCTTACCACAGTATGTTTCATAGTCTTGTAAGTGTCCCCTTATCTGTAGATGATTTTAATAAAGAATTAAATCTAATAAAACAAATTGCTGTTAACAACGAATATTCTCCTGACACCATAGGCTCAATTCTAAACAAAAATTAAAAAAATAATGCTATTTCTTTAGTATACCCCAAGAAAGAAAACAAAGTTAAAAAATTTAATGTTTTAACCTATTTTGTTAATACGTCAGAGAAAATTAAAAACCACTTAAACAAATATAATATCAACATAGCTTTTAGAACAAACAACTCGTTGGGAAAATTCATTAAAAACGCAAAGGAAAACAAAATAGATCAAAAAAATCTGGAGTGTATCAGTTGAATTGTGGTTCTTGTCATAAAAGTTACATAGGTCAGACAGGTCGCTCATTCGAAACTCGGATTTCAGTACATAAAAGAAGCTATTTAAAAAACAAAACTGACTCAGTATACAGTAACCATTTAACAGAATCAAATCTTCTTTTTGACGATAAATTTAAAATTCTACACATACAAAACAAAGGCGTAAAATTAAACCTATTAGAAAATTTAGAAATAAATAGAATTAAAAATTCAGACATCACCTTAAACCAACAAAAAGATACCTGTCTGGCCCATGGTATCTCATCTTTACTCAATTTATACAATTAATATTCAGAATGGATTTCCCAGCAGTATTCATTAGCATGTAGCATTAATTTTATTATCTATCTACCTTAGGGTATTTGTATAAATGTAACAACACTAATATTCAAATATCATTTTGTATCAGAAGAAGCTATAGTATAGCGAAACGCGTCATACAGTTTCAGTGAAACTAAATAAAGTGGAAATTTGACAAAATCAGTCTTTCATTACATTCGTTATGAATTTCCATCAAGTAACAGCCACAACAATTCAAAGTAGAAAATTACAGACCTATTAGCCTTCTCGCAGTAACGTGCAAGATACTTACAAAAATAATAACTCAGAGAATAACAAACAAACTAGATAGCTACCTGCCACGCGAACAAGCTAGATTTAGACGAGGTTACAGCATGACAAATCATCTATAGACAATGCGAATACTGGTGGAAAAGATCAACGAATATAACATAAAACTATGGATAGCAGTAATAGATTATGAAAAAGAATTTGACTCGATAGAGACATGGGCAGTTTTAAACGCTTTAACTAACTGCAGAATAGATGACAGGTACACAGCCCTTATTAAATATATATATGAAAACGCAATAATGCAAATAATGACAGATATACAATAAAAAAAATTCAAGACATATCGTGGAGTACGACTCAATCTCTCCTAAATTGTTTACATTAGCAATGGAAGGCATGTTTAGAACGCTGGACTGGAAAGAAAGAGGAGTAAATATCGACGGCGAGAAACTTAGCCATTTGAGGTTTGCCGATAATATTGATAGCAAAAGACAAAATAGAACTCCAAGAAATGTTAGAAGAACTAAACGAAGCATCCAAATAGATAGGACTAAAAATAAACAGGAACTAAACAAAGTATTTAACAAATGAAATAGAGGAAGCTTGGAAGGAAAAATAATACAAAAAGTGGACGCGATTGTATATCTGGGTCAAAGAATCCAACTTTCAAAGAACAATCTGACAGCAGACCTACAAAGAAGAATATCACTGGCCTGGTCGGCGTTCGGAAAACTACAAGACGTACTCCAGTCGGAAGTGCCAAACACACTGAAAGTAAAGACCTTTGACCAATACGTGTTGCCAGTTTTAACGTACGACACAGAAACTTGGGCTCTCAATAAAAACATCGTATATAAGCTCCAGGTAGCACAAAGGTCCATGGAAAGAAAGATGCTAAACGTTAAACTACGAGATCATATACAGAATACTAAAATACGAAGAAGATCCAAAGTAACCGATGTAATAGAAAGACTGTGTAACCTAAGATGGAATTAGGAGGTACACGTAGGGAGAATGCAAGATAACAGATGGACGCGTAGGATCATAGAATGGAGACCCAGACAGAATAAGAGAAGTAGAGGAAGACCGCAGACCAGGTGGACGGACGACATAAACGGATGGCAGGGCACGATTGGATGGGGAAAACACACAATAGAGAAGAATGGAACAACTTGAGGGAGATTTACCCCCGACGATGGACAGAATAAGCTGCAGAATAATAATAATAATAAAAATACCTGTTAACGCTTAAAGAATATTGAGTAAATACGGAAAGTCAATTTTCGGGTAAAAATCAAAAATACGCCCTAATTTTGATAGAAAATACCATGTTGTTGTTCACTCCAATCACGTAACAATTCATTTCTGAAGGACAACCAATCTCCATATATGTTCTTTAAAATACGTTCGAACATCTAATTTACCCACAAAATTGGTTACCTGGATCGACTGCTAACAAATCGGTGAAAGTATAGTGTTGTCAGACTTACAAAAGTTTAAAAGTTCCTCGTTTTACTGGGTTTCTTAATATCATTAAAAGTCAAATCTAATGAGACAAGAAACTAAAATAACACTTGAACATTTTGTAAATTTGTATTTTGTTAAATTAACTAAAGCTAGCTAACTAGCTAAAAAAGTTTTTGGTCTAGCTACTTAAAACACATTTTTTTTGGAAAATTCTACTTTAGTCATCAATCCGCGATACAAGCAGTCCAATGCTTTTCTAACATTTCTATACCGTTCATATAGAAAGATTTGTCTTTGCCTTCAAAATAAGCCTCAGTTTCGGCGATAACTTCTTCATCGGAGCCAAATCTCTTTTCCGCGAGCATTTTTTGAGGTCTGCAAATAGATAATAGTCGCTGGGGGCCAAATCTGGCGAATACGGTGGGTGGGGAAGTAATTCGAACTTCAATTCATGCAAGTGTGCCATCATAACCGTTGACTTGTGATACGGTGCATTGTCTTGTTGAAGGAGCACTTTTTTCTTGTTCATCTGGGGCCGTTTCTTTGCGATTTCTGCCTTCAAACGGACCAATAACTTTATATAATATTCGCTGTTGATGGTTTTTCCCTTCTCGGCATATTCGATGAAAATTATTCCATGCGCAATCAAAATACAGAGGCCAGAACCTTCCTAGCCGACTGTTGTGTCTTTGGTGGCTTCGAGCGGCTTTCACCGGCTGAGGTCCACTCAGCTGGCTGCCGATTTTACTCTGATGTGTAGTGGTGGATCCATGTTTCATCCATTGTCACATATCGTATGAAAAAATCTTTTTTATTGTGCTTAAACAGGTCCAAACAGTGCTCAGAATCATCAACACGTTGTTGTTTTTGGTTCACAGTGAGCAAATGCGGTACCCATTTCGAACAGAGCTTTCTCATGCCCAAGTGTTTATGCAAAATGTGTCCAACATGTTCTTTTAATATCTTTTGGGGTGTCAGCTATCTCACGCTATTTCACTTTACGGTCATCCAAAACAATTTTGTGGATGTTTTTTATGTTTTCCGGTGTAACCACCTCATTTGGGCGTCCAGAGCGTTCAGCATCATTTGTATCTGTAAGACCGCGTTTAAATTCAGTATAAGTGATTTTCCAGGGGCAGAGTCCCCGTAACACTTATCAAGACACTACTTTCCTTGAACGGTATTTTTTCCCATCAAAAAACAGTTAATCAACACACGAAATTCGATTTTTTCCATTGTTTTGAAAATAGCGTCACTAAAACTACTGTAACTTGTAAACTAATCGTCGATGTCATAAAATTTTGACTCGTATCGTTTGAAGGTTAATACTTCCTAACAATCATATGGATTTTTTAAAAGGGCGACATCTATATGTCAAACCAAAAATTTTTCAGCCCACATGTTATCTATAACCACATCTACCCAGTTATTAAAATTACTAAATACAAGTTGCAACACCAGTACACATCCAAGGCAGATTTTATTACAATACACCTTTCAGTTTTCTTAACAGTGTTGCAGGGAAATGGAATAAGGTAACTTTTTAAATGAGACAGGGCAGCAATTGAGTCCACTGTTTTCTACATAAAGGTTTGTCGCCCTTGGGTATAAAATATCTTTAGGGAGAAGGATAAAATTTATCGTGACATAGAAACTTTAAGAGGAATGAGCCAGCCTTAAATGTTACTTCAAGAAACCACTATGACCTTAGTAAACTTGTGATCCGTTTAGAAGTCTCACATTACTTGGAGAATTTGCGACAAAGAAAAAATAAATATATATATATATATATATATATATATATATATATATATATATATATATATATATATATATATATATATATATATATATATATTTATTTATTTATTTATTTATTTATTTATTTATTTATTCCTGCCAACAAATCATAGTTGTTACACATTAAACTTAAACTTAATACTACGAGAACCAATACAGGAAAAGACAATTTCCCTAGCAGTAAAAACCAAATTACAAGGCAATAATACGAGGCTGGTTTGAAAAGTCCGTGCAAAAATAAACACTACTTATGTGTTTGGGGTAAACCTTTTTTATTTTTCGACATAGTCTCCTTTTAGGCTTATACACTTCGTCCAACGATGTTCTAGTTTGTTGATCCCTTCCGAATAATAGGATTTGTCCAAGTCTGCAAAATATCCATTAGTGTCTGCAATCACCTCCTCGTTTGAATAAAATCTTTGTCCCGCCAGCCATTTTTTCAAAAATTGGGGAACGAACAGTAGTCCGAGGGAGCCAAGTCTGGAGAATAGGGGGGATGTGAAACGAGTTGGAATCCTATTTCCATTAATTTTGCGACCACAAACTGCTGAGGTGTGTGCTGGTGCGATTTCGTGATGGAAAAGGACTTTCTTGTGGGCCAATCGCGGGTGTTTTTTCTTGCAGCTCGGTTTTCAAACGGTCCAATAACGATGAATAATATTCACCTGTAATAGTTTTACCCTTTTCCAGATAGTCGATGAGGATTATCCCTTGCGAATCTCAAAAGACAGTCGCCATAACCTTTCCGGCCGAAGGAACGGTCTTCGCCTTTTTTGGTGCAGATTCCCCCTTGGTAACCCAGTGTTTAGATTGTTGTTTGGTCTCAGGAATATAGTAATGTATCCATGTTTCATCCACAGTGACGAAACGACGCTTAAAGTCCTCCGGATTCTTCTGGAACAGCTGCAAACCATCCTTGCAACACTTCACACGATTCCGTTTTTGATCAAGCGTGAGCAATCGCGGCACCTATCTTGCGGATAGCTTTCTCATGTCCAAATGTTTATGCAAAATATTATGTACCCGTTCAGTCGAGATGCCCACAGCACTAGCAATCTCACGCACCTTAACTCTTCTGTCATGCATCACCACATCATGGATTTGATCAATGATTTTCTGGAGTCGTAACCTCCACAGGCTGTCCAGAACGTTCAGCGTCACTTGTGCCCATATGGCCAGTCCGAAAATTTTGAAACCACTTATAAACTGTTCTAAGCGAAGGTACAGAGTCACCATAATGTTTATCAAGCTTCTCTTTAGTCTCCAGAGGCGTTTTGCCTTTCATAAAGTAATGTTTAATCACCACACGAAATTCTTTTTCGTCCATTTCTTGAAAATCACTCGACTTCCTTGATTCACACGAATGCCAAACACAAAGAAATAGACCAATATGGCTGAAACTTGGTGTGCGTTCATTCAAGAGATGCTACTAACTAAACATGACCCCGGTGGTGCCACCTCTCGGACTTTGCACGGACTTTTCAAACCAGCCTCGTACATTTTAAGCGATGCACAATTTTCTTAAAGAAGAATGTGCGTGCATCACCATTTCAAAATTTACTATTAGTGCTTATTACAAATGTACTAAAAACCATCTTATTTTAAATACTTTATTTATTTCCTCAATAATAATCTATTTTGTTATCAAGCAACCAGTTAGTCAATTTATTTTTTACCAACCTGTATGGCTTCACTTTCAGTTCGTGAGGAATTATATTCAAAATCCTCGGAGCAGAAAAAGATAGGGACTTTTGAGTAGCACTAAAGGGGGTAGATGGTACATACACATTGTTCAGGGTAATTAGTCTAGTATGTTTACCTCGTGTTTGTTATACAGTAAAATTCTTACCACCGATTGCTTCAGCGACAAAACCCTAGCCCCATCGTATAGTTGGTCCGTAGGAAATCTTCGCGGTTTAAACAGTATTATTTTTAAAACCCTTTTCTGGGCTATTACTAAAGACGAAGATACCGAATCACGCACGGATCCCCAAACTACCAAGCCATAGCCCATCACTGACTCCACAAGAGCATCTTCAGTGCCCAACTTCTGTCTAAAACCATACTGCGCATCGGATATTAATTTATTTTTATTTAAATAATCGTTCAGGCGCAACTTGATACATTTCTCAATAATTTTACTCAGGTTGCTGATAATTGCAATGGGACGATAATTCGTAATTTCGTTACGCGAACCACCCTTATGTATAGGCGTTATGGTACATTTCTTTTAAACTGTCAGGAAATAATCCAGCTTGAAAAATTAAATTCACTATATGGGATGTGGGTTCGAGAATAAATCTGTGGTATCGTTTTAGAAAATCTACTTTAAGGTTGTCGTCGCCAGCACTTGAAGCGTTTTTAAGTGAGTTTATAATTTGATTTCAAAATCCATTATCGGGGCCAGAAAAAGTGATCCAGGTACTCTGGGGACACTATCAGAAATGATGTCTGTATTAGGAACAGTTATACTATTAGCTAATTTTTTTCCTATCCCAGAAAAAAATTTATTAAACTCATCTGCTCTGAGTTGTTCTTCTAGAATTTCAATTCCTTTATCATGGGAAATTACTCCTATTTTCTGATTATTTTTTTGACTATTGCTAGCCGACTTTCTTAAATTCTAAGTTTTTTTAGAGTCACCTAACTTTAGCTGAAATAAATGAGTGTGATAATCAACTTTGGTTTTATTTATTAGCTTAGTCAACATCTTACGGTGATTTTTATACATATTAAGAGCTACAAAATTAAAAATAAAATATTTACCTTTACAGGCTCACACCCAAAATTGGTTTCCCGTGGTCAGAAATCAGAAATATTTCCTTCAACGACCGCAAGTTTATAATCAAAAACCCATTGACAAAAAAGCACCGGATTTTGTATTCTTCGCACCCCGGGTCAGGATCAACAAAAGGATTTTGGCTCTTTGTATGGGTAACCATGAACTATACATGAGGCGAAGAAAACCCGATACTATAGGTTAGTATACTTCTGGCTACTTCCTCATATATTTTTAAAATAAAATAATATCTGTGTGACTCTAGAACTGTGAAGGATTGTACCATTTAGAAAAAGTGATTTTCAAATTATTTAATTTCAAAGATGCAGCACTAAGAAGGGCATTTCGATTTAGCAGTACTAAATTCATCCATCAATTGTTGCAGCTACGTATTTGTAGAAATTGTACTGCACATCATTAAGATTATTTTCTGATAATTTTTTTATATATAGATGTTCAGCAAATGAAAGCCCAAGCTAGAGAAGAGAAACTCGCAAAACAAGCACAAAGGGAGAAGTTGCAGTTCGAAATTGCAGCACGTGAAAGAGCAGAAAAGAAACAACAGGAGTATGAAGATAGGCTCAAAGGTATAACATATTTAAATGTCTAGTTTGAATTTTGTTAGGCGTCTATTTGATCTGGCGAAGAATACTTGAAACATTATTAAAATACGGTTCGTCCTATTGATTCCTCAAACAATCAATCGTCTATCGTCATCGTCCTTAAGGACAGCAATGGAATCTCAATCTCCGCTTCTAGGGCGGTTCTTGTATGTCCTAAGTCACCTGTGTCTTACCAGTAGCCAAAATCTCATATTCATACATATGCCACCTTAACTTCCTTTTTTATGCAAGGAATCCGAAGTTAGGTGTGTGTAGTTAACGATTCCGAGTTGTTAACGTTGATGTTCATATTATTTTACAGTAAAAGGCACTCGCAAAATCTAACTCTATCGCAACAGTTTAGAAGAAAATACAATGGCCACAATGACTCTCTCTGCCGATCTCCTATTAGAAAAAACCAAATATCTATGCAAATATTTTCTAGTAACCATTACAGAGAGGTACCAACTTGCTCTATAATATATAAGACCACTTGTACTGTAAAATACCAGTGTGTTAGTTGCGATACATATACACTACCGTCAGAAAGTATTTGCCCACCTAGTTACTTCAGTCCCAAGACGACAAAAACCCAGATAATATATATTTTTTTAATTTTAATGAATTATTGTTTATTTTCACATTATTTATAGTCTAGAAAATCAGTTTCGGCATTCTGTCCAGTAATTTCTTCGGTTATTTTAACCCATTCTGCTTGTAAAAGTTCCCACAAATGATTTTCTGATGTTGGATTGAGTTTTCGAACACACTTGTCCAAATGGTCTCACAGCAATTCGATGGAATTCAAGTCAGGTGATTGTGGAGGCCAAGTCATCACTTCTAGAACGTCATCGGGATTTCCATTGGCCCAAAAGTTCTCTAATTTGTTTAGCAGAATGTTTAGGGTCGTTGTTATGCTGAAAAATAAACTTCCCCTGAAAAATATCTCTTCCAGAAGGAAGCATTTGAATTAGCAAAATTTCTTGATACTGTTCTTTTTGCATGATTCTATATTCTAAAAATTTTCCCACTTTACCGTTGCCAAAACAACCCTAAATCGTTACTGAACCTCCACCATGTTTTACTGTAGGCAACTGACAGGCTTCCAACATCCTCTTTCCAGCTGACTGCCGCACGTAAACTCGACGATTTGAATCGAAAATTTCGAATTTAGATTCGTCGCTCCAAAGGACGGAATCCCATCGTTCTGATGTCCAATTTTTATGTTCTCGGGCCCATTCTAATCATTTACGTTTATTCACTTGCCTAAGAAGTGGTTTCCTCACTGCAACTGTCCCGTATAGTCCCACCTTCTGCTGACCTGTTCTTCACGGTTGTCACGCTGATGGGGATGGGCTTCTCCAAGTTTACTTGAGCCGTCATTTCTGGTGCGGTTAGGCAGCGATTATGTCTGCTGGATTGTTATAGCTCTGTCTTCAGCGGGAGTCGTTTTTTCGAGGCCTTCCCGAACGTTTTTGGTTGGAATTCCATGTCCCGCAGATGTAGTCTACCGTTCTCCTTGGCATCCGCATATCACTCGCGATTTGTCGACTCGAGTGACCATTTTGATGTCTCCGATTTTCTTTCATTTTTGGCATTTTCACAAAACAATTGAGCCTGTATTAATGACAAAGTACCGTTTGCGAATGGTTAATTTCCAAAAGGGCAATGGTATTTATAGCATAGTTTTTGTCATAAAATTTTATTAGGAATTTCCATAATCCCTAGAAACTTCAAATGAGTTCTTACTTCAACTGGAATTCTCAGAAATCGCCTCAAAACGATTATCATGCAAAACGTGGAAATTTGTTCTAATTGGTTTTTAATTTGTGATTTCACCAAAAAGGCTTATCTAAACAATTTTATGATGGAGACTTGTTAAGAACAATTAAATTTGCCTAATATAATAAAAGGGTTTAGTTAGGTATTAAATTTTGGCAGTTAACATTGAAATTTCTAGGTGGGCCAATACTTTCTGACGGTAGTGTACATATATAGGTGTATAAGACATTAAAAAATATACAGGCATGAATAACAAAAAATGGAATAAGTAGTATACAATATAAACATCCAAACTGCTACAACTCTTATTTTGACTATAGCAGTGACTAATGGTGAACCACTTCGTCAATTATTTTAAACTTTATAGTATTCTTCCAGAAATCAGTATTTTAGTTTTCTAGTCATAATATTTAATTTCAGCCATGCAAGAAGAAATGGAACGCAGCCAGGCTAACCTTATGGAAGCCCAAGAGATGATTCGAAGACTGGAAGAGCAGCTTAAGCAGCTTCAAGCCGCTAAAGACGAACTTGAAAAGAGGCAGAACGAATTGCAACAAATGATGGAACGTCTTGAGGAGAGCAAGAACATGGAAGCCGCCGAACGGCAAAAATTGGAGGATGAGATCCAGACCAAACAGGCTGAAGTGCAACGTATTAGAGAAGAAGTATGTACCGGTTTACTTGTTTCCTTTTTATTGCGAATGTAGTATTAATTTAATGAAAATTATATACAGTGTTTAAGTTATCTTTTTGTGAAAATGTGACTTTTTGATATAATAAAAATTACGAAACTGGCAGAAAGTAATTCGTACTTTGAACGCCCAGTAATCGAGTCGATTCGATCAAACTTGCTCGGTAGTTAAGTGTGCTCGTCGAATAATGTTTTGAACACTTATTATCGTATGCAAACAATTTAACACAAAAGTATATAATGTATCAACATTATTTTCTAGGTTGAAGCTAAAGATTCCGAAACCAAACGTCTCCAGGAAGAAGTCGAAGCAGCTCGTCGCAAAGAAGAAGAACTCAAACAACAACAGTTGGCCAACGCCACCAAGGGCCACTTGGAAGAAAATCACCACGACGAAGATGACGAAAATGGTCAATGGTGACGTCAGCAAAGATCTAAGCACTGACGAGAATATTGTCGATCCTATTGAAGATAGACGTACTTTGGCTGAACGTAATGAACGTTTACAGGATCAGTTGCAGGTGAGAATCGGTCTGTTCCATTTTCAAATGCAAAAGTATGTTTCTCTTTACGATTTTATCAATTTCGTTTTGCTAGCTAGAACGAATTGATTATGGCAGAATGGATATCAACTTTTTGGACAACCTTCTCAAGATGTGAATGAAAATAGTATTGAGGACAGTAGTATTTTGTGTGTTTCTCGATTAACTTTGATGTTTTAGGGTTCTATACCTTAGGCGCGAAAAACCTCCGTTAATCTGAAATTTGAAACATTGGTCCAGTATATTAATCCACGTCTCAAACGCTGTTTAGCATACAGATATAGGTACCAAGATTTTTTATCTGATCCTAGCGCAATGTCTGTTTAAGCAGCTTAATTTGAACTTTGTAAGTTATAAACCTTAATTTTTATCTGGATATTTAGAAGGGTTTCTTTATAAATGTCCGCCTTTATTGCTGACAATAATTAACTTTGCCATATGTAGAGATTCATAAAGATTACGGAAAGTTATGGAGAACCTCCGACGACAGTTCAGTGTTATATTGAGAGAAATTGTTATTTTGGACGGGTAACCGCTCCTAAAATTTGAGATCCACTAATAATTTGTTTGTGGTTACATTTCTGAACAACTTTGAGCATTATACGCTACGTCTGTGGCTGGCATCGCTAATATAATTGATAGGTACTACGGAATCCTTAGTATATTTAGAAATAATGTGAGATTAACCATAGAAAGTTTAAATTCACATAACTTTTTCAGATACCAATATGTTGCAGACTTTGTAGAGATAAGAGAATGCGCTACGAGGTATCTTAGTGTTTTTGTCTGAGTGTTTTAGAGTTTCCTTTTCAAAAAAAACTATATTTTTTCATGATTTTTCACTAAAATATGTAATATATTATGCACAGTGGTATTCTGTCCATTTTAAAACATTGGCGTACTTGGTAAGTCTTGACAAACAGGATGGGTGTATTCAAGAGGACATTAAAAATATCGAAACTTATAATTTGTGAAAACTGTATATCACTTTTTAAATCTCTAGACAGAATACGTCCATTGATTTTATCTAGTACATTAATTTCATGTCAAAATATAGTTTCTGTAATTATTCTGTTACACAAAACTAATATTTCTGCATGAAATTTTTTGTACCACATTAACCGAAACACTCTTAGAACTGTAGATTGCTAGATTGCCTTTGCCAACCGTCATCACATACATACATACATATATATATATATATATATATATATATATATATATATATATATATATATATATATATATATATACAGTAATACCCCGCTTTACGCGAGGGATACGTTCCGAAAAAAATCGCGTTAACTGAAATTCGCGTATATCGAGGTTTATGATTAAACATAGTCAAAATTTAATACAAAAAAATACAAATCATTTTAATCAATCACTTTAATTCTAAGAACACTTTATGCAATACATACTCTTATTTTTTACGGAAAAATACATCTATTGTCTTTTGGGTAACGTTTTGTTTACGTTCTTGTAAAATACGTTCATAACACCCAACACTGTTTTTAATTGTTTGACACACGGTCAAGACACGGTCATCATTATTGTCTATACTCTGCAATATGTCCAAACCTGAATAAATTTTTGAAAGTGCATTTTGTATTTCCCCTGAAGATAAAACTTTCTCTTCTACTTGTTCTTCCTCATCGTAGAGAGGATTATTCTGTAACTCGATCAGATCTTCATTGCTAATAGGATCGTCGTGCGTTGCTACAAGTTCTACGAGATCTTCTACCGTGACATCTTCAAGTTCAGACCCCTCAATCATTGCAGCAATGTCTTCAAGCACTTGTCTCTGCATCTGGACAATTCTTCTAGGTGCTTCCACTACATCTGGCCAAAGATTACGCCACACCCCATTCATACAACTCATTTTAACTTCCTTCCAAGCCTCTTCTATGTTGTGAATAGACTTCATAATGTTGTATGACTTCCACCACTCTCGCATAGACTGTCTTCCTTCCCCGTCAGTTTCATGAATTAGTTGGCTAAAAGTGCGGCGATGGTAATAAGCTTTGAAGTTTGCTATTGCTCCCTGGTCCATAGGTTGTAATATTGACGTAGTGTTTGGTGGAAGGAACTTTACGTACACTTTTAAGTCTCTGGGCGTATCAAGTGAGGTTGGATGTCCTGGGGCATTGTCTAAGAGTAATATAACTTTAGGTTCAAGCCCATTTCTGTCACAGTATGATTTGACTGATGGGCAAAAACTATTAGAATACCATTCTTGAAAAATTTCCCGTGTAACCCACGCCTTTCTGTTTGATCGCCACACAACTGGTAGACTTGTCTTGTCTGTGCCTCGCATTGCACGGGGTGTTTCTGAATGGTACACTAGTAAAGGTTTCAGTTTGAAAATCACCAGTGGCATTACCACCCAGCAGAAGTGTTAGTCGATCTTTCGCAGCTTTGAAACCACTGGCTTGACGTTCTTCCTTAGAAATGAATGTTCGAGATGGCATTTTTTTCCAGTAAAGTGCGGTCTCATCAACATTGAAGATGAGACAAGCAGGAATTTTCTCTCGTCTAACGAAGTCTTGAAACTTGTCTGGAAACTCAGCTGCAGCTTGAATGTCCGCGCTGGCCGCCTCGCCTGTTATGTGGATATTGTGAAGATTAGAACGCTGCTTGAACCGATGGAACCAGCCTCTGCTGGCAGCAAAAGTCGGAGTGGCACTCCCTTCTCCTTCTTTTGTTTTCAGCATCTCATAACAAAGATTTTGCATTTGTGCATATGAGATCTTGACTTAGTGGTGTGTTCTTCTTATTCAAATCTTCGATCCAGACTGACAGTAATTTCTCCATTCTTTCTAAGATAGATGATCTCGAACGAGAAAGTTTTGTTGCACTTATAGGTGTTGAACCTTCGCTGGAGATTTTAATTTTTTCCCGATTTTTATAAATCGTTCTCACAGTCGATTCTGAGAGTCCAAAATCTCTCCCAACAATTGTTGCTTTGCCTCCATTTTCCATTCTTCTTAACACTTTCATCTTCAATTCCAAAGTGACGCTTTTACGCTCTTTTTTCTTTACAGGCGGCATTTTTAACGTAGGGTTAAATTATGTATGTATGTATCTCCAATAAATATTAAAACAAAACTGCCAGCCGACCGAACTAACATTACGGAACAAATGAACACACGAAACGAACGAGGAAATCCCCATAGAACAAAGTCGAAGGACAGGGAATTCCCAATTCTTCAAAGAGAATATTCAGAGAAAGCGGGGATCCCCCCGCGACCATAGCGAAGTTAATGACTACATGAGCGCGAAATTTGAAATTCGCGTTATAGTGAAACCGCGCATAACGGGGTCGCGCTAAGCGGGGTATTACTGTATATATATATATATATATATATATATATATATATAGGTGTTATGAAATTTACTGCATATATTGAAACGGGTGAAATACCTTTTTTCAAATTCGAAAATTTTTGAAAAATTAAAAGACTCCTCGTGTGTGTGTGTTGGTTCCCTCCAAGGAAACTGCATTTTATCAAATCATTTACAAAATCAACCGCCCATGAAGGGCCACCATTGTACGAACTAGCTCGAGAGAGAGCGACAAAAAAAAAAGACGAAGGCAGCCGACAATAAATCCTTTTTATTCCTAGGCCAGCACACATAAAAATGCTTTGTCGACGTCGGAAATTCTTTGAAGTAGTAAAGTCAATCACAATAAAGTCCACGACTTTACCACCTATCTCAAAAGTTCTTTATTGTGCTTCGGGAAATAGAATTTTAGTGAATTACCTGTGTTAAGGGGAACAATTTTTTATATATTTTTTTTTATTAAATTTGTTTGGAAAAAGTCTAGTCAAATCTGAATAACACGCGATTAGTATTTTAGATTAGAATAGGATTGCTGATTAGTATATACTGACTAAATTGTAATAGTATGAGTATCCTCACAGGTATTCTACATAAAAAAAAATTGTAATTATGTGTTCGTGTATTATAAAAGGACCTAAATTTGCAGTTAAATTGCAAAACAATAGAAGATTTACATACAAATTATAATATGCCTATCTCTTTTTTTAATAACTTCTTGCCATACTCCCGATTTATAATATTTCAATAGCATAATATTTTTAGTGTTCCGTACGGAACACTTACAAGATGACTTCGGTGTCTGCCTGTCACACCCGATTTTCTCCGAAACTATTTGTCATAGAAAGTTGAAACTTGGTAATAATATAGGAATTGATGACCTCATCAGAGCCATGTAGTTTTGGAAGTTAAATTTTGACTTAAGGGGTTAGTTTTGGGGGTGACATCGGAAGTGAAAAAAAAATTTTTTTACTAAATCATCGAGTGTGGTGTCAAATGAAAGCTTGTGAAAACGCCAGTAACAAAGTAACGGGATGTAGATTGAACGAAAATTATCACGAGTGCATTACCTTTAATAATTTATCTGGTATATAAAAAAAAAAGTTCAAGGTCATCAGTTTTCAGTAAAGATTAGGAAAAACTTTGTTGAAAATTCATTTGGGGTGTGTTTTTGTAGAGTCACTGATCATTTTATACCTCCGTAACAAAATTTTTTATTTTAAAAGCAATCAACGTACAGAACACTAATTGCGCAAGTTCAACTTGCACTTGACGGGTTATTTTATTATATTCCGCACTCGTGCCGCTCCTGGAGCGCTTTAGGGGACTTCCCTGCAGCACGTGTGCTAGACCCATAAAAAAAAAAAAAAAAAATTACTTGAGACCTTAAAGACCCAAAATCACCCATATCATCGTTTAATCCTTTTAATGTTTAATTTTTTTTTTCGAATGTAGCTAGATATTTGTTTCACCTTATAAGCCTTGTTCGAGAATACGAACTATGTATATTAAAAATCCGAATCCTACTAAAATAACTCCAACAGATATAAAAACCTAGAAGTTGTTTGAAACGTGTTGTTTAAGATACTAATATCGCATAAATTTAAGGAATCAATTACTGGGGTTTTATAGAAATTTTTGTGCGTTGAAAGTGGAAATATAACTTCGAGTATGCCATCAAAGAACAATATTGGCGATATTATTGTGCACTTGTATGATTTACCAGTGGCGGCGTGAAAAAAATATTCATGTCATTATTTCTTTAGGGTCGATTTTCTCCTTTATTATTCAGATTCCGCTATTTAAGGTGAACTTTCTGCAATCGGTCTTGCTATAAGGAGGCGTCAGTTCCAATATATGCAGTCAATTCCATAACACCTGGTATATTTCTATGCTACAACTCTCTCTTTTAACTTCCTCCTTATATATTTATATATATATATATATATATATATATATATATATATATATATATATATATATATATATACATATATACATATATACATATATACATATATACATATATACATATATACATATATACATATATATATATATATATATATATATATATATATATATATATATATATATATATATATATATATATATATATATGTATATGTATATATTAATCTTTACTTCCAATTTATTCAATATAGCAACCAAAAACAGGAAAAAAAAAAGCAATATAGCATAAGAACTATACTACTTTTAGGTATTCTAAATTTGAAAATGATATCCCAATTCCAAACAGAATGGGCGTATTCGAAATTATGTTATAAATATCCTAAGTTGTATGTTTCCTAGCTCGTATTCAACGTCCTTACGGAAGTTATTAGCCTGGCAAATCGATCAGAGAGATTTGTTTGATCGGATCTATTTTTAAGTGTGCAATGTCAATCAGACTGGATTTACAGTTTAACGTAATATCCGAAATACACCATTAGCGGATGGTATTGTCAGATGTTTTATTCTGTACTTTTCACTCACCTTAAACCTTAACTGGGACAACCTACTACCTTCGTAGCGTTGTCAATAAGTGTTTTGCCAAAGTCGGCCGTCCACTTTTTCAGTACGACCTCAGATATGCATTTAAGTCGAGAACAGAAGCCACACTATATAGTCATGTTTTTTTAATCCAAGTGGCCCCCATTAACAACATGTCGTACTCAAGGATATACCATTATCAAAGCTCGGCCACGGACGTCGACGAAAGTTGTAGCTTTTTATAAGAATGGCGACTTAAGATTTTTCCGTTCTCTGCTGCTTGGCAACATGACATGGTATCGCCTAGTCATATATACTAAAATAAATGAGTATGTTCACCTCTCGGGTATCGAACTGCGGACTCTACCCCCTGAACATCAAAGCTCTTTTATCGCATCAGGGCTGAAACTAAGAAAATATCATATCAAAATATTCCGTATCTGAACTTGTTGAAGTAAAGTATATCAAAATGTATAATTTTAATAGACAGTTTATTTTTGAGAAATTTTAAGATTAACATACACAGCGCTTATTTTTCAACATAACAATATCATGTTGCATATTTTTGAAAAGGGTATAGATTAGTGTTTGTGATCTTTTAGAAATACGCCATTTCAGATAAAGAAGTTGTAATGTACTACCTGAAAATCGTATGTTTGTTTTAACCGCATATGAGGTCGCAAAATATAGAAAATCTTCTGCATTTACTATTTTTGGTGTTCCGTACGGAACACTTATAAGATGACTTCGGTGTCTGTCTGTCGGTCGGTCTGTCACACCCGATTTTCTCCGAAACTATTTGTCACAGAAAGTTGAAATTTGGTAATAATTTAGGACTTGATGGCCTCATCAGAGCCGTGTAGTTTTGAAAGTTAAATTTTGACTTAAGGGGTTAGTTTTGAGGGGTGACATCGGAAGTGAAAAAAAAAAATTTTTATTAGGTCATCGAGTGTGATGTCAAATGAAAGCTTGTGAAAACACGAGTAAAAAATATATATATAATGTGATACTTGCGCACACCTTTCGTTATATTATTTTTAAAAAATCGCGAAAAATCGCTGTCCCCCTACCTTATCTCGAAAAGTACTGATCAAAAAATTTTGAAAAAATTCTGGAATATTCTCCACGGGCTGTAGATTGAACGAAAATTATCACGAGTGCATTACCTTTAATAATTTATCTGGTATGTAAAAAAACAAAAATTTTCAAGGTCATCAGTTTTCAGTAAAGATTGGAAACAAACTTTGTTGAAAACTCATTTGGGGTGTGTTTTGTGAAGTCACTGATCATTTTATACCACCGTAACAAAAAATTTTATTCTAAAAGTAATCAACGTACGGAACACTAATTGTGCAAGTTCAACTTGCACTTGACCGGTTATTTAATTTATCCCGATCTTAACTTTTTACGCGTTTTTTTTTCGATCATCTGAACCAAAAACCAATAAATACTTTAACTTTGCTCTTCTATTTCAGGCTTTGAAGAAGGATCTCGCCCTCTCCCGTGACGACACCAAGGAAACCGCCATGGACAAGATCCACCGGGAAAACGTCCGTCAAGGTCGCGACAAATACAAGACCCTGCGTGAAATCCGCAAAGGTAACACCAAGCGTCGCGTCGATCAATTCGAGAACATGTAAATCCATGGGATGGATTCTTGACTTAGTTATATATTTACCTGTAAAGAGTAACTATTTTACGAGTCACCGTAATTTTGGGAATTCACTTGATTTCAGAGAGAAAAAATCTCCTCTTTGTTGATATCGTTCTGCAAATCTAAAAGCTTAGTGGGATATTTGATGCAATTATTTCCTGGAAATAATTTCCATAGTTTTAGTAATACCCTAAAATGCTCGTTATTTTATTTAAACAAAAAATAAACGGAGACCGAAAAGTGAGCATATTTTTCTCTCTGTAATTGGGTTAAGAATAACACATTTTGAAAAATTAACAACAGTTCTGCAAACTTTGGTGGCGATAGTATAATAAAAACTTAAAATGCTCAAGTTTTGAAGGAAAAATTTAAACAAATTTTAGTTCGTAAGCGGTTATTTAAGGATAAGCTCATTTGAATCTGACTGTGGTAGGTAATAAAAAAAGGAAGCTCTATCAAGCTATGTATTTTCGAAGATCATAGTACAGTTCTACTATTTCCGAAACCCGATTGTTTCCGTTTGACATGGTTCTTAATAATGCTGCCCTGACGATGCTACCACAGCTGACGAAACTTGTGCGAAGCTTTTAAAAAAAAAAACGATTAGTGTGCCGTGTCCAGTACTTCTAGTCATTCGCTAGTATAATGTATTCCTCTGTGCAAGGTTGGTCCATATTTGAACAGGTTAAAAGATGTGGGCTCTGAACAGCTCCTCGCTCGCACAGGACGTCTGCTCCAGCTGGTAGCAGTCCCTATTTCTGCAAGTTAATCTTACTTCGTGGCATACCTGCCCTCATTCTATTTTTTCCACACTGTGTAGAGCTGTTCGCTGCCTGGTGATAGCTCTACCCTGGCTTAGCAGCCCTGGTGATTTAGTTAGTCTTTTTAATTAATTAATTTAGTTATATTTTTGCCTGACGTCAAGCGAACGAAAAACATTAATAGAAGAAATATTTAGTATATGAAAAAACAGTTGAAACAAAAAAGTTGAAGGGTTATCTGAGTCATCTTTTCTTTGTAAGTTGCTAACAGCAGCTGTAAACAATTTTCTTTTCTAAGCAGGTTGATGACGTCAGTTTTCACAGTGGTTCACAGCACCTGACATTTTTCTATTCCTACGTTGTGTTTATGACCTCTGACAGTTACACATGTGTGAAAAATAAATATCCACTTGGATTTTGTTGCAGTTAGAGACAGCAATAGAGTCTCTTAACTTGCAAGTAAGGTGCAGAATTTACTTCGAAACAGAAAAGCAAATTAATTTTTACATACAGTTTCGAAGTTATTTTGAAATGTTATTTAAAAATGCCACCTGTCAACGTTTTGTTTCATAATTCGACTTTTTAATATAAAAATAGCTAGACTATGATGGCCAGCAGTAGCTGTACTTTCACTCGCGTTTTATATTGGTTATTTTATAGGAATTATTTTCAACGAAGCAGTTACATAAGCAGCTAGTTAAGGACTCATTCCAATTTGTTTTTTAGTAAAGAAAATGTGTACTTTATACCGGTTTAATGAGGTTTATTACCTACCAACAGTTATTAAATTTGATTTTGCAAGTGAGATGAACTATACAAATAGCTCGTCAACAGGTGGCCTTAGAATTTCAAAACATTGCTTTGTTAAAGTATTTTACAGCTCTTTTATATATTTTATATAATCTTGTTTTCTTTTTTCCCCATGTTAGTTTTTATTGTGATAATATACACTTCTGGAAATGCTTAGATCTGCGCTACTTACTAATTTTTTTTTTATTACTAAAGTACTTTTGAGTTTTACATTTTAATATGAACGCATTCCATTTAATGGTAGTTTTCATTTTAAGTTTAGTGCCATTTTGGTAAAAGAGCGTTGAAAAGTTATCCATACAATAGCATTTTTTATGGTATGTCTCTCGATAGCGAGGAAAAGTATTAGATCATCAAGATATATTTATTTTGTATTTAGACAGTATTTCAAAAGGTCTAATTTATGTTGGTATAGGGATTTTTTTTTTAGTTTTTGGGTTTTAACTCTTATGGAAAATTTAAGAGTGCTAAAGCACGTGAAAGGTCAGTTTATATTGAAAATCTGAAAAATTGTGAGAAATAATTTATATATGCTAAATTAAAACTGCTCTTAATAATTTTTAATTACCTCCAGGAAGTATTGAAATTTAAAGCCTGGACAAACTGAAGGTGTAATTGATATTAAGGATGGGCAGTAAGTTTTACAAAAATGTGTTTTTTGTACTTGATACTACAAGAATAATATACTTAATATGAATTATTTGACACAGTTTTTCATGCATGTGACATTTACCTAAAGGTCAATTGTTACTAAGTATATGTTAATCGATCATATTTTTTTAAATTTGTAATATTTCTTAAAAGAGTAACGTTAATATATTTTCATAAAATATTAGCTTGGTGCTTCCTTTACTGCCATTTTTAATAGGATTTTTAAACGATCACATCCTATACTGATGCAGAACACTATGTAAATAGGATTTTTTTTTAAATTTAAAAACTATTTTTCTAAAGTCTCTGTTTTTCACTATATTAATGGACTAATGTATATAGAAAATCTATACCATGTTGCCTTTCTACAATGTAAGAGATTTTTTTGATATTTTTATTAAGTTTTTAATGGTACTACTTGTAAGGTTAAGGATCCTATCCCACTTAAACCCTCCATTTTTTTTTTGTTTTTTATTAAGTCGAATAATGAATCTTTTATTTTAATGGTTAGTTTCCCTAATCAATCATATGAAACTACTTGGATTTATTTTATTCTGGGTAGTTTTATAGCAGTTTACTTATTCATTTATATATTAGGGTTATCAATAAACATTTTTATTAGGAAAAATTGATATATTTTTAATTTACCTTACAGTGTGTTGATACACTTATATGATTGACACTAAACTTCTCGTGAACAATTATACAACACTTCTCTTAGATAGAGAATACGTAAGTTTTAAAGTTGACAAATCCAGTTAGTCTTTGACATCAACCAATTAAATTATTGGATATACCAACTTAAAGAACACTTAGCTTCCCTATTTAGGAGAAATGTTTGTGAATATGATGATGAGAAGTTGTAACTCCGTGGCGAGTGTTTACATAACACTAATAAATGGCCACATGAACTGATACAAATATGTCATAGATATATTTTTAGTGTTCCGTACGGAACACTTATGGGATTACTTCGGTGTCCGCGTGTCTTTCTGTCTGTCACACCCGATTTTCTCCAAAAGTATTTGACATAGAAAGTTGAGAATTGGAGTCGTGTAGTTTTGGAATCGAAAGTGAAAAATTTTTTTTTACTAGGTCATCGAGTACACGCCACTTGATGACCTAGTAAAAATGACAGCTTGTGAAAACACGAGTTCAAAAATATATATGATGTAATAATTGCACGCACTTTTCTTTGTATTATCCCTGTCCCCCCTCCCTATCTCGAAAAGTTCTGATCAGAGGATTTAAAAAAAAATTGTGAAATATTCTTCGTAAAGTGTAGATTGAGCGAAAATTATCACGAGTGCATTACGTTTCATAATTTATCTGTAATAAAAAAAAATGTTCCTATTCCACTATGATGGAAATTTTGTTAATATACTTTTCAGTACGTTACAGAGCGCGCGTCGCGTCGTCTTGTACCGAGACAAAAGAATTTTATTTGTCTATAATTAAACAAATATTTAGGTAGTAAATATTTGTTTTACACTTTTATTACTAGATTGATTTATTGGCTATTAGGTAGCTAAAATGCTATAATTTTTATGCGTTATTGATTAAGGAAAAATGTGAGAGTACATATTGGATCTTAAGATATATACACGTCGGTGACCTAATTAACTTAGCCTAGGTGAGGACTTTATTTTATCTTAAAAGCAATCACCGTACGAAACACTAATTGCGCAATTCCGACTTTCACTTGGCCATTTTTTTTTTTTTTTTTTTTTTTTAGTCCACCTCCCTGCCACTATAGATTTTTACCCTTTTCCTGGCGATATCACTAATGAAATATATTGACGAGGATGTCATAATACCTATTACCTAAAAATACACACAGACACACGTGCAGATCCAGGCCGATTGCTGGAATCCATCCCATTACGTTACCGAGGCGGGATAGTTGTGTGATCTTGTTAATGTCATCTAAATGCCCGCGAAAAAATTATTGCCTGTGGTATGATATTAAACACACCAGTAAGAGCTGTAATATGATAAACAGTAACAGATACAAGAAAAATTATCGACAGCTGCCGAGCTAGTGTTAGTTCGACTACAGCAGAGTTCAAAATATGTTAAATATACACTAATCAATACTCTCAAATCTTGCTTTTTTAATAATAATTGATATAGACTAAAGTTGACGAGTCTAGTTGGTAAAATCTCAAAATATTTACGACAAAAACTCGGAGTTGAGCGAGATTATTATACACTACCGTCAGAAAATATTTCCCCACCTAGGAATTTCAATGTAACTGCCAAAATTTAATACCTAATTAAACCCTTTTATTATATTAAGTAAATTTAATTGTTCTTAACAAGTGTCATCATAAAATTGTTTAGATAAGCCTTTTTGGTGAAATCATAAATTAAAAACCAGTTAGAAGAAATTTCCAAGTTTTGCATGATAATCGTTTTGAGGCGATTCTACTAAACAAATTGGAGAACTTTTGGACCAATGTGAATCCGATGACGTCCTAAAAGTGATGACTTGGCCTCCACAATCACCCGACTTGAACCCCATCGAATTGCTATGGGACCATTTGGACAGGTGTGTTCGAAAACTCAATCCAACAACAGAAAATCACTTGTGGGAACTTTTACAAGCAGAATGGGTTAAAATAACCGAAGAAACTTTGAAGAAAACTACTAGACAGAATGCCGAAACTCTGTAAAGCGGTAATTAAAAACAAAGGAGGTTACATAGATGAGAAAAATCCTGGAAAATCATGAGTATTTTCTGATTTTCTAGACTGTAAATAATGTGAAAATAATAAAAATCCATTAAAATTTAAAAATATATGTATTATCTGGGTTTTTGTTGTCTTGGGACTGAAATAACTAGGTGGGCAAATACTTTCTGACGGTAGTGTAGTTGGTTATAGTGGTAGTTAGCTTACCCAGAAATTTTCAAAAAGTTACCCTAAAGCTGTGTCTACGTAGGCGACAACCGCGAGTAATTCGAATACACAAGTACTCAGATACTCTCCAATTTTGCTTTTAGGTAGCGACGCTAGAAAAAATAAAATCAAAATGTGTGGTCCAAGTTTACTTCTTTATTCTCTATACATAAATATCTGTTAAGATCTAATATTAACTTAAAATTATTAAAACCATTGTCCGATACCATAAGCACTACTGAAAAAAATAACATTAAGACAATTTTAAGTCTGAGATCGGGAAACATGATATACGACACGTCAATTAACAAGTGAATTGGTACTTCCTTCAGGAACAGTTAATCTCATTACTAATATTCTTTTTATATGTGTATATATAAAAATATATGCTTATTGCCTTTGTCAATGCTTGATTTGAATAATTCGAATTCATGTTATGAATGCAATCAGTCTATGAATCTTTGTATTCCCTTACTTAAGTCAGTTGCAGTTTCTTCATTTCGATACTCCGTTAATTTTTTAATAATTTTTTTTTTAAGCCATAGATTTGTTGTGCGACGATACACGGTGGTTACGATCCAAAATCTTGAGTCTGTAGGGTTTTTTTAAAATCAACCGCCCATTTTTTATTTAAGATGTAACTGTTTAGCAAAGAAATGCGGTGGCCAGTCACTACCACTGCAGCGTCGCTGGTACGTGCGCTTCAATGACGTCACATAGTGGTCCATTGCGAAAGGCTCTAAAAGGTATTGGGTTGATTTTCTCCCCGCTTTAGTCGTGTGACTCGTGATAATTGTTCACGCAGGATACAGTGTAAGTAGATAGTGAAATGACTAAAATCGAAGGCCAGAAAGTTAACATAATTATATCAATTTCAACCTGATATCGCATCAAGTCTGAAGCAAATATAAGTTTTAATTAAGTTTAAGCAGTTTTAAATAATAATCCTCATTTAGTACTACGCAAACTCTGTAAAGTTCAAATTCAATTTGAAAATAACACAGGCTAACATTTTTCCAAATCTGAGACTAGCCTATATTTTTTGGTGCATCGAGTCCAAATCCAACAACAGAATTGCTCCATCACATCAGGTTTTGGAGATATCTTAACCTAAAAATGCAAAAAGACACTATATTCGGGATTATATTATACCGCGAATTAATTTTTTCTCCACAAATCTCGTTGCGGCATCTGAAAGTACTAATTTTCCCCTTCAAAATGCATTTTAAATTTTTCAGATATTTGATTTCTTCTTGGAGAGATCGTCCGTTGAAATTAATTAGTTTGGCATTTTCGTTATAACCATACCAGTTGAAACGGCAGGCAAGAGTAGAGTAATTATATGATTTTGGGACGTTGAATCCAAATTCGTTGTCGGTTTAACCCCGTCGAGTCATCGTTTGTCCCTAATCTTAAGAAATTCAAAATGGCGGATCCGGTATAATGGGTCGGAATTCTGAAGAGTCCCTCAACTAAAGTAACTTTGACAAATTTCTTTGTATGAACTATCGCATATTACCCATAGAGATATTAGAATAAAGGAGGCAAGTTCTCGCGAAAAGCAAGGCGCTCATAGAGAGAAAAAGAAATAATATGAGTCATTCTGTCTCTCTTACTTGGCGCCTACTTCTTGCGAGAACGTTATTCATATTTCGTCCGGAGCCATAGACATGGAGGGTGAGCTGAGATTTTCGTATTCCGCCGTGAAGTAAATACGGACGCGAAAGTGTGAGAGAGATAAAGCGAATGTACGGGTACTGCGCCTTGGTTGTTACGTTATTACAGACCTACAGAAAAGGAACAGGTATTATCAGTCCATCCTCCATGTCTACGATCCGGAGCCAACGAAAAACACGTAAAAGTAAGAAAGACAGAATAACTCACATTATTTCTTTCTCTTTTTAACGACTATACCAGGCTATATACTTTCTCTCTATTCTAATATCTCTACGATATTACGCTCTCAGCCGAGCCCAGAGTGATGAAACAAGGGCGATGTTGACTCTATTTTTCTTTTTTATATGAATTTTTTCTTACTCTTTAGAATTAATTAGAATGAAATTACTTCTTTTTCTTATGAAAAAGTTCACAGATCAACTTTTTTTTGGTATGGTTGTAACCAAAACGCCAAACTAATTAATTTCCACGGACGATTTCTCCGAGACGAAATAAAAGATCCGAAAAATTCAAAATGTATTTTGAAAAAATTAATTCGCGGTGTACTATAATCTCGAATATTGCGAAACACCGTGTTTTTGCATTTTTAGGTTAGGATATCTCGAAAACCTAAAGTGATGGAGCAATTTTGAGTTCAGATTCGGATTGAGCGCATCAAAAACCTCTGGGGGGAAAGTATGTATACTCTGGTTTCAGGGGGGTCTGGAGTTTAATCGAATTTTGTCGGCCTGTGTAATTTGAAGAAATATTGGAATCTAAGAGAACTGTAAGTTATATAAAGGAATTACAGCAGTAAGCTCAAGAAAGGTGCGTTTCTACAATAAGTGCCAGCCGTGCTATGCCGCTCTGCTTGAATAGACTTAGTAAGTCGCCGACAGAGTGCAGTATAAGCATCTATTTGTTATAGGAATTACAAAGATTCTTAATCGAAATATGATGTTCTGTTCTATATTTTTTTGTGAATTATTTTAAATCGCTAAACATAATTATAATTATAGTAATTCTATAAAAAATCTTTTTTATTGTTTTTGTAAAATTTGTTTTATAAATGGTTTCCTAAATGTTATAGAACTTTTCATATGACCTAAGATGTCACTCTTAAAAATATTTTGTACTTTTATACTTCCTGAAGAAAGTTTAAAAAAACTTCCAATACCATGGGTAAGGAAAACATACTGAAAGTGTCTACGCCAAGCTGTGAAGTATGCCTCAGCATTAGTATAATTCATGACTGGATAAATATGATCTTAGGAATCTTATTTATCATAAATGTATGACAAAAAAAAAAATAAGAAGAGTGGCACTAGTAACATAATATGTTTCCCATACGTTTTAACTATAGTCCTATGACCTGTCATTACTGACCCTTTTGGCTATTTTCCGATCATACCCTCCCTTCATTATTAAGAAATTAAATATTTTAAAGTTTTAAGTCTGTTTAATAGTTATTATTACTAAGAAAAAAAGCATCATTGCGGCCACTAATAAGAAGTAATTCCCACGACAGTCATAACCATACTAGTAAAAGCTGTAATATAAAATATTGGACAAAATTAAATGCGTAGACCACTCCGTCACGCCACTCACTGGCGCACCGTCAATGAGAGTCGTCCCATTACTGTAACCGGAAGGCTTTCGCATGAGTGAGCTGGTCATTCGTCTGAATGACAAGATTTTAAATGAGACAACTACCAGTGAAGACGCGCCGTCACTTTGTAGCGTGATAGAGTCGTCTGTGTGTGCCTTACACTTAACAAAACTATATAGAAATAACAATTTTGGACATCGGTCGTTAATATCAATAAAATACCAGCACCAACGCATATATCAGAGTTTGGCATATACAGAGTTAGTGTAATTTTTATGTATTGAGGATCCTCCTGTTGTGCGCGTTGCAAAATATGCGTTCAAGTAAAAACTAGTTATGAATGTTGAAGATATCGCATGTTTTTTTTGCTCAATCTAATTTGATGGCTTTTCTTGGTTTATGTTTAGATAAAACTGTGTGTCACGCATTAAAAATTACACTAGTCCTGATACTGTTTTAGAGAGTAAAATACTTCGTCTTTTTTTTTATTAAGAACTGTTTTTATTAACCTGGACTCGCTCAGCATACATTCCAAACATCTTAGGGGCTATAAAACGAATTCTAGTCAAGTTTCCCTTACGATATATATATATATATATATATATATATATATATATATATATATATATATATATATATATATATATATATGTATATATATATATATATATATATATATATATATATATATATATATATATATATATATATATACATATATATACATATATATATATATATATATATATATATATATATATATATATATATATATATATATATATATACATATAATGTAGGACTATCACTAAAACCGGAATATTATAATTATACTAGTAACATTATAAACTTACGGATTATTATCAATCGACACCAATTCCTACTAGACAAGGCGAAATCGGCGCCATCGTTGGAAAAAATTTTCTAATTGAATTTTTTTTCATAACCTTCTCCAGGAGATGCCCCTGAAAGAGGATCAACATGTTGCCGGGCGGTAACCTGGTCCGAATTTGTTTAAACAAATTTTTTTAAACAAAGTCCAAAAATTGAAATTTTCGCCCCGGAACAAGTTTTTTTAGGTAAATTGGACCATTTTGAACAAAAAATGTCTCTTGTGAATTTTCTCTAAAATGCGCCGTTTTCGAGATATCGGCGATTTTAGGTGCGAGAAAACGCGAAAATGGCCACTTTCACCTCCCAATATTGGGGTCAAAAATTAAAATTTTCAATGTTGCCAAGTGTCCAAATTAAAGTTTGAGATCTCTTCTACAAATTACCGTAGGAAATATTGCAATATCTTTATTTTTAAACATTGTTTTTTAACAGTTAACAAATTGCGTTCGAGCGCCCGCGGCCCGCATCGAAACTGTATACATAGATATATACGCAACGCCCGTACGTAGGCGCGCGGAACTGTATACGCGCTGCAACTCGCTGTAACGTGAAGTATCATGCAAAAGTTCAAACATGCTATTGCTTAAATAAGAGTCGGACACTTTAATAGTTTATTCATTTCTTTTCCGCCCTTACAAGTATGTACATGTGTAATTATGTCTTTTTCTATTAAACGAATTAAATGTGATCATAAGTGCATTTTCTGTGGTAAGTGTGATGATGTTGTACAACAACCAAATTTTGAATCATTTCAAAAAATTCAACAAGCAGCTAATCGTCGGAAAGATGACATAAGTACAAAATTTAACGATTTATATAATCCAAGTAGCAGTGAACAAACTTTTTCTTGGCACAGAAAGTGTTATGTTAAGTTGTATACTCATGTGTGGGTGTAATTTAAATATTTGCGAAAATTCTATTAAATATATATAAGTTATATTTCATAAAATTGTTTTAATTCTTCTACCATCCTAATCGAATATTGAATTTTTATTTATATTCATTTGTTATAATAATTAAATTTGATATAACAATTACTCTTTAATAAATAAATATTTTTTACATACTTTTCAAATATATTAATTTTAATAAGAAATCAAGAAACAAAGCTTTATAGAGCATCGCAGTGCGTATACAGTTCCGTGCGCCTACGTACGGGCGTTGCGTATATATCTATGTATACAGTTTCGATGCAGCCGCGGGCGCTCGAACGCAATTTGTTAACTGTTAAAAAACAATGTTTAAAAATAAAGATATTGCAATATTTCCTACGGTAATTTGTAGAAGAGATCTCAAACTTTAATTTGGACACTTGGCAACATTGAAAATTTTAATTTTTGACCCCAATATTGGGAGGTGAAAGTGGCCATTTTCGCGTTTTCTCGCACCTAAAATCGCCGATATCTCGAAAACGGCGCATTTTAGAGAAAATTCACAAGAGACATTTTTTGTTCAAAATGGTCCAATTTACCTGTTAAATTTCAATTTTTGGACTTTGTTTAAAAAAAAATTTGTTTAAACAAATTCGGACCAGGTTACCGCCCGGCAACATGTTGATCCTCTTTCAGGGGCATCTCCTAGAGAAGGTTATGAAAAAAAAATTCAATTAGAAAATTTTTTCCAACGATGGCGCCGATTTCGCCTTGTCTATACAATATTACGGACTAGTTTCGGTATTATTATAATTTTATTGGACAACTCAGGAAAATTATAATAATTCTATAAAGATTATAAATAGCACCTAATGGCCCCTACACACGATCAAGTAAATTGGTCCAACTTGGCTTGTTGGTCAAGTAAGTTAGATGGTGTAGGCACGAAATTGGTGAGTTGGATGGTTTGATGACGAGTTGTACGGTTTTCTAGATTTCTTAGAACTTTGTTGGAAGACTGACAACTTGAGTTTGATCCTGTAGGACGTTTGTCCAGCCTTCAAACTATCTATCTCACCAACTTGCAGTTCCCGCCATGTCCGATACAAGTAGTTTTGTAATCACTCACATTTGTTGTTATCATTCAGTGTTTTATGCTCAGCTCCACTTTGATCGTTTAATTTTTTTTTAACTTTCTCCTCTTTCAGTAAAAGGCAGTACATGGAAATGCAACGAAAACAAAAAATAATATTGCAATAACAAATCACAATGTCTGGCGTAGTCCACACTTCACTAGCAACCGGAGCACACTGATTAGATATTTCTACATTTTACTTGAAAGTGTATGCCCAACCTGTACCGTCAAGCTTATTTGACCAACTTGCATGACGAACTAGTTGAACGAACTTACTTGATCGTATGTAGGGTGTCGATAGGGGCGACGCGTGCCTTGATTGGCTAATTCTACGACGTACGCACGCGCTGCCGCCAGCTGACCGTACTGTCAGCCATTTGTAAAAGAAAACACGTAAACATTGAAGCATATTCGCAAATTTTAGTGTTTATTTTATATTTAAGTGATATTTTGTGAATTATTCGAACTGATTTCTTTACCGTGAGTGATGTTGAATATTCAGAAGTGTTACAAAGCCCAGATACATCGATATCGAGTAAGTATGAGATTGTGGCAACAAAAGAATTCTACAACAGGTAAAAAATTACTACAGAGGTCAGTCTGATAAAACTAAAAAACCAGAATGGACATCAACGAGAATAAATATTTTTTTCTATAACCTATATGCCTTTTGTCGGCTTTAGCATTAAAAAAAAGTATGAGAGGTGCCATGCCCAAAAATTCTTATTAAACTTATTTGATTACATTTAAAAACCCTGTCTTTTACTTACTAGCGCCGAGCGCACACTGGAGACCTTTTGTACACTTTTGTCGCCATGCCGAGAGCTTATACAGCATATGAGAGTGCGCACACTAGAAGACAAGACAGGGGCAAAACAAAAATATCGTCGAACCCGGCAGACACCCGGCGACTTTTCTATCTGCAGACTGTCGGCCGGCTTAAGATAGGACAATGGAGGGGTGCATGTGCCTGCGCAGACTGGGGGCAAAACAGTCTTCTATCAAATATTCTCTCAGTCAAAATGTGTACCATCTTGTATATCCCTGTCTAGATTGAAAATTTAATAGGTGAAATGGAGAAACGTCCAAGTCCTAGCAAAAGAAGGAAATATATATATATATTTTGATCGGCTGTTGTTTCTTTTCCCATTCATTGAGAACAGAGACACCAATAGTAACTTTGATGATAAAGCTAATACGTCAGATGCTGATAATGATGTAGGAGTTCCTACTCCTGAGCCCTGTATAGAAGAGCGTGTCAGAGTAGGTAGAAAGCGACGTTGTGCTCCGACAAATAATTCATTTGAGGAGTCACCCCTCACAATATTAAAAGAGAAAAGGACCGTGAACACACCGTGTTGCAGTTACTAAGTGATTATGAAAAAAACGGATGCAAAAATTTAAATTATCACTGTTTTAAAGTTCATAAAGTGACCATGTCACAACCCACTGAGTATTCCAGAAATGACACCTTATTTTAAGACTTAACCACCTCCCCCTAGATACATACCAGACCACTTTTCTACGACTTCAATTCCACACCAGCCTGGATCACATGGTTACCAAAGGAGAAGTCCCAGCCAGATATCCATGTCTGCAGTGTCGCCACAAGATGAAGAATCAGGACAGTCATTAATCAGCAGTTTTACTGACGAGTCTGATAATTCTGAATTACTACCTTTGCAATAATAAAACATTTTTTATGGAAGGAATATTCATTTTACTCATTTACTTTAATCTCACTGCAACTCTCTCTTCTACAGGTATACACAATCTGAAGGTTGTATTCTGGTACATTATCTTCTCCCCACTTTAGCTATTAATTCATTAAACGTTGTTACACTCATCCGAAAGTAAGAAAAAAACATAGCTGGATGCTCTCGTAAATTATCATCAAAAGTGTAAAATTTTCCTTTTAGCAATCTGGTGCTGTAAATAGGATGTACCCAATACTGTCTATTTCTATACGTCAATCTCCTTTTTCAGTGAACAACTATAGCAATTGCAGTAATTTCCACAAGATCCATCTTGCTACCTACCAAATACAGGACTGTCTTGTTTCTAGTGTGCGGAGGGGCATGGCGACAAAACTGTCGTGCCCTCCAAGTGTCTCACACTAGTCGCCAGACAGTTCGCCAGACAGTCGCCAGACTGTGTTGCTCACAGTGTGCGCCTGTCCTGTGAATGAATTTTACAACCAAAATGCCATTGAAAGACGACGACAGTTTCGCAATCTCACTATGATACTCCAATCAGTTATCTTCTCAAAACAACATGTAAACTCATAATCTTCTTAGGGATATTATAATTTTCCTGAGTGTATCCAGTAAAATTATAACAATGCTGAAGCATTGTTGTTGTAGGCATTGGAGTCATTTGACAATAATATGTAAGTTTATAATATTACTAGTATGATTATGATGATTCTGGTTTCGATAATATATATATATATATATATATATATATATATATATATATATATATATATATATATATATATATATATATATATATATATTAACAACCAAATATTTAGTTTTAAATTACAAAAACATATTAAAAGTAAAATATATTTGTTAAACACGTAATTGTTAAGGATTTTAATTTTTTTTCTATAAAAATGATGCGCACCATGTTAACCTTCCCGAAACTTGCCAAAGAATAGTTAAATGCCCTAATAAATTTAGTTAATGATTGCTGATAATGTGACAACATTGAAATTTCTTAATCATTTTAAGTACCTAACGGAGAAGAGAGAAACAACTATAAAATCTCATAAATACCAAAAAGCAGAGGTTTAGCTTATTAGGCCCATATTTGGATTTTGATACCGGAAACCTAATATTCGCTTAGAATTTTTTTACAGTAAAAATTTTCAAGGCAGTAAGAAGTCTATAATATATAAAAAACAAAATCAAGTCAATAAATAAAATAAAAAGCACATATCACAGTATCACAGTTCATTCCTAAATAAATCTGAAATATAATAGAATATTAAGTTCCCTATAATAAAATCCAATATAAAGCTATTAGAAAAACAATATTCTAGCTTTTTTAACTTAGCTATATACAATCTTTGTAACGAAAAAAAAAAAGAATACATAAAAAATTGATAAACAACGAATTTACGAATTTTCCTGACGAACGAAAGTATATCTTGTTCAAACCACAACAGAAAAGAAGCCACTAACTTGTCACACCAAGTTAATGACGTTTTGCTTTACTAATGACTAAGGCCACTTAGTAGAAGAAAACGCTATAATATAAAATACATATAATCCGTACACATAAATGATGACAACAGCCGCTTGTGTTTTCTATTCTCAGGTTTGATCCCGGCAGGTCAGTATTCTTTAATTTTACAGTGTTTTTGACTAATCTACATTCCACGTCAGGCTGTTTGTCAGCAGGCAACGGCCAACTCTCAAAAGGCCGCATGCTGTAAAAAGAGCAGTTAATTGTTGATGGGAAGCCGCTCAGACAGGCAAAGGCTAACGATGAAGGCACTGCCCCTCGCTGGAGGAGCGGATACGGGCACACGGCATTCAAGAACTGAGTATCATCCCCAACGGAAAACTTACCAGACATGTTGGTGTTGGGGGATTGTTCAGACTATGAATTGATGATAAAGGCACTGACCCTCCGTATGAGTACGGCGGATACCTAAACATGTCCTTCACGGACTGGGAGCCTACCCCGACAGAAAAGCCACCGACGGCATGTGGTCGATGCAGGGTCACTTAAGCCAGAAGGTGGATGAAGTAGATACTGCCCTCTTGAATAAAACGCAGGTTCGAAGTCGAACTGAATATGGTTCACCTGTATCAATGCTTTCCAGAAACCGTATTTGTAACTGATGTAAATGACATTTTTATTTTATTATTACCGATGATATATGATTAGTTGTGTTTAAACACGAAATAATTACGTTCGTAATGAAAATTTCTCTAAAAAGTTGCCCTTGCACAAAATAATAATAAAACCGGTTCGTGTGATAACTGTGGTTAAAAACACATAACCCTCACGAACTAAACCTTATAAAACAAATCCTGATCTAAAATAAAACTGTTACACTGCCTAAATTACTTTTATAAATTTCTGTGCTTACAACCTAAATATCATATTCAACAAAGGATGGCATGTCCTGGCCTAAAGATTGTATTTTATTACAAAATAAATCTTATAACTAGTAATCGCCAAGTCTATTTTAATAGATTAATTTTACGTTACTTAAAAAAGAATTTTTAGAGTGATGGATTTACCCGCTAAATTCACAGAGCTTTAGATTTCGTTTTGAGTCGACTTTTACAGAAAAATAATTAAATTTGACTAGTAACAAATCATTGGGGTTTATCTTTAATCCTTTCTTTTCTTAAGTGAGATAGCGATTAGTTAATAATATAGGTGCCAAATTTGTGGAGATTAAAGAAATAATTTTATAACCAACGACTACGTATATACACTAACGTGCATAGAAATCGGCCCACTGTAAACTTTTGACTTTAACTATTTTTTTTTTTTTAAATTATTCATCAGATCAAAAAAAGAAATATGCTGTTTGAAAGACAATTTAATGTGAGTATAAATTTATCAAGAAGGCTTATCGTTTATATGCGTAGCAACCGGTAAACAAATGAAACGTGTTTATGTGGTGATTGTAACGAAAATAACAAATTTGTCAAATATTAAAATTATTGCGTTTGCAACTGAAATTTACATATTAATTCGTTTTTCATAATCTCAGTAGTGTTTAAGTGTGTTAGTTTAATGCATACTACACCACAAAAAGCCATCCAAGTTTTTGCTTTAATCGAAAATGGACTTAGTCAGCGAGCTGTTGCTAGACAATTGAATATGACACGCGCAGCGGTTCGAAGAGTGTGCAAACGTTATGAGGAGACTGGATCCTTTCATAGGCGACCTGGAACAGGCAGAAGGCGATTTACAACCGCTCGTGATGAGCGCTTTATTGTGTCAACAACATTAAGAAATCGTCACGTTAATGCCGTTCCAAGTGCAACGACAGCTCCGTGAGGTGCGAGGAGTGGCTATTAGTCAGTGGACAGTAAGACGAAGACTGCAGGAAAATAACCTGACCCCTAAAACGCCTGCGATTGGTCCAAAACTTACTCCAGCTCATCGGCAAGCCCGCCTGCGTTTTGCACGGGATCATCTGAATTGGACGTTGGAACAATGGGGATCTGTTCTGTTCTCAGATGAGACCAGAATATGCCTCCATGGTAGCTACCGAAGACCAAGAGAGCGATTTGCAGATTGCTGCTTTGAAGAGCGGAGTGCTTATGGAGGTGGTTCCTGTATGATCTGGGGTGCAATTTCTATGGGAGCACGAACCGACCCTGAGTTCATTCGTAGGGGCGACCGTGTTCACGGAAGAAGAGGTTTAACGGCTGCTAGATATATCGAGGAGATTTTAGCAATTTATGTGGTACCTTACGTCGACTACATTGGAGACGAATTTACCTTTATGCATGACAATGCAAGGCCGCACACCGCAAGAATCGTGCAAGATTACATTGCAGAAGTCGGTTTTCGGGTTATGGAGTGGCCAGCATACAGTCCTGATCTAAATCCGATCGAACATTTATGGGATGAGTTAAAACGAAGAATTCGAGCTAGACTTCATACCCCAAACTCGATCGCAGAGCTTATTGTTGCAGTAGAAGAAGAGTGGTTTAACATCCCTCAAGAAACAATAGCAAACTTGATTAGATCTTTGCCTAATCGTATGAGAGATGTTATTAGGGCAAGAAAAGGTCATACCCATTATTAAAAAATTAAGTTTTAAGTTTTAAATTGTCAATAACCCTATTTACGTTAATAATAAAAAAGCTTAATTTGCTTAATGCATTAATTTCACTATGTTAAACATAGGAAGTCGAAATAAGTTTTCGTAAATTTATACTCACATTAAAGCATATTAAATTGTCTTTCAAACAGCATATTTCTTTTTTTGATCTGATGAATAATTTTTTTAAAAAAATATAGTTAAAGTCAAAAGTTTACAATGGGCCGATTTCTATGCACGCAAGTTTATAATATCTTTTTCTTACATCTTGTAACATTTATTTAGTACGAGGCGTATTTCAAAAGTAAGAGTCGTTTGCTTATATTTAAATATTGGCGGGTTTCAACAAAGTTGTACAGATGTAGCGACGTCTATTGATTGTTTCCGAAGCCACTGAAGTTATTGTTTTGATTCAGTAGTCGTTGGCCTGTCGGTGAATGTAGACAACAATGTCGTTAAATCATACTGGTATAAAAAAATTCTAAATAATCTAAATCTTTTGAAAAGAACTGTATAAAAGTAATTCTTAATGCACATTGGCAGGTTAATTAACATATAAAAATAACAAAAAAAGAAGTGACCAGAAATAAAAAGGATTCTAAAATTACTAAAAGACAAAATAGAAATGGCATTTCCAATCACAAATTATCACTTAACATGATTAACTAAAATACAGTACTTACTACTATGATGAAAAAATATTTCTGTTGAATGTTTAAACAAAAATTATAATACGTGATTTGTCTGTAAAATCTCAGAACTCTGAAATTCCCGTGACAACAAAAAATACCACCGGAATACGTTGTTTAGTAAAACACTTCACACTGATGAAAATCAACAAATATAGCACGATAAGGGTGTTTGGAAATTAAAACCACTCGACGCGTTTAATGGTAACAAATAGTTTCTGAAACTCTTTAGAATTTTTTACATGTAGGCACCAGAAGAGACATAACATATAAATAGATGTAATTATTGAAACTTAGCTCTATTTTTATTAGGTCTTCAAATTAATTGGGTATTTTTTATGTTAAAAAAATGTTTATTTATTTACGAACGGAATGCAACTCGAGCAAGAAAAGTATTTCCCTTTATTCTTCATACATGTTGCCCACTTTTCAGGTAATTGACAGATTCTCTCTGTGAAAAAAGATGATATTTTTGAGTCGATTAAATCACTCTAAGGCTCTAAGTGTACAAACAAAAGGAAATGATGAAGAGTACAAAAGATGCCGCAGAATAGCAAAACAAACAATGAGAGTAAAGAATATTGTAAGAAATGGAGGATAATCACAAAAGGAAACAAGTTAGATAATTAGAGGTGAGGAAAACAAAGAGAATAAACAGAGACAAAATGCTAATGTGTAGGAAGAAATATGGAAATTTAGTAGTAAGCTTGGCAGAAAGACTGAATAGATGGGCGGAATACTTTAAAGAAACATTCAATGGAGATGAAAATGAGGAGTTGAATGAGAAATATGAAGCAAAATTAATCGAAGGGCAGGAGGGGACAAACAAACCCTGCAAAGAAGATATAAGAGAAATACTTAGAACCTAAAAAAATAAGGCTCCAAAAGCTGGAGGAGTAGATCTGGAAAATGAAATATGCCGTTTGGTGCAAGAAATATGGGAAACAGAAAAAATGCCAGTGAGCTGGAGAGAGTCGCTCATTTGTCCAGTATACAAAAAAGGAGAAAAAACTGTGCTAATTATACACCTTACTGGATGTCGTATACAAGATAGTAGCGGTGACTATTAAAAACAGACTAGAAGAGAAAGCCGAGTCTATTCTGGGAGAGTACCAGTGTGGATTCAGGAAAAAATAGATCGGCTACGGACCAGATATTTTCGATTAAGCAAATCCAAATAATAGCTTAGAACAAAATTTGGCACTACACTTGGCCTTTGTGGATTTCAGACAAGCATACGACTCTGTAAATAGAGAAGAACTCTACAAGATAATGAAAGAAGTAAACATTCCAAGTAAGTTGATTCTTGATTCGTATAGTGAGAATGACACAGAAAATAGAGTGTTGGTTGAGGGAAAAGTATCAGACAAGTTTAAGGTGAAGAGACAATTAAGTATTAGTACTAGAAAAGATAATCCGGGAGTCAGGAATAAAAACAAATGGAACGATATACCAACAAACCTGCCATTGCTTGGCCTATGTGGATGATGTGGCAGTGATTGTAAGAACAAAAGAGAACCTCAAAAAAGCCATAAGTAGGATAGAAGGGGAAGGATGAGAGGACTAAAGGTAAATGAGAAAAAAACAAATACATGGAAATTACAAAGAAGAAGGATAATAAAAACAACAAAAGTTTAAATATAATAAACAACTTAGCGAAAAAATACAAATTTAATTATCTGGGAATAACAATAACAGAGAGTGGACAAGAAAGGACAGAGATTCGAAAGATCAAAATCACCGTTTAAAAATTGCTGGTACTATACTTTATACATTTCGTGCGCCATAAAACCTTTTCCTAAAGTTGAACAAACCATGCCGCAACTTCAGTCACATTTTTTGTATCTGAAATGCAGTGCCTCAAATGCTACTTCTCGAATGACATTAGTACATAAAAGTTCCGAGAAATAGTTTGAATTTGAAACTGATTTTTTCGATAATTATTTTCTAAAGGTATCCAATTAATTTTTACACCTTATATGTTCCAGAAAAAAACGTTCTTTTTTAGGTTGCACAAGCAATGTTAGATGTAAAATCTTCGAGGAGGCACAAACCACCAAAATAATTACTTTAATTGATTCAGTCGATACTTGGTGGAAATCCATAGCTAGAAGTTTTGCAACGAAGTAAAACACTACTTAAATTCCCACTAAATTTTTTTTATTTTTAACACCATGACATGTTTCGCTGTACGACAGCTTCTTCACATGGTTTGTTACAAAATGAGGATAAAATTACTATAATAAATGGTTGGTTTACAATTTATGGCAGGCAATAAAATAATTTTATTAAAATAGATTTAGTAATTGTGAATTATTTAAGTCTAATTGTTCATTTATTATGGAATCTGAATTTTTCAATTTGTTTATTTCTAAAGATTCTAGGTAATTAAGTGTCAGGCCCTTTGTGCAAGTATGTAATATTTCAAAGTTTCGGTTGAATTGGTGGTCATTTTCAATTAAATAATTCGCGTAATTTGAGTTATTTTTCTGTTGATGTATGATGAAGAAGGTTTTTTTATTCTTTTTGAAAAACTTCTTCCTGTTTGACCTATATATGTTTTTGAGCAATTTCCACAAATTAATTTATATGCTCCGGATCTATTGTTTCTGTTTTAGTTTTGGTTATTTTTTTATAAATTTGCCATGTGTGTTGGATGTTTTTTAAATACTGTGTTAATATTTAATTTTCTCAAGAAACTATTTAATTTAGTGCCTAATCTACCATAATACGTTATTGACTTTATTTTACGAATTGAAAAACTTCTTTCTGAAATCAATGTCAACCCAATACTAAAACAAGACATCTTAAATTGCTTAAAGGTTTGCCTAGAACAAAATTATTTTGAATTTAATAACGACCTATATAGCAGCCTAGACGGTCTCGTAATGGGCAATCTACTTAGTCCTCTTTTGGCGGAAATATTTATGAATAACATCGAAAACCAAATAAGCAAACACCCGCTGTTTCAAATTTTTTTTTATACTGGCATAGATATGTTGATGATATATTATGCTGCTTTACAGGAAGTGATAGACAATTTGCCACATTTCAAAATTTTTTGAATAATATACACAAAAATATAAAATTCACCAGTGAAGTTGAAACCAACAATAGCTTACACTTCCTTGACCTAACAATAAAAAGACATAATAACAAACACAGTTTTTCTATTTATCATAAACCGTCACATACTAACATAATTATCCATAATAAATATTCCTCTCAACCAAGACGATTTTCAAAAAGAACTTAATATTATTAAACAATTAGCAGTAAATAATGACTATTCACCATCCATAATAGATGATATTCTCAAGAAAAAACTTTACAAAAACGCCATTAGTACAGTTTTTCCGAATAATAAAGAAGCTTATAAAAACGTAAAGTCAGTAACGTACTATGGTAGATGCAGCACTAAATTAAATAGCTTCTTGAGAAAATTAAATATTAACACAGCTTTTAAAAGATCCAACACGCTTGACAAATTTATAAAAAATAACAAAACTAAAACAGATAAAGACAATAAATCTGGAGTATACAAATTAAATTGTGGAAATTGCTCAAAAATATATATAGGTCAAACATTAAGAAGTTTTTCAAAAAGGATAAAAGAACATGCTTCATCATACATCAATAGAAAAAATAACTCAAATTACGCAAATCATTTAATTGAAAATAACCACCAATTCAACCCAAACTTTGAAATATTACATACCTGCACAAAGGGCCTCAAACTTAATTACCTAAAATCTTTAGAAATAAACAAATTGAAAAATTCAGATTCTATTTTAATTAAATTATTTTATTACCTGCCATAAATTGTGAACCAACCATTTATTATAGTAATTTTATCCTCATTTTGTAACAAAGCCTCTGAAGAAGCTGTACAGCGAAACATGTCATGGTGTTGAAAATAAAAAATTTAGTGGAAATTTAAGTAGTGTTTTACTTCTTTATAAAACGTCAAAATAATTACCTAAAATCGCATGAAATTAGTTGCGTGAAACTAGTTGCTGTAACTTATCGCGTCAATGTCTGAACATATTTAAAGATTTTAATGCAACTTAATGCGATAATTTCCAGCAATTAAGTTGTCTGCAACTAACTTCATTAGACTTTTTTTACCGGTAAATTTTATGCAACTTTTCATGTTTAATTTTGAAAAATGCACATGTAACCCAAAAAAATACAATTTTTTTGTGTATTTGGTGTCGAGTTCTTTAATAAAAAGAAATAAATGTGTTAGAGGTAAATTATTTTATTATTTGTAAACGACATAAACCAAATTTAATAAACAAAAGGTCATTTTTATCATATTATCCTTTTCCAACGTCCTACTAAAATAAGTACAAATATGATCGTGATTATGTTTCAATATAGACCAAATTCAGCTGCCCTAAACTTTTCCAGAAAAATCACGTACACTGTAAAGCCTTATAAATTAATACACTAATAATTTACTGGATAAAAGCTCAAATAAAACTGATAACTAGACTTGCCTATCCTAGATGAAAAGGTTACATTAAAAAAGTGTAAAAGCTCTATAAGGCTTCAATAAAATATTATATCAGGGTATTAATTTACTTCACTAAAATAATAAAGACGTCAATGGTGTTCTCCAAAATTGGGGAAAATTATCTCCTATTTTGGACTCTTAATAAATAAAAGCAAACAAGTAAATGCCAGAAATTATTCAAAAGCTATTTTGTTAATGCCAATGAACGCCAAGTTTTCAAACCAAAGATTAAGTTGCAATTTATTTTATTATTTGTAAACCACATCAACTTTAAAAATGAGAGCTATTTCGCTGACACTTGGATGCAATGAGCAGCTCGACTCGCAAAGTTGGCATCCATCGACATCCTCAAAACTTCAGTTGGTAATTAGCTAACTTCTATTTATTTAGTCAAAAACTACAGTTTCGACGAGACTTTAAACGGAGTTTCTTCAAAACTAGTTAAGACTATAACACTAGATAATATGACTTTTAAAAATTGACTAATATTAAAATAATATTCTTGTCTAAAATAAAAAGATCTTTAAGAGAGTAAGTTTTAAGAAAAAAGCTAGATCGCCGGTAACAATGTCAATAATGAAACTAAATTGATACCCTGCACAGACATATATTATGTGATAAAATTAACTGGTTAATTTGACCCCCTACATGAAATGTAAACCTCAGACTTTCAAGCATTTATGCTCACAATGAAACCAAAATGAACTATAACACAAAACGATTTTTATACGAATACGAATTTAATAAGAGATTCAAAATTAATTGAGCCATTTGAACTGTCAATTTAGATAGAATGTTTCCCCTTATATCTATTAAATGTCGATGATATATGAAATACCACCCGTAAATATTTGTTAAACTTTGACATGTGTTGCTCATGAAACCTAAGCGCAAAGTAAGAATTAACCGTTTTGATAAGTTTTTAGTTTAAGTGTTAGATACCAACTAAAGATTCTAACTTATAAACATCAATTTCTAGACAAAACAATATTCTAAACATCGTAAACATAACTAAATAGACCCTTTTTAAAATATATAATATTTTATCTTATATTTGAGAAAAAACAAATTTATGTGTTATAACCAAAGAAATATGCATACAAAAAAACCTACGATCCCATTTACTCTCATTGAGCCAATTTAACCCTAGAATGGAAGTGAGTAAATTGTACTCCTGGGGCGGGGCGCCCCCCCTCTACTATGTGTCTCGCACGATTGGCTCTTAGAAGGTTCTTGTCAGTCAGTTGTGCTACAAGAACATCCGGACTCCTTTCAAGTTCGGTGAGTGATTTTACTCATCCAGGTAGCTGTTTTTTTGTTTTTTTTTTCGCTTTGTTTCTAATATTAAAAACATAATGTATATACATAAGTATAAAATTGAACGTTCTGTGATTTACATAAGCCTGTTCAAGTTGTTTTATTATTATATAGTTTAAATTCCTTGTAGTTTTCTATGCCCCATGGGTGTTGTTTTTTTTCTATTTAGGTAATTAAAAATTAGACTTTAAGCAATGTGTTTGAAATGAAATCCTTTCTATCCTCTGTGGGGATGACAACATGCAAATCAGACGTAGTATAAGTACGAAAAAGACTTATTTTTTGAGTAGTGAGTACAATTTACTCATTTCTTTCGTTTCATGCTTACAATATATTGGTTAAGTGAATGATGGTTTAAAGAGAGATAATAGATGATGTCATGTTCTAAACCAATCAATGTGCATAATTTAAGACAGTCTTGAGAGGATCAGCGCCCGTTTAAACAGGCTTAATACGAAAACATTAAATGAAGTAGCCCAACGCTCTGTGATGGGCGACTTTTGAAATTCATTTTTATATAAAATTTTGATTAAAATTACATTCTAATCAAGTTTCTAAACTACTACATCTTACATTGAAAAAAAAACATAGAGTGTTCAGATGCAGATGCCGTCATATAAGAGATAGGTGCAGTTGAGTGCAGTGTGTGTGTGTTGTTATTTTTATTTTGAGACAGTATAAAAATTCTCTATTATCTAGACTATATGATAAGAAAGCTGAAAAAAGAATAGGAAACGTGGGGTTTGAACATAAACATAAAGAAGACAGAGTTTCATCTTAGAGTGGGTGAGGATGGCGTAGAAAAATCAAATCTGAAATTAAGGAAAATAACAAGATGTGAAGAGTTTAAATACTTGGGAAGTGTAATTTCCAACAAAGGATCATCAGAGAGAGACATAAAGTTCTAACCTCTTTACTTTGGTCAAACTGGATTGAAGTACGGATCAGAATGCTGGCAAATGACAAAAAAAAAAGATAAGCAAAGGATTGACGCGGGGGAAATGGATTGTTTAAGATCATATCAAATATCTTCACAGGAGCAAGTCCAAAATGAAGAAATCAGAAGGCGGACAGGAAAGATACATACAATATAAGAAATAATAGAAACTAGACAGTTAATTTGGTACGGACAGTGAAAAGAATGCTCGATACTAGATGGCTAAAAAGAGGTTTTGAATATATTCTGTCCAATAGAAAAAAGAAAGGAAGACCAGCACAAACATGGATCAACGGAATAATGGACAAAATGAGAGTCAGAGCTATCCACGAGAATGATTGGAAGTACAAAAAAACATGGCAGCAGAAGCTATAGGATCCTCATAATATTATATTATAAAAATTGTCTTCAGTCATAGATTTAAATATACATAGATCCTTCAACAGCTTCAAAAATTTTTACTTCTTTCTCATCTGATTATGTAGAACCTGAATATAGTTCACCTATATTTTTTTCATAAGTAAACATATTCAGAAGGTAGTTTAGAAACGTGGTTAGAACGTAATTTTAATTACACTACGACTTAAAAATTAATTTCGCAAGTCGCGCATTATATATCGATGAACTTTAATTTTTTCACGTAAAGCGTGCTCATACAGGGGTTGGCCCTCTTAACATGACATGACTTATGCACTAAGTTGATCAAGAACTGGATGCCATCTGTTATCGTGGATTTTAAACCACCACTTGAACTGGCGCAATGGGGGCAAAATGGAAGTGTAGTTTCTAGGTAATGCATATTTCTTTGTGTCAGAATAATGAAACTTATTTTACAGTCCCTGCTGTAAAACTATTCTTTTCATTAGTTTTTCAAAACAAATAATTATAAAGGCGATAAAAAAGTAAAAGTAAACAAGTTGTTTTAATATAAAGAGTAAAACAAATGTGTAAAAAATTTTACTGGAACCAATGGTAGTTGTCAAAAAATGATAAATATATATTTTCTTCTTTACTTTTTGTCATTACTTTAATCTTTATGCTAGAGCTTTCTTCCCCGACTAAAGATATAATTATTATTACCTATTAATCAGGTAGTATTTTCCAATTACATACAATAAACGTTTAAAGGTTGTAATAACATTAAAAAATGTTGCAGCGAATACCTTCGTTATGTTATGTGTTATACTTCATTCAACAATTGGTTATTTTCCTATTAGGATAACACGATGTATCTTTATATTCTAAAAACATTAATAATAAATTAAAAGTTAAGGATCACAGAAACCTCAAAAAGAGACATGATAAAACATAAGGATCAGTAAATGTGCGCGTTCTGAGTTTCCTATACACACTTTCTACAATATCGATTGATTGTTATAAAAAATCTTTGATTTGTATAAGTCGGCTGGTGGCTGATCCTGAAAAAGCCGTCGTTTTTAGAACCAACCTAATATATTCGAACAACTTAAGTTAATTTAGCGTCAGTCTAAAGCTTAAATGTGCCAAATTAAAAATTTCATGGTCGGTCATCGCAATTTGGTATTTTTTTTTGTTCCAGTCGAACTAATTTTATTTTTAAAAATCGCCCTCAGGAAATAGATGCATGGAAGGGGTATTCTTTTATCAATTGATATGAAAGTATACGTTGGGTTTGTATCTAGGTTAGGTTCATAGACTAGCAAAACAGGCAAAAGTGCATTAAAAAAAGGTCAAAATAATGATTAGATAGGCATAGTTTAGAGACAGCAATAATTATCATTTATCCTCTCTGGGGTATCACAAGGAGTATTGTCCTGAGTTTTGGACCTCGAAAAACTTGTTCTCTTTTGTTTATAAACAGTTTTCAAAACGCGTTTTTGAGCTTAAAACTCGGTTATATAAGTCGGATCGAGACAAAAAAAAACTTGTGCTTCGTAGTGAAATTTCCAACAAATCCTCGTTCATCGCTCAAGTGGATACATAATCTACAAAATTGAAAAAACAGGCAAAAACTTTTTTTTTTTCATTTGATTGTACAGGTCGACTAAGTGAACCGATCGGCTTGAAACTAGAAAATATGCCTTTTGTTATAGCAAAAATACCTTGAAATTTTGGCACAAAAATGCTGAACCTAGTAGACACAATTGAATTTGTTATTTAAAATTTGAATTGCCCGCCATTTTATGCCATCCAAAATGGATCTTATTTTTTCAAAATTTAGGTTTCGACGCCAGCTTTCCGATGCCACTTAAAAATTTTTTTTTAATGGCAATCAAATAACAACAAATGCGTTTTTCAGTTATTTTCAAGTTAACGAAAACGATTTTTTTTAAATAAAGGTCTCGCGATTCTTTACCAAATGTGATAAAAAAATTCTTAATTTTTTTTTAAAAATGACCGGGAAACACGAATTTGTTATTTGATTAATAAACAAAATGTAAAAAAAAACGGTTAAAATGACCCCAAAAAAATTTTTTTGGAGGCATGGCATCGGAAAGCCGGCGTCGAGCTCTAAATTTTGAAAAAAAGATCCAAATTTTAAATAACAAATTCAAGGGTGCCCACTGTGTTCAATATTTTTGTATCAAAATTTCAGGGTATTTTTGCTATAAGAAAAGGCATATTTGCTGAAAGTTTCAAGTAGATCAGTTCACTGAGTCGTACAATAAAATGAAAAAAAAAACAGTTTTTTCAATTCTGTAGGTTATGTACGCAGTTCAGCGACTTAAACCCAACCAGGATTTATTATATAACCGGAGTTATTCGTATTTTAAGCTAAAAAAACGCGTTTTGAAAACTTACAATTGTTTATAAACAAAAGAGCACAAGTTTTTCGAGCTCCAAAACTTAGGACAATATTTCTGGAGATATTCCAGAGAAGATAAAATCATAACTGCATTACCTAGACTGTGCAATTTCAAATACTTTTTTTGACTGCACTATTTATTTTTGACGAGACTAATTTTTTTTAAAGATTAAATTGGTCGAGATGACCGGAAAAGAAATCTTTAAAGTAAATTGTTTTAGCTTTAGATTGCCCTAAAATTATTAAGTCATACAAAAATATTAATCTCGTGCCTAATTGGGCTGGACCGCCGCCGGCCTAAATGTAGACTTTTGAATCTTTATTTAGATAACTGGGCAATTATGTCAAATAATTGTACACTTTAAGACAAAAGCATAAAACTGGGGCCTACATATTGTATTTTATTATTCTAAAACTTAACCTCTAAACACTTTTTGTTACTACGTAATACGAATAATCGAGTAGATTCTAATCAAATTTTCGCCGCACCTAAGTATCTCTCAAGTATTATTTTGTTCATCTCTATAGATTCCATTCTTACTATACATCCTGTAGATATAGTATTTATCTCTATACATGCCATTCTTACCAGATACCCTGTAGACACAGTAAAAATACTCTGTACTGTTTTATTCTTTACAACTTTTGATTCTAAAATGAGTGTCGAGAACATTCGCGAAATGGCTGTCCTATTAAGAACATTCACACGAGTTTTTCACGCTTCCATCATAAAGTGCACACATAAAAACCCAGCTAAGAATGAGGCCGTCAGGTACCATTTTTTTTTTTTTAATAAATTTACGAATACATTGGTTTACGTACATTCGAAATGTACACGGAGGGCGATTGAATTAATAATGTTAATCGAGACAACAGTTCCATCTGATGGCGTGAGTGTGTGTGTGTGGTGTAACAAAGTCTCATCCAACAGGTACAGCGATGCAAAGGCGACAATGGCTATTTTCTAGTATCACACCGTCGGTTGCTACCTGAAAAGTAAATCATATTGACCAATCAATCCTAAATAAATTTTATATATATATATATATATATATATATATATATATATATATATATATATATATATATATATATATATATATATATATATATATATATATATATATATATATATATATATATATATATATATATATATATATATTATATATATACTTAGTGCTCCCATAAATACTGTTACAATGAAAACATTGCCTAAACGTTTAATTTCTATGAAAATTAAAACAAATTATTATGGAATTAATTCATATATTCATAATGACAAAATCTAAAGGATTTGGAACAGGACTTGCAAAAGGCCAATCTTCTATAGTAATAAATAAAGGCATATTTTCGTTGACTCCATGCTGTGTTGTTTTAGCTTTGTGTCCTGGTGTAGAATCTTGGTGGCGACCTAATTCTTATTTTTAAAAAGAGTACGGTTTAGAGGTTTCACAAAGATCTCTAAAATAGTGCCTTGATATATTTTAGCCGAAGTTTTCACACCTTTTTCACAAAAATTAATACTGGTAAACCCATCAAACCATAACTAATGCTGGATAATGATCCCTCTGAACTTTTGGAACAAGCCGAAGATCTGGCATAAATCCTATCATTTTGCTTATTAAAAGATTGTTCCACAGTAAAAAATTTTTCGTCGGTAAACAAAATTTTTCTGTGTTTATCATTATCGTATTCGTTCAACAAGCCTTTAGATTTTTGCCACCGTTTTTGCTTTAAGTCTTCCGTTAGCAAATGACCAGTGTGTCTCTTATAAGCGCCAAGTCTTAGGCCTTCTATAATGATACAAGACAGAATTTTTCGAAATATTCATCTCACGAGATAAAATTTTTTGTTTGCGTAAAGGATTTCTGTCAAATTTTGGATGGTGATGAAAATTCATTACATATATATATATATATATATATATATATATATATATATATATATATATATATATATATATAACATAATATATATAACAAAAGCCTCCAAGGATGGTGGACGTGGAAGTAACTACGGCGGCTGTTATGTTCGCGCTAACCTATTTTTATTTTAAAATGAAGCAATATAGGAAAAAAACGAAGAATTAGTAAAAAATAAGATGGTGGGTGATAAAAATATTACACGTTTAAACTGGCAGGAGAAACTATTCCATGACTTCGTATGCAAGCCAAATCGGTTCATAAATGTCTTCAGCACCTGCGCCAGACCGTGTTGGCTCTTGTTTTCTTTTTTAAGCGTTTTCGAAACGTTGTCATCAAAATTTCTTTTTTTAATTTTAGGTCCTTTACGGGCTTATTCAAAAGAGTGTCTTACCGATGGCATTGGAAACTTTTTTCTTGTGCTTATCATTTTTGTCCGTAGGATTCCATATGCAGGACCTTGCTTAATAGCATTCCAAAAAAAATTGTTTGCTTATTTTAATGACGCGAGCAGAGAGAAAACGAGGTACGTCCATCGCGAGTTCAGAATCTGTACTAATACCTCACAAGCGTGTGGATGCTTCCCAAACTTTTGCCCTAAGCTTCTTTTGACTTGTGCACAAAATAGCGACAATCCGCCCGAGCGGTGGCGAGTGCTCGCAAACCTACGCAAGCCAAGCCAAACGCCCGATCCACATGTTGAAGTTTGTGAACGCTCGTCAAGGTTTGGCAAGCGTGTGGAGCTACCATTACAACTTTAACACCTTGTGGCATTCGAACTGCCCTTGGTCTTACTGAACGCTTTTTGCCTTTTATGTTTCCCGTCTCAGTAAATAATTTTATCGCCCGGTAAACAAACATACCACTTATTTTCATCGGTTTTAAAAAATGTCGCTTCTTTCCATACCGCACTTAAATAAAGCTATAACAGCAATCCTATTTTCTCAATCACCCCAAAGCATTGTTTAAAGAGTTCAAATTGTGAATATGTTTACACACAATAACTGTATAACAACTGAGTAACATAACCTATAAGTAATTTCACCAAAAAAGTGCTAATGTTTATAAAGAGCGTACGTGAAAGTTTGTAACGGTGTTTATGGGAGTACTAGATATATGCGTGTGTATATGTGTATTTAGTAAGTACTAGAATATTTACATAGTTTTTAACTATTCTTCAATATCTTAACTTTTATAATTTTGTTAATGGATTAAGACATTAATTAAAAGAAAACATCTCTTTCAGAAGTACTACTAACATATGGTATAGAGTATCAAAGTGTGGCACTGTTTTCAAAGAGTGACATACAAAGCTTTATGAACCTAAAAGTAGGCAACTGCAGGACAACAATTTCATAATATGGCTGATGGTCATGGTTTTACGTTTTTCGTGAAAACAAACTCTATTTTCGAGTTATTTTAAATGGTGATTTCTTCCGGGGACACTTTTTATTTAAAATTATACAGAAAAAAAAAAACAACAAAAGTAAGCGTCGAGGAAATGACTTAATCGGAAAGTTCCTGTTATATAATTTTCAGTGGTGTTCTTTATCCAAAAAAGTAATTAGCCCAGTACTAAAATAAGTAGCGAATTTGACTTTCTCAAGTGAGGGGAAGAAAACTTACACAATATAATTAAAATCACACCCACCCACCTCTTTCACACCCTTCCCCTAAAACGAGATAGCTCAAAAACTCTAGTTTTCATTTCTGTTTCAAGTATTATATTATTTTGTTAAAAATTGTGGTGCCAAAAGTGCCGACAGTCAGATAAACACACCGACAGAATTGGAAAATATGGTTTTCGTGATCTATTATAAAAGGTAAAAAAAAACAGAAGTTGCGGAGGGTAATTTTTTTAGGCATACAATACTTCCTTTAGCAAAAGAAGTAAAAACAATAATTTACCTACCGGATCCAACGTCATAAAAAACATGGGTATATGAAGTTTCCATCTTTACTTTGCTAATTTTAAGAGATTTTCGTCATTTTTTGCGTATTTTTTAGGTTAGGGAAGAATCCCGACAAAATTGAGTAATTTTAACCTGAGATTCGGTTTCAGGGTCGAAAAATACATAGGGATATTATGAGCGAATCGCTTGTACACAAAATCTTAGTAAAAAGTTTAGGTTAGCTTGTTAAGTTAAATTTTAGTACAGTTTCATCTTTGATAAATCATTACCACTAAAAAAAATCACGATGTAAAAAAATCAAAAAAGCGATTTTTGATTTTTCACATTACTTCCTGTTAAATGATAATTACAAGCAAAAATAATAAAAAGTCTCTAGTCCGTTATTATATTGCAAAAAACATATTTTTACATCTTTTTTTTATTAAAATTTAACAGGATATTTGATATTAACCAACCCAAGCCTACAAAGCAATTTAAACCAATCTAATGCATGGTCAGGTAGTAAATAGGAAACGTCGACCTATAAAAATGAATCACAATACATGCAATCGATCTAATGCTGAAACTTTGAAAAAAAAACCAAACAGGACGATTAAAAACATCCTGTTGATATTTGAGCACTAATGGCAATTAAAATGATTTCACACACGCATGAATACATTCATATTACTGGAAGACCAGCAATATTTACCAGATTTATTAATATTGAATGATGGTCTAGTTCCCAGTCAAGAAACTACAATAATTTTTGTCCTTAAAACTCAAGAAAAAGAGTTTTATTGCAAATATCTTTACTTACCTTTCTACAAAATATGTTTATAAATTGCATCACAGCTTAAGGAAAAATAACATTTCTGTTAAACATTATTAGAGAGATTTTGCAACGTCTATTTGGAATTTGGAACAAATTAAATATCAAGACCGTGTTATTATCGTTATTTGAAGCAGGCGCAGTCGTAAAATGATGGAATTGTTCCTCTGTTTATTACAATTGAATGCTGTAATTTAAAAGATTACAATCACATATAATTGGAACTTATCGCTTGAAGCTTGGGCAGTATTAGAACAAAATAAAATCCTACTCAGTATATATCACCACTACACCAAACACTTTATTTTTGCACTCGACGCGCGTTTCGCTAACCATGTTAGCTTCATCAGGAGCGATGATTGACTAAAGCTAAACTACAAATCTACCCTATTTATACGTAGCCTAACCCTTGAATTACTCAAGCGGAACTAATGACATAAGCAAGGCCATCAGTTCCGGTCAAGTAACCAGTAGAGGGGACTATAAGGAATAGGCCCTCTGTCTTTATTTAAACTACTTTTACATTTTATGATTTCCATACTTTCGTATGCGTTCAATAATCTCCTATCAGATACATTTTTTATTAATCTTAGATTATCTAATGTTACAGTATGGTCAGCTTCAAGGGCATGTTCGGCAATGCCAGACTTTTCTGTTCTATTGTATTTTAAGTGTGCTAAGTGTTCTTTAAATCTTGTTTTAATTGACCTTTTAGTTTACCCAACATACTTTTTGTCACAATCATTACAACTAATTTCATAAATTTCACTTTTCTCACAATTAGGAATCTTATCTTTGGGATTTCCTAAGATATTCCTCAGATTGTCTGATGACTTATAGACTAAGGTGAAGCCTACCTTATTAAATACCTTATCGAGTCCCTTGCTATATTTCGGATTATATGGTATGGAGACATACTTGGTGTTATTTTCTTCGCGTGTAAAAAAGGTGGAATTCTGAATATTAAACCTAAACTTATGTCTATTTATTAGCTTATTTACTAAGTCATCGTCATAACCATTAACTCTAATTTCTAATACGATTCCTTTCTTTATTAAAGTTTACTCTATTCAAAGGGAAAGTGACCAAACGATGAACTAAAAAATGTAATGAGGCTAATTTATGTTGTTTGCAATGAAATGAATCATTAGGAATATATCTATCTGTTACTGTGTCCTTCCTACAGATATCAAATTCTAATCTATGGAACAAAATTATTTCCAATATAACAATCAATTTTATGTTCAGAAAGAAGGAACAGCTATGGGTAATTGCTTATCCCCTTTCATAGCCAATTTATTCATGAGTAAGTTTGAAATCGAAGCCAGTCAAGAATTCGAATATTTCCCAAGGGTATGGTATAGGTATGTGGATGATATTTTCGCGATTTTTGATACAAAGAGAGCAAATATTAATGTTTTTGTTTCTAAATTAAATAGCCGGTATGATTCCATTAAATTCACTTACGAAGTTGAGAACAAAGGACAATTGCCTTTTCTAGATATTTTAATTATTAAAAAATAATAATAGATTAGAATTTGATATCTATAGGAAGGACACAGTAACAGATAGATATATTCCTAATGATTCATTTCATTGCAAACAACATAAATTAGCCTCATTACATTTTTTAGTTCATCGTTTGGTCACTTTCCCTCTGAATAGAGTAAACTTTAATAAAGAAAGGAATCGTATTAGAAATATAACTAGAGTTAATGGTTATGGCGATGACTTAGTAAATAAGCTAATAAATAGACATAAATTTAGGTTTAATATTCAGAATTCCACCTTTTTTACACGCGAAGAAAATAACACCAAGTATGTCTCCATACCATATAATCCGAAATATAGCAAGGGACTCGATAAGGTATTTAATAAGGTAGGCCTCACCTTAGTCTATAAGTCATCAGACAATCTGAGGAATATCTTAGGAAATCCCAAAGATAAGATTCCTAATTGTGAGAAAAGTGGAATTTATGAAATTAGTTGGAATGATTGTGACAAAAAGTATGTTGGGCAAACTAAAAGGTCAATTAAAACACGATTTAAAGAACATTTAGCACACTTAAGATACAATAGAACAGAAAAGTCTAGCATTGCCGAACATGCCCTTGAAGCTGATTATACTGTAACATTAGATAATCTAAGATTAATAAAAAATGTATCTGATAGGAGATTATTGAACGCATACGAAAGTATGGAAATCATAAAATGTAAAAGTAGTTTAAATAAAGACAGAGGGCCTATTCCTTATAGTCCCCTCTACTGGTTACTTGACCGGAACTGATGGCCTTCCTTATGTCATTAGTTCCGCTTGAGTAATTCAAGGGTTAGGCTAAGTATAAATAGGGTAGATTTGTAGTTTAGCTTTAGTCAATCATCGCTCCTGATGAAGCTAACATGGTTAGCGAAACGCGCGTCGAGTGCAAAAATAAAGTGTTTGGTGTAGTGGTGATATATACTGAGTAGTATCATTGTGCCAAAGATTCCACATTCTCAACTTAGTTAAAATAAGAATCCCTTTATCAACGTAACAGTCCCCCCTTATTAACGAAGTATAAGAAAGCTTATTTGAAAGGTTCGTTATTCTTATCGCTATTATGGTACGGCCTGTTTTTTTTTTTTCTACTTATGTATACAAGGTACTAAGAAAACACACAAAAATTAAAATTATAATATTTTGTTACAAACAATTTTAACAATAATCAATTACTGTTAGGGTTATGTTGAGAGAAGATATAAACTTTGGCACAATACTTTATTTTTGTACTCGGTACGTGTGTCTAACCATGTTGGCATCATCAGAAGCGATGACTGACTGTCGGCTCATGAATCGCTCCCGGTGAAGCTAACATGATTAGATTAACTCGTGTCGAGTTAATCTAATCCTGTTGTGTGTAGTGTGTAGGATAATATTATTTTTATCAGCATATATGATTTTGAAAGTGAACTAAAATTATACCGTAGGGGTGGTGGAGTAAAGCATCATATGTCCAATCTCCGCGTTCAGTTTTAACTCGAATATAATGAAATACTATTATGTAAATTTAGATGTTAGTTATAGAGGTTTCTTATATAGTGCAAAATATTCTAATTTCAATTTAATTTTTAACATCACACATTTGTATTATCTTGGAATTATTGAAGGAAGTGATAGAAACCTGGTAGATACAACTTCAATTTACAAACTTTTTCTGTTGATATATCAAATTCTTTTTAGTGTTCCGTACGGAACACTTATAAGATCACTTCGGTGTCTGTCTGTCCGCCTGTCACACCCCGATTTTCTCCGAAACTATTTGTCATAGAAAGTTGAAATTTGGTAATAATATAGGAATTGATGGCCTCATCAGAGCCATGTAGTTTTGAAAGTTAAATTTTGACTTAAGGAGTTAGTTTTAGGGGGTGAAATCGGAAGTGAAAAAAAATATTTTTTACTAGGTAATCGAGTGTGGTGTCAAATGAAAGCTTGTGAAAACACGAGTAAAATTATATATATATATATATATATATATATATATATATATATATATATATATATATATATATATATATATATATATATATATAAATGTAATATTTGCGCGCACTTTTCTTTGTATTATTTTTAAAAAATCGCGAAAAATCGCTGTCCACCCGCCTTATCTCGAAAAGTACTTATAAAAAATTCTGGAATATTCTCCACGGGGTGTAGATTGAACGAAAATTATCACGAGTGCATCACCTGTAATAATTCATCTGGTATATAAAAAAAAAACAGTAATTTCAAGGTCGCCAATTTTCAGTAAAGATTGGAAATAAACTTTGTTGAAAACTCATTTGGGGTGTGTTTTGTGAAGTCACTGATCATTTTATACTTCCGTTACATTTTTTATTTTAAAAGCAATCAACGTACGGAACAGTAATTGCGCAAGTTCAACTTGCACTTGACCGGTTATTTTTTTAATAAAATGTCACATAATTAAAAGTTTAAATTTAAGATATTTTGCATATTTTTAACGGTAAGTACGGTGGGCCGCCTTTTAAGTTTTTACAAACAACCACCCGAAGTTTTGTAAATAAAGGTCTTATCATCCGGAATTATTTTAATTTCGCGCCAAAACTAAAATCTGGGACATTCCCGAAAGTCAGCCACGCTGACCCACAGAACACTTTACTCCGCCGGTCGTGAACGCGTTGCCCTTTATTTCATTTTGCTCCTATGTGGCCCTTGCCTGCTAAAAGGTTGCCGACCGCTGCTTTAGAGGATCAAAGAACAGTTAATACTGAATGGTATACAACAATTTGTTTGCCAGAAGTCATTGATGAAATCAGGAAAAACAACCGAAAACCCCGCATCATTCTTCATCATGACAATGCTAGCCCTCACACAGCACGCCAAACAATTGATTATTTGACGGAGAAAACTATCGAATTAATATATCATTGCTCGTATTTACCTAATTTATCGCCTAACGACTTCTTTTTGTTCCCGAATGTGCAAAAAATGCGTGCTAAGCGATTTCCATCGTCTCAAGAAGCTGTTTAATCTTTCCAACACCATTTTTTGAGGTACCAATTTCATTACCTGTTCTTCGATCCTCTAAAGCAGTGGTTGCAACATGTCCAGTATAACTAAAGAAACAGCGATCATTTTATTGGAAATGCTTCGCGAACGAACCACTTTTGCTGGATTCAGCTCATCTTGGAACACCTAAATAGCTGACTGTTGCTTAGTTCCCGGCTCGTATGAATATATCCAGATTTCGTTTCCTTACACCAATTGATACGAGCCTGTTTTTGAGTTTCGGTCAAATTATGTGGAATCCATCGAGAACAGATCTTTTTCACGTCTAAAGTTCATGCAAAATCGAATGTACTGCAGTCTTCGATAAAACTAAGGATGCCTCTATCTCACAGTAAGTCACATGCCGATCCTCTTCAATCATTCACATCCAAGATCCACAATCCTTCACGTTTATATTGCGCATGCTTTTAATAGCGATAACAATAAAGACCTGCTGAAAATAGGCGTTGCAAAATCTCTTCATTATTATTTGAAAAAAAAAAAAAAAATCCATAATTCACACCTAAAATGAGAGTTATCCGCTGAGGCATTTCATTATCAGTGTTAGTCCAAAAATTTCTTGAAAATCGTTATCGAAAACTTGACTAGTGACACCATGGGGGGGGGGGTCAACCGCCCACATATTAGTACATCGAGAATTGTATACTCCACTTCTGATAAATGCATTTCCAACATTTTATAATATATCTGTATCTTTGGTAATCTATATTTGTATCATCACAATAATAATAATAATTTAACAACAAAGGACCAAACTCAATCACACTCACATCAAAACAGAGCTCATAACCAAATTCAAAAACAGACTGGCGAAACTTTTACAAACAAAACTCAACTCCAAGAATTTCACTAAAGCCATCAACACGTTCGCTATACCTATACTCACATATTCATTTGGTATCATCAAATGGTCACGAACAGACATAGAAAACATTCACATCCCTTATACGTTCTCAATTCACCAAATACAGGAAATTACACCCCAACGCACGCAAAGAAATCGAGAGGAAGGCAGGAGGAAGAGGAATCATAGATATCATATCACTACACACAAAACAAATACAAGCACTTAGGAAATTCTTCCACAGCAACCAAACCAGCCTCTACACAGCGACAGTGAAAGCAGACAAAAACTACACACCTCTCGACTTATCCCGAGCAGACCACTCAGCAGATACACACAGTCACACCCAATTACAACAGGAAAAGATAAAAAATGTGGTCAGAGAAAACACTCCACGGAAAACACAGATACCACATAGAATAAGACCACGTAAATAAAAAACAATGATACACTTGGTTACAGGATGGACAGCTCTTCCCTGAAACAGAAGGCTTCTTACTTACCATCCAGGATAAAGTCATATTAACCAGAAACTACCAAAAGCATATCATTAAAGACTCAACTATTACAGAAGACAGATGCAGGAAATGCCACCAGCAGAAAGAAACGATCGAACACATAACAAGCGGATGTAAAATATTAGCCGGAACGGAATACACAGCCAGACATGACTCAACTGCCAAAGTAGTTCAGCAAGCACTAGCCACAACATACAAACTCATAGAAAACACAGATCCCTACTACAAATACACATCAACATCCATACTTGAAAATAAAGATTACAAGCTCTACTGGGACATCAGTATCCATACAGATAAAACAGCCTCCGCCAATAGATCCGATATTACTTTTCAGTGCAAAAAAGGAAAAGTCACCTATCTAATTGACATAGCTGTCCCCAACGACACAAACATCCAAACGAAATAAACAGAAAAAATTTCCAAATACACAGACCTTGCAACGGAAATAAAAAGGCTATGGAAACAAGAAAAAGTCATCATTGTCCCCCTCATTATAACAGCCACAGGCCTTACACCAATAACATTCACACCACACTTAGTACAATTAGGACTCGACACAAACATACACAGAAACATGCAGAAGTCAGTATTTTGAAAACATGTAACACTGTCAGGTCATTCCTTAATACATAATGGTAATAGCGTTTGTGCTGACTTGGCTTTGGCCCGTCAGCCAAACATGGAACCACATTGACCATATATGGGAAAGAACTTTTTTTGTAATAATAATTTAATAAAAAATGTAATATATAAACAAATAAATAGGTAGTCGCGAAATAATTATAGTAAAATAAATTAGTTACGAATAGTTTTTATTCCATATTGTATAGCGGGTGCTCTGCAGCAAACAAATACATATCTCTATATTTGCATGTTGGAACGAAATCTCTAATTTTATAAAAGAAAGACTTCTTCCACTTATTATGATATATTGAAATAAATAGCTGACTGGATTCTCCAACACGATAACTTTAAGTTCCGCCGGGCAGCGGAGGTGACGATTTTGGCATAAAACTTTGAGGTGACTTTTTTCCGATTCAGAGGTTTTATTTATTAATATTTTTTTACAATTCCGTTTAATACAAAAATTTATTCGTTTTTAGATACTAAACTATTTCCATAACACTCCGTACTTGCTTATTTAATGTAAATTGCGTATGTGTATATGTATATATGTATGTATATACATAGGGTGCGGCGCTTAAATCCGGACAAATTAAACATTTTTTTAAAAGAACATTTTATTTGTAAATAAATTAAAATGAAAAAAAATCCTTTTGCATGTCAGTTGTGTGATCTATCCAGAGTGGAATTATTCGATGTAACCTCCCTCAGCCACAATGACCGCCTCCGTCCATGGTCTAAAACGCTCGCACGATCGCTTTAAAGCAGGGCTGTCCATATTGGCAAATGCTGCTTCGATAACGGTGCGTTAAGATGCCACATTAGGGTGTCAGGACTTCTTAGTAACTCTTTCGATTACACTCCAAACATAGTACGAGGCTGGTTTGAAAAGTCCGTGCAAAAATAAAAACTACTTATGTGTTTGGGGTAAACCTTTTTTATTTTTCAACATAGTCTCCTTTTAGGCTTATACACTTCGTCCAACGATGTTCTAGTTTGTTAATCCCTTCCGAATAATAGGATTTGTCCAAGTCTGCAAAATATCCATTAGTGTCTGCAATCACCTCCTCGTTTGAATAAAATCTTTGTCCCGCCAGCCATTTCTTCAAATTGGGGAACAAATAGTAGTCCGAGGGAGCCAAGTCTGGAGAATAGGGGGGATGTGAAACGAGTTGGAATCCTATTTCCATTAATTTTGCGACCACAACTGCTGAGGTGTGTGCTGGTGCGTTGTCGTGATGGAAAAGGACTTTCTTGTAGGCCAATCGCGGGCGTTTTTCTTGCAGCTCGGTTTTCAAACGGTCCAATAACGATGAATAATATTCACCTGTAATAGTTTTAAACCCTTTTCCAGATAGTCGATGAGGATTATCCCTTGCGAATCCCAAAAGACAGTCGCCATAACCTTTCCGGCCGAAGGAACGGTCTTCGCCTTTTTTGGTGTAGATTCCCCCTTGGTAACCCATTGTTTAGATTGTTGTTTGGTCTCAGGAGTATAGTAATGTATCCATGTTTCATCCACAGTGACGAAACGACGCTTAAAGTCCTCCGGATTCTTCTGGAACAGCTGCAAACCATCCTTGCAACACTTCACACGATTCCGTTTTTGGTCAAGCGTGAGCAATCGCGGCACCTATCTTGCGGATAGCTTTCTCATGTCCAAATGTTTATGCAAAATATTATGTACCCGTTCAGTCGAGATGCCCACAGCACTAGCAATCTCACGCACCTTAACTCTTCTGTCATCCATCACCATATCATGGATTTGATCAATGATTTCTGGAGTCGTAACCTCCACAGGCCGTCCAGAACGTTCAGCGTCACTTGTGCCCATATGGCCAGTCCGAAAATTTTGAAACCACTTATAAACTGTTCTAATCGAAGGTGCAGAGTGAGGGAGGGAGGGAGAGAGAGAGAGAGGGGGGGGGAGGGAGAGAGAGAGAGGGAGGGAGGGAGGGAGAGAGGGAGGGAGGGAGGGAGAGAGAGAGAGAGAGAGTTGTCCATTAAAAGCATCCTAATTTTAAAATTGAATAAAACAAAGAGTTTTTAAGCAAAATTCATTCTGAAACTCTTATTTAACGTGAAATTGTATGCGCTTTAAGATTTAAACAAAATATCGCTCAAATGGCCGCCGCATACGGATGCAAACCCAAGTCCAATCGCAAAATTCGCCAAGTTGTCATCTGAGATAGGCCCAACTCTTGAGAACGGCGCAGAATCAACACATTCTTGTTCTCACGTGCTGTTCGATGATTTATGGTCATTTTTCTGGCAACACCTTAATCCCGTCACCGTACCACTTCTGTGGTTTCTGGGCAAAAAATGTGCCAAGTGGTTTTCACAGGCCTTTTTTCCAACTAACTTAACACCATTACAGCAGCTCTGTAGAGACCGAAATAAATAGATCGTCTGACAGTGCAAGATCTGGGCTATATGGTTGATGCATTAAAACTTCCCAATCAATTTTTGCCAAGTTACAGTGAAACACACCCTTTCTGTTGACTAGTTCCGGACGATTTTTATCAGTTGCTTGCTTCAGTCAACTGCTAATAGTAGAGTACAAAATCAATCGTTTGGTCAGGCTGCAGCAGCTTATGAGGCACGAGTCTCTTCTAATTTCACCAAACATACAACACCATCTTTTGTGGCGTTAATCCGGGTATTGCCATCATTTGTGGAGCTTCGTCTTTTTTCGACCACGATCTTTTTCACAGATTATTGTCGTACGTGACCCACTTTATATCGCCAGTGATCAACCCTTCAGAAATAGCTCAAATTCCTTACATTTCTGTAAAGATGGAAATTCGACCGAGTAAATTTTTAGCTGAACCATTTCTTGGCTGTTAGTTTTACGAGTCTGGTTTGAAAAGTTCGTGCAAAGTCCGAGAAATGGCACCACCGGCGCGTGTCGAGATCATGTTTAGTTAGTAGCATCTCTTGAATGAACGCACACCAAGTTTCAGCCATATTGGTCTATTTCTTTGTGTTTGGCATTCGTGTGAATCAAGGAAGTCGAGTGATTTTCAAGAAATGGACGAAAAAGAATTTCGTGTGGTGATTAAACATTACTTTATGAAAGGCAAAACGCCTCAGGAGACTAAAGAGAAGCTTGATAAAACATTATGGTGACTCTGCACCTTCGATTAGAACAGTTTCGGACTGGCCATATGGGCACAAGTGACGCTGAACGTTCTGGACGGCCTGTGGAGGTTACGACTCCAGAAATCATTGATCAAATCCATGATATGGTGATGGATGACAAAAGAGTTAAGGTGCGTGAGATTGCTAGTGCTGTGGGCATCTCGACTGAACGGGTACATAATATTTTGCATAAACGTTTGGACATGAGAAAGCTATCCGCAAGATGGGTGCCGCGATTGCTCACGCTTGACCAAAAACGGAATCGTGTGAAGTGTTGCAAGGATGGTTTGCAGCTGTTCCAAAAGAATCCGGAGGACTTTAAGCGTCGTTTCGTCACTGTAGATGAAACATGGATACATTACTATACTCCTGAGACCAAACAACAATCTAAACAATGGGTTACCAAGGGAGAATCTGCACCAAAAAAAAGCGAAGACCGTTCCTTCGGCCGGAAAGGTTCTGGCGACTGTCTTTTGGGATTCACAAGGGATAATCCTCATCGACTATCTGGAAAAGGGTAAAAACTATTACAGGTGAATATTATTCATCGTTATTGGACCGTTTGAAAACCGAGCTGCAAGAAAAACGCCCGCGATTGCCCCACAAGAAAGTCCTTTTCCATCACGACAACGCACCTCAGCAGTTGTGGTCGTAAAATTAATGGAAATAGGATTCCAACTCGTTTCACATCCCCCCTATTCTCCAGACTTGGCTCCCTCGGACTACTATTTGTTCCCCAATTTGAAGAAATGGCTGGCGGGACAAAGATTTTATTCAAACGAGGAGGTGATTGTAGACACTAATGGATATTTTGCAGACTTGGACAAATCCTATTATTCGGAAGGGTTCAACAAACTAGAACATCGTTGGACGAAGTGTATAAGCCTAAAAGGAGACTATGTCGAAAAATAAAAAAGGTTTACCACAAACACATAAGTAGTTTTTATTTTTGCACGGACTTTTCAAACCAGCCTCGTAATAACGTAGCTTCGACATAAACAGCATAAATTTTATTGATATAAAATTGTAAAATGTAGCAAACTTTTGCAGAAATTTCATCCATCTTCAAATTCAGTCTCAATAAACGAATTCTAACAGTTTTTGCATGTCTACTACTGTCAAATGTTAACTTGCAACTCACGCTAAGTATGACCCGATGCCTGACCTGAGATATATGACATTAAAGCTATCTAACAAAAAAGGTTCAATATTTTTTCGACAGCCCATTATATACATCACGAAAATACTTGAAGGTAAAAAACAAAGCCACAAGGAAATTAAAAAAGTTTCTCGGTGCCAGTGCGAATCGAACCCACGATCTCAGGGTATAAGCTCCTACAGTTTACCGACTATGCCACAGCCTAAGCTTACGTTAGCTTGCTAGTTGAAGTCTCGTCGTTTCTCTCACCTCAGTTGAGAGCCAATTTTAATTCCCATGAGTCACGCGAATTGCAAATAAAAAAATAAATAGTTTTTATTGTTTCATCCGTTTACTGATACGCTGGTTCTAGGGCTTAGTTAGTAAAGTTCGGGGGTGTATATCTGAAGATCGTGGGATCGAATCCGAGAAACTTTTTAGTTCTCTACGATCTTAGAATATAAGCTCCTACAGTTTACCAACTATGCCACAGCTCCAGCTTACGTTGGCTTGCTAGTTGAAGTCTCGTCGTTTCTCTCAGCTCAGTTGAGAGCCAATTTTAATTCCCTTGAGTTACGCGAATTGGCATCATTAGCAAATAAAAAAATAATTAATTTTTGTTTCGTCCGTTCACTGATACGCTGGTTCTGGGGCTTAGTTAGTAAAGTTCGGGGGCGTATACCCGAAGATCGTGGGATCGAATCCGAGAAACTTTTTAGTTCTCTTATGGTTGTGTCTTTACCGACAGGTATTTTCTCGATTGTTCATGGTTTCAGTACCCTAAACCGACATCATTTTCTTTCATAACTTCGTTTTATACACTTCTCATACCAGTCAGAATAAAATTTTTATGATGATACAAAATAATAGACATACACAGACATAGTAACTTACAATGCAGCTGTTCAGGAAAGCAGTATAAAGCAGTCTCCTCTTGGATCACAGTCTAACTCTTAAACTAAATTAACAACAACAAAATCATCTCACTACAATTCGGGGGGTTAAATGCTATTTACACAAATTTATTTACAATACTGTCAAAAATAAAGCAAATGTCATGCAGTATAGTACGGTATTAGCGGTGTGCAGTACACAACGTCAGACGGGTATAAAATTTGATCGTATAGCATAAGGTTATTTTGCTGCTCAAGGTTCGTGCCAAAATTAGGAGAGTTGTTATATGGTCTTTTTTGTATTTTACTACCTTTTTTTTTTTTGCTTGGTTTTTCGCCCTAAAAATAAAAATTAATAAAGTAAGCAAACACTACGCACTAAAATCATTCCAAAATAATACTTGAAAAAAAAAATACAAAAAGAAAGAAAAGATACCTTCAAAATAAATTGTGTGCAGTGCATTGGACAAATACTCTAACCTGATATACTGAAGCATAAAAAAAGCAAATATTTTCATCAAAAATCTACAAAGTATTGGGAAGGGTTTTATATAAAGATAATACACCAACTGGGTTTTTAGGAAGTGTACTTTTAGGCAAAAATTTTCAACAAAAAAACTAAATTCAAATCGAACAAGTATTGCTTCAATAATGTCTAAATGTCAAAAACAAAACAATCTTTTATTAGAATACTAGCAGTGCCCGCGGCTCTGCTCGCGTGGACATGATTCACTACTATCCTCACTGTTTATTTCTTATGTCACCTAACGTAATAAAATATCTGCCATTATTTCCGCTTATCTCCCATTATTTCTCCTTATCTCCCATTATCTCTACATAATTTCCATTATCAAGGCTTATCGCTGCTCATCTCCCATTATTTCTCCTTATCTCCCATTATTTCCCCTTATCTCACATTATCTCCCCTTATCTCCCATTATCTCACCTTATCTCCCATTATCTAGGCTTATCTCGACTTATCTCGCAATATTTCTCCTTATCTCCCATTATTTCCTTATCTCCAATTATCTTACCATAACTCTCTTTATCTAGACTTATCTCCCATCATTTCTCCATGTCCCCCATTATTTATACTTATCTCCCATTATCTAGGCTTATATCGAATTATATAGAACATATGTATAAATTTATGAAAACAACGTAAATCGGATAAGTGGTTCTCAAGTGATAAGCGCACTAACGTACAGACAGACAGACAGAGAGACGTTGCATTTTATATATATTATATTCTTTGCAACATGATATTGTTCCATATTTAATGGTTTAGGCAGTGTATTGCAAAAGAACGCGCTAACGATAACCTTTTTTCCGACTTGATGCACTATTATCGTCACTACTTCTTCTTTATGTTACCTAACGCAATAAAATATATCCTATAACCTGGCCAGAGAACATATGTATATTTAAAAAAAAAAAAGCACGTAACGCACTAACGGATAGACAGACAGAGAGACGTTTCATTTTATATATATTATAGATAGATAACCTGGCCCGAGAACATATGTATGCTTTAAAAAAAAGCACGTAAATCGAAGTGGTTCTCCAGTGATAAGCGCACTAACGAACAAACAGCCACACAGGCAGAGAGACAGGCAAACAGACAGAGAGACCTTGCATTTTATATATATTATAGATAGAAAATTATCGATAATCTGGCCAGAGAACAAATGTATGAATTAAAAAAAAACACTTTAATCGGGTAAGTGGTTCTCGCGCACTAATGGACAGACAAAGAGACATTATATTTTATATATATTTATAGATTATAGATATTCTCTGCTATATAACACATGGGCTGAAAAGTCCCGGGCCTAACACATAGATGGCGCTAGTTTTATTGCAGTCACCTTTTTTTCAGTTAATACTAACCTTCAAAAGACAGCTGTTAAAATTTCATGATATTCTATTCATTAGTTTGTGAGTTATTGTGCTAAGAGTGACGCTACTTTTGTTATTTTCAAAACAATGGATCAAAAACAATTTCGTGTTTTAATTTTACACTGCTTCTTGATGGGAAAAAAAAAATACCGTTCAAGCGAAGCAATGGCTTGAAAAGTGTTATGGGGACTCCGCTCCATCAGAAACAACAATAAAACGTTGGTTTGCTGACTTCAAACGTGGTCGTAGAGACACCGATGATGCAGAACGCAGTGGACGTCCAAATGAGGCGGTAACACCAGAAAACATCAAAAAAAAAAATCCATAAAATCGTTTTGAGTGATCGAAAAGTGAAGTTGCGTGAGTTAGCTGACATCGTAAAGATATCAAAAGAACGTGTTGGCTTTATATTGCATGAGCATTTGACTATGAGAAAGCTCTGTTCAAAGTGGGTGCCGCGTTTGCTCACTGTTGATCAAAAACAAGAACGTGTTGATGATTCTGAGCAGTGTTTGGCCATGTTTAAACGTAACAAACTGGAATTTTTGCGTCGATATGTGACAATGGATAAAAACATGGATCCATCACTTCACTCCGGAATCAAAACGATCGTCATCTGAGTGGACAGCAACTGGTGAACCTCGTCCAAAGCGCCCGAAAGCACAACAATCGGCTGGAAAGGTTATGGCCTCGGTATTTTGGGATGTGCGTGGTGTAATATTCATCGACTATCTTGAGAAAGGAAATACCATCAACAGTGAATATTATATAGCGTTATTGGAGCGTTTGAAGGCCGAAATTGCAAAGAAACGACCGCATATGGCAAAGAAAAAAATTTTGTTTCATCAAGACAACGCACCGTGTCACAAGTCAATCAAAACAATGGCAAAACTACATGAATTGAACTTCGAATTGCTCCCACATCCACCGTATTCGCCAGATTTTGCTCCCAGCGACTATTGGCTGTTCGCAGACCTGAAAAAAATGCTCGCCGGTAAGAAATTTCGCACGAATGAAGAGGTTATCGCTGAAACTGAGGCCTATTTTGAGGCAAAAGATAAATCGTTCTACAAAAGTGGTATTGAAATGTTAGAGCGGCGCTGGAATGATTGCGTTGCTCTTGATGGAGATTACGTTGATGAATAAAGCTAATTTTGAACCAAAAAAAAACCGTGTTTTTTGTTTGTTAGGCCCGGGACTTTTCAGCCCATGTGTTAATATTGTTCCATATTTAATAGTTTAGGCTGTGTATTGCAAGAGAAACGCGCTAGCGCAACAAACTTTTTTCCGACTTCATTCACTATTATCGTCACTCATTCCTTATGCTACCTATCGTAATAAAATATAGTCTATAACCTGGCCAGAGAACATATGTATGTCTTAAAAAAAAAAGTACGTGAATCGGATAAGTGGTTCTCCAGTGATAAGCGCACTAACGGACGGACAGACAGACGGAGATATGTTGCATTTTATATATATTATAGATGTAATAAAATATATATCTATAACCTGGTCAGAGAAGATATGTATGAATTTAAAAAAATCACGTAAATCGGATAAGTAGTTCTCGAGGGATAAGCCCACTAACGGACAGACAGACAGTTGCACAAGCCCACTAACGGACAAAAAGATGTTGCATTTTATATATATATATATTATAGATATAGATTATTATTATATAACCTGGCCATGTATGAATTTAAAAAAAGATACGTAAATCGGATAAGTGGTTCTCGCGTGATAAACGCACTAATGGACAGACAGAGAGATCTTGCATTATCTCTCTCTCTCTCTCTCTCTCTCTCTCTCTCTCCTCTCCCTCTCCCTCTCCCTCTCCCTCTCCCTCTCCCTCTCCCTCTCCCCTCTCCTCTCCCTCTCCCTCTCCCTCTCCCTCTCCCTCTCCCTCTCCCTCTCCCTCTCCCTCTCCCTCTCCCTCTCCCTCTCCCTCTCCCTCTCCCTCTCCCTCTCCCTCTCCCTCTCCCTCTCCCTCTCCCTCTCCCTCTCCCTCTCCCTCTCCCTCTCCCTCCTCCCCTCCCTCCCTCCCTCTCCCTCTCCCTCTCCCTCTCCCTCCCTCCCTCCCTCCCCCCCTCTCCCTCCCTCCCTCCCTCCCCCTCCCTCTCCCTCTCCCTCTCCCTCTCCCTCTCCCTCCCTCCCTCCCTCCCTCGTCTATATTTGTTGTTTCTAGAACTTTTATTAATTTTTCGTGCATTACACAGTCGAAAGCTTTATTGTAATCTGTAAAACATGCATATACATCTGCGTACCTTACGTTGATTGCTTTTAATATAAAAATTTTTGTTACGGAGGTATACAATAATCAGTGACTTCACAAAACACTCCCCAAATGAGTTTTCGACAAAGTTTTTTTTTCTGATCTTTACTGAAAACTGATGATCTTGAAATTTTTGTTTTTTTTTACATACCAGATGAATTATTGACGGTAATGCAATCGTGATAATTTTCGTTCAATCTACACCCTGTGGAGAATATTCCAGAATTTTTTCAAAATTTTTTGATCAGTACTTTTCAAGATAAGAGGGGATGGGAGCAATTTTTCGCGATTTTTTAAAAATAATATAAATAAAAGTGTGCGCAAGTATTACATTTTATATATTTTTGAACTCATGTTTTTACAAGTTTTCATTTGACACCTCACTCAATGACCTGATAAAATATTTTTTTTTCATTTCCGATTTAACCCCCCAAAAACTAACCCCTTAACTCAAAATTTAACTTTCAAAACTACACGGCTCTGATGAGGCCATCAATTTCTATATTAGTGCCAAATTTGAACTTTCTATGTCAAATAGTTTCGGAGGAAATCGGCTGTGATAGACAGACAGACAGACACCAAGGTGATCTTATAAGTGTTATGTACGGAACACTAAAAAAAGTGTTCTTCGAATTAAAATTAACAAAAATTAAAAAAGTAATGAAATAAGTGTTTGTCTAATTACTCAGAAATGCTGGAAGTATGTTTATGTGTGTCTGGTGTTCGATCAGGCGACATGAAATGAATCAATATTTTAAATCTCAGCACATCTTAGAACTAGTTTTTGACTTTTAGAGCAGAGATACCTGGATTATTCACTTCTTTTAATGCCTACAAATAAAATATGCGTCTGTTGACTGCTAAAATCGATAAACAATGCCCCTTTGACCTGTGGCGACGGTAATTTTATCTCAAAAGTTGATGGTTTTTGGAGTTGGGTTTTCTAGCTTATTATTGAGGGAAAGCTATTCAATCAAAAATATTCAGAAACACCAATACTTTGCAGATACAACATCACTATTAGGCGAAACCATGCGAAAGTTGTTACGTGCGAAACTCACCTGATGATTCCGTTAATCGGCGTAGTTAACGTGGGTACCATTTCCAACTCGACCAGCAGCGCGAAATGATCGGAGTAGACGTGCGGGTGCGGACAACCGATGACCTTATTTTGCGTTATCCACTCTTGCGATATTGGACCGAGCAGTCCGAGGGGTGTCATTGTGTTTTTAGCGTAGAAAATATAGTCTATTATACCCTTAAATTCAAATCTGAAATAAATAAGTACGAAAAGCTTAAAATAAATAGAGTGAAAGAGAAATGAGTATTAATATACAACCAGTTCCTAACATTACAAACCGTACACCGACTTTGACTTCAAATTTTTGTCTTGCCTCAAAAATTTTTTTTATGGCTTTGTAAACATGAAATCGAAAAAAAAGTCGACACGTGAATCGGGATTTTTTTTCCAAATGTATATTTTGCAAAATATGGATGTTATAGATTATCATAGTCCACTAATCGGCGGAATATTAACAAAGCAATATCTCCGGTTCTATTTAACGTATAAACTTCGTTCTTTCACCATTTTATCGCTCTTTATGTTGGCCTTTGCAAAGTATAACAGTGGAATTTTTTAATTGTTTATTTATAAAATATAATAACAATGAAATTGTTTAAATAAAACACAGGCCAACAAAAAAATATTTGTAAAAACTTTTTAAACCAATACATCTAAGTGTTATATATTTTTGGGTGCTGAAACCGTATCTGGTATCAGTTTTTTTGTATCACCCACAGTTCACTCACAATATGACATCGATTAAATTTCAAAATAGGGAAAATTTGAAACATAAAAAATAAAAACTTAAACCGTACTTTTATTTGATGAGGCTACAATTTTTACTCACGATAACATATTTTACTTCAATGCGAATATTTTAGGTGCTTATCTTTTTGTATTTCCTTTCCCTTTTCTCTGTGAAGTTTCTTGTATAGCTTTTTCTCCGATGTGATGCATTTGGTTGTTCTCTATGAAGTGACCAACAGTAATCACCCATCATGTTGATATTCCACCGTCCCTGGTATCGTTTCTCCTTCTCCTTTATGTCCTGATGGAACTGTTCCCCCTGCTCTTCACTGACACTGCCTAAGTTTTTAGGAAAAAAGTCAAGATCGTTGTGCAAAAAGTGGACTTTTAGGCTCATCAGACAACCCAGATTTTTGAACTTGTCTATCATATTAGCTACGATAAGTTCATAGTTAAGGTCTTTCACATTGCCCAAAAAATTAGACACAACTTATTTAAATGATATCCAAGCCTCCTTTTCCTTTGTAATCATCCTTGCTTCAAAGTTAGAATCGAACATCATTTTACGAATATCAGGCCCAACGAAAACTCCTTCTTTCAGTTTGGCTTCTGATAAATGAGGAAATCTTTTACACAAATATTTAAAACATTCACCATCTTTAGGCAAGGCTTTCACAAATTGTTTCATTAACCCTAACTTGATGTGTAGAGGTGGTAGAAGAATCTTTTTGGGTCTACTAAAGTTTTATGCAAAATGTTCTTCTCGCCAGTTTTCCTTACGGGCCATTGTTTTTTTGGACCAATGTTGATCCCTTGCTCTGCTGTCCCACTCACATATAAAACATGGGAACTTTGTAAATCCCTTTTGTTGACCAAAGATTATGGAGACAACTTTTAAATCTCCACATAGCATCAAATCGTGAGTTGGATAGTTACTTTTCTGTAAAATCATGTTAAGATTTTCGTAAGTTTCCTTCATATGGACTGAATGAGCAACAGGCAGTGAAGCGTAAGTATTTCCGTTGTGTAACAGAACACCTTTTAAACTAGTTCTTGATGAGTCTATAAAAAGCCTCCAATCTTCCTTCTTGTACTCAATGCCAAATTCGTTCATTAGACACCAATATCATGGCAGTAAACCAAATCCTCTTTCTGTTTGAAAAACTGAGCAAACTGTTGATCTCTTGTTCTATAATGGTAAATAGATGTTCCAGATTCCAATAAATGTTTTTCTTTCAGCCTAGAACCAAGCAATTTTGCTTTTTCCTTAGTCAAACCCAAATCTCTCACTAAATCATTTAACTCAGCTTGTGTAAACAACTGTGGTTTTAAATTTTCTAGAGAACATTTAAATTCATCATCATCCGGTCGACATTCATTAAATTCGGGACTGAAATGTAAAACGTCATCAATAGACTGAGATGGCTCAGGGACAGGAAGTTCCGGTCCATGTGCTACCGGCGGATTAGCTGAAGTAAAGTTAGGATAGACAATTACTTTCTTATTTTTGGAGTTATATGCATCAACGCTGCAAAAATAACAATCATTTGAATGATTTTCTTGCTCTCTCCATACCATGGGTTCTGTAAATCTAAAAGCTTTCTTTTCTTTCTTATACCATTTCCTAAGATACTCAACACAAACATAACATACTTTGTGAGGAGCCCAACATTTTTCTTGATTACCGATTTTCTACACAAAATATGCAAAGTATACTTTTTTTTACAGTCAGTAATGTTTCTTTGATGTTTTTTTAACTACAAACTCACCACATATATAACAAAAAGTGTTGGGATTAGCCATACTTTGAGTGTGAATTAAAGCACATGGGTTAAACACTACAATGCGAGGTTATATTAACTGGAAAAAAAACAAAACAGCTGTGACATTTATCGGAACTGCCAACCTAATAACATTTGATTTTACTGCCAACCTTATAAAATTCCGATTTTATTACCAACCTAACAACATTCAAATGATAAAAAATAAACTTTTCACATTTTGAATATTAAAATGTGAAAAATGCTTTGTGGTGGTGTAGCAGTTTTTGGATGACCTTCGCGTGGATCATCTTCGAGGCTTATACGATCAGATTTAAAAAGACCAGCCCATTTTTCACAGTGGAAAGTGAAGGTGATGCATCCTTTTACACTTTAAAACAATTTCGGATGAATTTCTGTTGGTGTTAAAGCACCAAAACAAAAAAATTTGAACACTGCATGATATTCAATTTTTTTTCCATTTTAAAAAAATCTATGACACGTCAATATTTATACAGCTGCTACTAGTAATGAATTGACAGATTCAAATAAAATTTTATTACATGTGTTTATATAAAGGATGAAACTTTCTAATACAATTATGGTTTCCCCATTTGTGTGTCAGGCCGAGAACTTTTCAGACAGCCTAGGTACATAAAAAATACGTAAAAAAGTAAATGTATGTAAAATCAATGAATTTGCTAGACTTCTTAAGAATAGGTACTAGATTGTTTACATTAACGGATATAGATACTTACGTATAATTAGTAAATGGCATAATTTCGTCATTGTAAGCAGATGCTAGTTTGAAGGAATGCGTAAATTCATTTGGTTTATCACAGCTGAGGGTCTTTTCTAAGCAGGTTTTATAGCTAAATGCCTTGAAATCTTTGTGATCCTGCGACACCCTACCAGTACTTAAAAATTCTATTACTCCTGAATCAGGTAACGAGTTAAAATCTCCACAGAGAACCTAAAAAAACAAGTTCATCAAATTATTTTCCCCTACATGGATGTCGAGACTATAAATTCCTTTACCTACAAGTTTTACGGTGGTTACGGTTTTGTGGTTACTTTCCCAACATCACCGTAAAACTTGATTGACTTTTTTAGATGTTGTGTCAATACTACTAAATGTAAAGAAAACAACTAAACTATTAATGATTTGGCAGATTTAGCATCTATTTTTTCATATTGAAGTATGGTCGATGGTCTTATTTATGAAAAACAAAATCACTCAAATAGCCACTTGAACTTTGTTTGACATAGTACATCCTCTCAACTCAATTTTGAGTCACTTTTCCACATTAGCCGGCAATGACACAAACAATCTTTGTTTTCAATGTTTGAGTAATTGATGGTCTGTTACTCGTACCTTACAAATCCCAATAAAAAATAATCTAATCGTATGATGTCACCTCCAAGACGAAGCTAAGGTTCTCTCTAATCAAATCACTGAATTTAATTTTGGATACAATTGTTTCACGTGATGTGCAGCATGTTGCACTGTCTTGGTATAACTAATACTGGTTTAGATTAAGACTTTGCTAATGTGCCAACAAATATGTATTAATCTTGTCTTAATAATGTATTCCATCGATCATAATTTGCACATTTTGAAAAAATAAGGTCTGATGACACCATTAGTAATCTGCGCCACTTTGGTGAATCACTTTTAGATCGCTGTCTTTCAAAATCTAATAAGATTGCTTGCAGACAAAGCCATGTAACCAAAAGTGAGCTTTGCCACTGAACTTAATTTTTCGATAACAATGAGGCGCAGTTTTCAATTGTTCTAAAGCACAATTAGCAAACTCTCGACAAAATCGATGATCTTGTAGCTTCAGTACCAGAATAAATTGAATCTTGTATTGACGTAAACTCAAGTCTTATTTAAAATTCGTCAATTCGATGTCAAGATTCCATTTCTGGGTATGTTGTAGTATTGATAATTTGGATCATCACTTTGTTCAACAGCAGCGATGTTTGCGTCCATTTCAGGAAAATCTGCCTTTCCAGTTCCCGAGTTATCGTAAAGAGACAGAGATTCTGAAGTATTCGATACATTTGTCAGTCCCTTTACCATTTTTGACGACTGAAAATATATTGCTTGAAGCACACGAAAAGTAAGTTTTTCAAATTGTTTTTCGTAGATGTATTCAAGGGTTAAACGCTGCATGATGATTTGCGAAACACTACTAAGTAGGTAACGTCAGTGAGAGCACTGAAGCAACAAACAAACATTGCCGCCATAAAGTAAAGTATCATATCATTTGCAAATGTTGACAGCTATTATAAAAAACCCTTTATTAATGTTGAAATATTATGGCTTCCAGTAGCTTGTTAAAAGGGAATTCCCTGAGATTTCCTTAATTTCCTTGATACTTTATGCAAAAATTTTCTGACACAAGGGAAATAGGTAAGGTTAGCTATGGTTAGATTGTGGTTGGTGCGTTTAAATTCTCGCATACTTGGGAAAATTTTTCTCATACGGAATTTTTTTTTATGGACATAGCACATGTGCTTCAGGAAAATCCCTAAAACCCTACAGGAGCGACGCGTGTGCGGAAAAAAGCGATTCTTGAACAATTTTCTTACCAATTGGATATTGCTAGGATCTGTTATATTGACATTGTTGGCCCTAAGTGTTTGAGCAGATTCTTCCAAGATGCCCTTGAGCTCGTTGCTTAACATCATGGTTTGAATAAGCTTTACATCACAAAATTCTGGATCCCAGTGAATATGCGCCGTGCAAACCAGTATGGGTTGGCTGATAAATGGCGCATCAGGTGGTGCTAAAAATAATGAAAATATTGTATCATACACTGTATAAAACTAAAATCCCTCATATTTTTCCACATGAAGCACAGTTTATTTTGTATATTCGGCCGTTTATTATTACAAGAAATAGGTAATAATAATTTATGGTAATATTAAACGACCGAATAATAAATAGAATTGGCTTCATTTTGGAAAAAATAGTTTTAGCATAAATAGACGGTCAAGTAAGAACGTATTCCGTATTGTTCATTAAAAGTTGTATTTATTTAAAAGTCTTTTACATCATTCGACAGTAAATGATTGCCATTAAAATGCTAACGATTCAGTAGTTCGTCCACTCCATCAACGTCGATGATCACCTGGCATCTTCGAGGCATGCTTTTTCGCGTATTCTTTGGGGAAAACATTCCTAAATTGTCCGAATTTGTCGTGATAGCTGCTTTACTCTGTACACTTTTTTACTACAAAGCTTCTGCTTGATGTATGACCACAGGTTCTCGATTGAGTTTGCATCGGGCGACTGAAATAGCCAATCTAGTGTGACAATATCAGATACCCCTTTCCATTGGCCACACGCTTTACACCGATGTTTGGGGTCGTTACCCTCTTGAAGCATCCACTCATTTTATCGACAAACCACCGTTTGGCAGACAATACTAATTTTTTTTTTATGGGTCTAGCACACGTGCTACAGGGGAATCCCTGAAGCGCTCCAGGAGCGGCACGTGTGCGGAAAAAGCGATTCACGTTGTTCTTGAATCGCTGCAAATTGTACTCGTTGGGAAACACAGCCCTGGGCAAATTATTCCAAAGAGATGATGTTCTCCATATAAAAGACTGCTTGAAAAGCGTTGTACGCGGAGTAACAAGCTGAACCTCATGCGGATGTGTATTTCCAACATGCAGCGTTCTGGGAGGAATTAAGCGGGCTACATCCATCGAACACTTTCCACGAAAATACTTGTAGAGCAGACTCAAGTCGGCAACCGTTCTTCGATGTTCCAGCGAATCAAGGCCGCCGGTCAGTTCCGGGTCTCCAATCAGACGAACAGCTCTTTTTGAACAGAATCCAACAAATGCAGTGTGTGTTTGGGAGCGGAGCCCCAAACACACGAATTTGAGCTTTGTAAAGAATTAACTGTTGTGGAGTGTAAAGCTTTCTGGTTCGAAATAATATTCCCAACTTTTGAGAAGCTCTCCTTGCTATGCCTGCAACATGTTCCTGACAGGACATATTTGCTCCCAAATTAACGCCCAACAAATTGAGTGACGATGCTAGGGGAATGGAGTGCCCCGACATGACTATGTCGGGTTCAGTAACGTTAACTTTTTTAGGCAAAAAACTGCCGCCTGGATTTTTGTAGCGTTAAAATTCCACTTGGTTACTGTCACCCAAAGATACAATTTCTTCCAGATCTTTGTTAAGTTGGACGACCTCCTGTTGTCTGCGGATATTCGCCTGAGTAGCCGATGTCCGAGCGTTCAAAGTGAATGAAGAGGTAAGCGTCATCTGCAAAGCTGTAGATTCCCGGTCTTTTCTAGCAGATCGTTAATGTAAATGAGAAAGAGAGTAGGAGACAGTATGAAGCCTTGGGGCACACCGGCGTTGATAGTGAAGGTGTTAGAAAGAAATCCGTCGAACGCCACTAGTAAAGAACTCTCTCTGAGGAAACATGAGAGCCACGAACAGAACTTTTCAGACATACCATAAGAGCGTAGCTTAGTCAGCAGTCCATCATGCCAAACACGGTCGAATGCCTTGGATATGTCAACAGCAACCGCTCGAGATTCTCCAAAGTGTTCAATTGCGTTGTTCCAAACATGTGTTAGAGAAGTCAGAAGATGTCCTGTTGATCTATGTTTACGAAAGCCATATTATTTTAGAAGATGCTGATTGATAACCTTTTCCATGACTTTCGATATTATTGAAAGCAGTGCGACTAGTCGGTAGTTATTTGGCAAGGTACTCTTGCCTTTTTTAGGTATCGATTTCGTTGTCAGGTCTTGTGATTTTATTATAGCAACGCATGGTGTGTTCATTGATTCCTGTGGTGCAACTCATGCGTTATATTTCTCTTTAAGAAAGGCGATAACACTGATATCGAAAATTATCGACGCATATCTCTTCTGTCACACTTATATAAGCTCTTTACTAATATCTTAACCAATCGCCTAACAGCAAAACTAGATTTCTATCAACTTGTGGAACAGGCGGGGTTCAGAATGGGATTTAGCATGATCGACCATCTCTACACAATACGTACTATAATAGAAAAATGTACAGAATATAAGGTACCAATACATTTGGCCTTCATTGATTTTCACAAAGCATTTAATACTGTTGAACTCTGGTTAGTTCTAAAATCCCGAGCGAATGCAAGAATATATTCCAGATATATAAAAATAATAGAGAACATCTATAAAGAAGCATCTATACATATTAGAATTGACGAAACAAGTCTCACTAACAACATACAATTAAAGAGAGGAGTGCGACAAGGAGATACTATCTCACCTAAATTATTTGCGATGGTCGTTGAAGACGTCTTCAAGGAGTTAAATTGGGATGAGGGCATCAACATCGACAGCACTAGGCTGAGTTACCTAGGTTTGCAGACGACATAGTAGTGATAGCTAATAAGACCTGTGAGCTACAGGAAATGTTGAACCAGCTAAAGTAGGTCTTAAAATGAATTTTAAAAAACTAAATTTATGAGCCCTGAAGATACCAACGTACAGATAGGAAATAACTCCATAGAACGCGTGGACGAGTATATCTACTTAGGTCACACTATTAAGATTGGAAATGAGAATCAGCATGCAGAAATTTCCAGGCGAATAAGGCTGGTATGGACAGCTTTTGGGAAAACTAGGACATATCTTAAAAAGTACTATAATACCTATAAACCTAAAAGCTAAAGTCTACAATTCCTGTGTTATACCGGTCAGCACATATGGACTGGAAACGATGTGTCTCACAAAACCATTTGTTAAAAAGCTCGTAACTTCACAGAGAGCTATGGAGAGAAGCATGCTTGGATAGAATTTATAACGAGCAGGTAAGGAGATGAACCAAATTGACTGACAAACTTTCGACGCGGCAAAGATGATGTATGAACGGACAGGTCATGTGGCTAGATCATCTGGAGACAGACAGGTGTATAGGATCATGGAATGGAGACCCAGGGAAACAGGACGAAGCGTTGGCCGTCCACAGAAACGATCGGTGGATGAAGTGAGAGTGGTAGCGGGCAAGCAGTTGTTAAAGATGGATGGCAAAAGACAGGGAAGCATGGAAGAGATTAGAAGAGACCTACGTCCATAAGTGAACAGACTTGTGTTAAGAAGAAGAAGAAGAGAAAACCAATGCCTTCTTGTAAATCTGGATAATTTTCTCAGCGTTCAAATTATAGGTAAAGATGAAGAGACTCCCAAAACCTTTTTCCGAAAGACATCCCCAAACATGGATCCTCCTCAAAGAGTGTTTCAGTACTCTGGAAATTTATCAGGCCCGTGGGGTAAGATAACCTTAAAATGAAGCTTCATCGGAAAAAATTACCTTGCTTCAGTCTCGATCTGTTTTCCTCTGCCCATGTGAGTAGTTGAATTCTGTGTTTTTCGCTCAGCAATGTCTTTTGATTGTACTCCGGCAGTTCAAATTGTTAGCCCGGGAAGGAGTGCGAATCGTTCCAAACGATATATCCAAACGTTTCGGCTTTAGTTTTTGCGCCTCTTGACGCAACGTTAATTGAGAATTTCGGGAAAAGATATTAATATTCATATTTCGTCCTTGTCAGACACTTTTCCTCTCGAACCACGTTCTGATAGATCAAAAATTTGTTGAGGTTATTGTTGGTCCCTCTTTTACCGACTACAAGTTACAGGCGGTACGTTCTTACTTGCCCGACTGTACAGTGCCCTTTAATAATCAATTGGTTAAACGCCTCGGGTTTATCAAGGGATTTAGTTTAATCGTAGATTCAAATATACTTTGATTGTTCCACTGCCTAAAAACTGTGCCGCGTTTTCATATGACGCCATCTATTATGTAGAACCTGTACACTTTTAAGAGCCCTAATATATAGTTTAGAAATTTTAATTAAAATATGATTTAAAAATTAATTTCACATGTCGTGCATCATAGATACGGGGATGGATTGAAAACTTCGCAGCCTAGTCAAGAAAACAAAATAAAATATGTACAACAATATTTTTATTTTTCGACGTAATCTCCACCTAGCTCTATGCACTTCTTCCGCCTGCTTTTCAAAGCTTCCACACCTGTTTGAAAAAAAGATTCCTCAAAGTCTTTAAAATACTGGTTAACTGCAGCTTCGACTTCTTTATTTGGTGAAAACTTCTAGCCACCGAGGTGTTTTTTAGGTTTGGAAACAGATGAAAGTCCGAAGGTGTCAAATCAAGAGAATAAGCCGGGTGGGGCAGCAATTCGAAACCACAGTCACGAATTTGAGCCATAAACTCAACAGACGTATGAATGCGAGCGTTGTCCTGATGGAACAAAATTTTGTTTCTCAGTAATCCTGGGCGTTTCTTGACGTAAACGACGTAAAAGGGTGCAATAGTAAGTCGAGTCTATTGTTCGGAAGGTAGTCCACCATAATATCTTTAGCATTTCAAAAAACTGACGCCATCACTTTTCCAGCCGTCAGAATTGCCTTCGCTTTCCTTGGGGTCGGTACACCAGATTGTTTTCCACTGCTTGGATTGTTATTTTGAGTCTGGAGTATAGTGGGGAACCTAGGTTTCGTCTACGAATCTATTAAGGAAAGCTTGCGGATCAGCCTCAAACATCTCCAAACAGTCGCGAGAAATCGTGAGTCGAATTCGTTTTTGTTCAACTAAAAGCAATCTGGGAACCCACCTAGCGGAAACCTTAGAAAATCTGAATTCGTTGGCAATGACGATTTGTGTTCGTTCATATGAGATGCCTATAGTGTCTGCAATCTCCGTGATAGTTAATCTACGGTCTTTCAGTATGAGATCAGACACTTTGCCGATGTTTTCTTCAGTCGTAGACGTCGTGGGCCGGCCAGAGCGAGAGGCATCTTCGACGTTCTCTCGTCCGTTTAAATTCTGTAACCCATTTTTCCACAGTGGTTATCGTGGACTTTAAAGCACCACTTAAATTAGCACAATGGGAGTAAAAGGTGATAGATAAATATTTAGGGTTTAGGGCGCGTCAACATCTTGGTTATTTAGCGCCCCAATGTGCTAATTAGTTGTGACTGATTTTAAAGCTATACTATAAGATTGACTTCTCTCAAAAATGTCCTGATGTTATCTTTGTTTTTCTCATAAGAGTTGATGACACTGACTAGATTGGAAGATATGTTGAGTGAGGTTTTCAAGTTTTCAAAATGTGCTGCCTCGAAGATGTGTTTTACGGTGAAGGGGCTCATGCAGTTGGAGCATGTTGGTTGATGTTCACCTTTTAACAAATATGCGTGGGTGCCATAGGTATGTCCAATGGCTAATCTACATCTAGTAACGTTGTCCCTTTTGTTCATGTTATAAGAGTGAAGGAGAGGGTAAACAATGGGTTTTGATCGACCACAATTTATTGTGAGGGTCTTCGAGATCACAATTCAATTGGAATGTATTACGCAAGATGGTTAAAAGATAATTTTTGAAATCACTTGGATGATTTTCTCCGACGTAGGGAGTGTCTCTTGTGATTGCATTTTTTGCTAAAAGGTCAGCCCTGTCATTGCCGTGATTATTAAAATGACTAGGAAGCCATAAAAAAGAAAATGTCTTGTGTCTCAGAGCTGCTATGTGGAGTAGATCATATATTTGTCGAATGTAATTGTAGCTCAGATTTTTTGACTGTACTGATCGGAGAGCACTTTGAGAGTCTGTAACTATGAAGAATTTATGGAAGGTTGGTACAGACAGGGCAAAATGTATACTTTCCTTGGTGGCCAGGAGTTCGGCTGTGAAGATGGACGAGTAGTGAGGTAATTTATACATCCTGTTTGTATTTGACATGTGGAAGGCCGATCCCACACCAGCATGAGACTTGGAACCATCTGTGTATATGACGTCGTATTGAGAGTAATTCCGTGATAATTTTTCCAAGAATGTTTTGTTGATGTAGGTGGTAGAGAATTCAAGTTTGTTGGAAGACATCATTGAAAAATCTATGGGGGACATGGGGTTAGCCAAGGAGGAAAAGTAGAATGTAGTGGATAGTTAAATTTAGGTGGTAAGATATTGTGTAGGGTGAGTAAGGAGTTAATCCTGTATGGAATGGAGCGAGAGGGAGAAATGTGATTAGGTCGATGTATGTTAAAGAGGTTAAGGTGATCTTTGGAATGGGGACGGAAGGGACAGGTGCGTTCTAGTATTTTTTTGATTTAGTTTAGTTTAAAACAACACAGGTGTAACAATAAAAATTTGTTTGACAATTGTATGGTTGTTTGTAATTCAGAAAAACGCCCATTTTACAACACTATAAACAGGAGAAATTTTCCGGACTAATTGTCAGTTTTGATTGGTATTGTTAATTTCGCCAAATTTTGGTCGCTAAAAAATCTTCCCTGCGTTCTTTTATAGTGTTGTAATATGGTGTTTTTTCTTAAATACAAACACCCATAGGGTACTTAGGGCACAGTGATTTCTATCAGACTATTTGAAATATTTACCGTTATCCCATGCATTTTCTGTTGTCTGTAGCAACGCTGCTAAACCAATATTGTCCTTTGGCATTACTCTATTTAACATATGTTCTAAACCATCGGCATTCGCCATGGCTAATTGGTTAAATTCTACTAAATGTTCTTTAACTAAAGTAAATCTGAAACAAAAGTTACATAATACAGTGAACGATTAACGCTACAGAACCATATCATAGAATTATTACATTACAAAAATAAATCTAGGATTTAGCGGATTTTGCAGTTTCTTTCTGTGTGGATTTTTATCGTAAATTTACGTGCCATACCAATTTTTTTAGTTTAAAATAATTCTTTTAAAATTTTTTTATTGATTAATGAAAAAAAAAAACTGTATGACAATTTTCTGCATGACTGGTAAACATGTGTTTGAAATGTGTGTTCAATTTGCTGCTCTCTCGTTTATAACCATAGAGATATTAGAATAGAGGAGATGAAGTATAGAGCCTGCTGTAAGGGAAAGCGTGGCGTCGTTAAAAAGAGAAAGAAATAATATAAGTCATTCTGTCTCTCTTATCAGTAAAGAATACGAATAACATTCTCGCACGGGTACGCAACCTAATTTAGCGTTGTGGGCGTGCGCCGAGTAAGAAAGACAGAATGACACATATTATTTCTTTCTCTTTCTGTGAGCGCCACGCTTCTCGTGAGAACTGACCCCCTCTATTCTAATATCTCTATGGTTATAACCAGCAACAATTTGTAAAGTAGAAGTGAAGAAGCTCTTAATCATCTTTGTTTTATAGGCTTAGCACACGTGCTGCAGGGACATTCCTAAAGTACCGCAGGACTGACGCGTGTGCGGAAAAAGCAATTCACGTTGGTCTTGAATGGCTGTAAATTGCACGTGGCGGGAATCACGGTTCAAATCATTCCAAAGGGATGAAGTTCTTAATATAAATGACTGCTCAAAAAGGCTTGTAAGAGGAGTGACAAGCTGAATTTCATGCAGATGTGAAGTATTAGCGCAACGTGTATTTCTAGCATGCACCACTCTGAGAGGAATTAAGCGGGCTACATCCATCGAAATAATATTCCCAGCTTTCGAGAAATTCTCTTTGCTATGCGTGCAACATGTTCATACCAAGACATATTTGCTCCCAAATTAACGCCCAACAAATAGAGTAACGATGCTAGAGGAATGGAGTGCCCCGACGGGTTCAGCAACGTTAACTTTTTTAGAAAAAAAACTGCCGCCTGGATTTTGGTAGCGTTAAATTCTACTTGGTTACTGTCACCTTAGATCTTTGTTAAATTGAACGACTACCTGCTGTAGCGGATAGAACAGAAGATAGAAGAATCTCACCTCTCTTCGTCCGCACCCAAGCTCCATTCCTCGGCTTCCCCTGCAGATTCCTCCGCGGATTTTTCTTCTTCTTCGGAATTTTCGTCGTTAATATTGGGTTCAGCAGAAAACAAGCATTTGTATTGCTTCTTTACTAAACGACATAGATCTTTTATTGGGTTTTGCCTTTATACTAGATATTAAGGGATCTGAGCTGAGCAATGATCTATTGAGGACATCTAAATTGCATTCTTCTCTAGAGAATTTTCTAGCAAAGTTTTGCCGGTACAGGCGAAAGTGCTGGTTTCGCGCCTCTGCTGCTTCTTCGGACATTAATCCAATTTGCATGAGTAGCCGAGCTTCGAGCGTTCAAAGCGAATGAAGAAATAAGTGTACTGTATCTCCATATATCTCTCCGAATTAACAGTTACGAGGCCTCTGTCATTCTCAAAGACGAATCGACCGATTATCGGATTATAAACTAAATTAGTAATCAATGGATTTATTATTTTGATAATTTTAGAGAACCGTTTGAGAAAAATGGAGTGTCTCGCATTTGCAGCGAACAGTTCACGTGTAGTCGGAACAGGCGAATATGCCTTTTTTATGGGCCAAGCACATGTGCTGCATGGAAAACCCTAAAGCGCTACAGGAGCGATACGTGTGCGGAACTCACGTTGGTCGTAAATCGCTGTAAATTGTACTCGTTCGGAAACACAGTCCTGGTCTAATTATTCCAAAGGGATTAGGTTCTCCATATAAAAGACTGCTTGAAAAGGATTGTAGGAGGAGTAACAAACTGAACCTCATACGGATGTGAAGTGTTAGCGCGACGTATATTTCTAGCATGCACCGCTCTGGCAGGAATTAAGCGGGCTACATCCATACTCGCAGAATAGACTCAAGTCGCCAACCGTTCTTCTATGTTCCAGCGAATCAAGGTTGCTGGCCAGTTCCGGGTCTTCAATCAGGCGAACAGCTCGCTTCTGAATATAATTCCACAAATACAGTGTATGATTGGGAGCAGAGCCCCACACACGGGAGCAGTATTCCACCGTTGGTCGAATTTGAGCTTTGTACAGAATTAACAGTTGTTGGGGAGTATAAAGCTTTCTAGTTCGAAATAATATTCCGAGTTTTTGGGAAACTCTCTTTCCTATGCTTGCAACTATGTCGGGTTCAGCAAGGTTAACTTTTTTAAAAAAAAATGCCGCCTGGGTTTTTGTAGCGTTCAAAGTGAACGATGAGATAAGCGTACTGTCATCTGCAAAGCTGTAGACTGGATTCCTGGTCTTTTCCAGCAGATCGTTAATGTAAATGAGAAAGAGAGTAGGAGACAGTATGGAGCACACCGGCATTGATAGTGTAGGTGTTAGAAAGAAACCCGTCGATTGCCACTCGTAAAGAACGCTCTCAGACCACAAAAGCGTAGCTTAGCCAACAATACATCGTGTTAAACACGGTCGAATGCCTTGGATATATCACGCGCAACCGCTCGAAAATCTCCACAGTGTTCAATTGCGTTGTGTGTTACATAAGTTAGAAGATCTCCTGTTGATCTATTATTATGAAAGCCATATTGGTGATCGCTAATAATGTTGAATCCTTCAAGATATTTTAGAAGATGCTGATTAATAGCCTTTTCCATGACTTTCGATATTATGGAAAGCAGTGCGACTGGCTGATAGTTGTTTGGCAAGGTCTTCTTACATTTTTTGGGTATCGACAAGACAAAAAGACTGTTGGAAACAACAGAGATGTAGGTACTTCGCAGAATAGCTGGGAAAACACTGTTGGATGGAGAAAGAAGTAAGGATATAAGACATGCGTGTGGAGTCGACGATATCAACGATTGGGTATTAAAAAGGAAAAAAGGGTGGTATGAGCATGTTGGCAGGATGGAAGACGGAAGAATGGTAAGAGTAGCCCGAGATAAGTCACCAGTTGGGCAGAGAAGTGTGAGCCGCCCACGAAAGAGGCGAAGCGATGACCTGAATGCAGAGGAGTAGTAGGCAGGTGGATGAAGATTAAACAGACGTACGCCTAAAGAAACAGTAGAAAGAAGAAGAAGATAAAGAAATCCTTCTAAACAAGTGGATGTCGAACAGCAATTTAAATGAAAAAAAGAAGCTTTTTGACTGGTGATGGTACTAAAGCCATAAGGGGATTCCTTTGACAGGTCCGCTAATACGATGCAAAGCAAAAGAAATAGCCGAGTCTCTGGGACATTCTACATTCAGTGGTTGGCTTAATAAATTTAGAATCCGCCACACCATAAGTTTTAAGCGATTTCAGGAGAAAGAGCTTCGGTTATTGCTAAATATGTTTCATCATTCTGGGAAAAATGCCGTTCTTTAATTAAGGGATATTCACCGAGAGACATCTATAATGCCGATGAGACCGGCCTGTATTTTAGGGCTCTACCCAACAAAACGATAACATTAAAAAAAGAAAAATGTGTTGGTGGTAAATATCCCAAAGAGAGGTTTGCATTGTGCAAATATGGTGGGAGAAAAAGAAAAACTCTTAGTCATTGGTAAGGCAGCTAAACCCAGAGCATTTAAAAATATTAACATAAACAACCTGCCTGTAACTTGGAAATATAATGAGAAAACTTGGATGCCAGGAGAAATTATGACAGAATGGTTGCAAGATCTTGATTGGAAAATGACCAAAGGAAAAAGAAACATTTTGCTATTTTTAGACTATGGCTGGCCGTTGCTCGGTGCCGTAGTACTTTGCTACTGTGCAGAAGGTCGAGGGTTCAATCCCGCAGGTCGGTATAATTATTTATTGATTTACTTAAGTATATTTGGCTTGACCACGTACATAGGTAGTAGTTGTTTGCAGAAATGCAAATAACGTCCGTGCAGGTGCCGTGAAATAAAAAAATGTATGTTCCGGCACTTGAACAACGTTGACGGGTATTACGACATCCTCGCCGATATCCATAGGATATGGAACAAGGGTAAAATCTCTACTGAGGCGGGAAAAGTGAGCGATAAAGAAAAAAAAACGGCTGAACTGTGGCGCATTTCCAGCAGGAAGGAAATATTCCTTTTCTGTAGGATAGGTTGAAAAGTCTACAGAAAACTGGTGTTATTTGTCTCGCGCAGTTTTTAGTACTATGGCAGGTATTCTCTCAGCGCCAGAAGCTTTTTTGGTGTCTAACTTCAATACAATATGTTTTATGATACGCTGCCTGAAGACAATATCGGGCATCTTTGACTGCACTATGGGAATAGCACGTGGTGTTTCCCCTTGGAAATCAACAGTATAATGTGAAGCAAAGAGTTCAGCCAACAAGTTCGTTGTTGTTGCAATAGAATTATCTGGCCGTGTGAGTGGTGATATGGTGGATTTGGTTAAGTTTTAATTGACTGCTTTAGCAACTGACCAAAAGAACCTTGAATTGTCGGGGCAAGAAAGAAGTTTGTTTCTAATATTTAGTAAGTAACTCAAAAGATGAATGTAGTAAGTCGCTTAATAGCTATATACGTACTTTGATGTCCTATAGAATATCGCACAACCATCGACATACTTCCTCTCAGCCTCGACCATGTGTTTCGCACGTGATTTCGGCGAGAAAATACCATGGTAACCCTGAGCCTTTAATTCAGGCATAAAAAAATTGTAAAACTGTTCCATTTCTACTTCTTGGAGATTGATAATGTCGGCTCCATAGTGCTGGATTTCTTCTAAAATACCCTTTTTTCTATAGTCCCAATTTAGGGCCCAGGACGGGCAATAACTGTACATTTGTCGGGTGGCGTACTTATCACATAGAACGTTGTAACACATCACAGTGAATATACCTAAAATTTAAAAAAAAATAAATAAAATGCTTGGAAATCTTTGGAAGCGTAATGTTACTAATGAAATATTTTTTCTACGCTTTACAGAACTAGCCATGCCCGCGGATCTGCTCGCGTGGACTTCATTCACTATTATCGTCACTGCTCATTCCTTATATTACCTAACGTAATAAAATATATCCTATAACCTGGCCAGAAAACATATGTATGAATTTAAAAAAAATACCTATATCGGATAAGTGGTTCTCGGATAATAAGCGCACTAACGGACAGACAGGCAGACAAAGAGACGTTGCGTTTTATATATACAGTCGCCACTGTTTATAGTGAAACTCTGTATAGTGAAAAACTCTTTATAGTGCAATTTTTTCAAGACCTAGAATATTTTAATGAAATTTCATGTAAAAAGCCCTGCATATAGTGAATCTGTAAAATAGTAACACTGTATATAATAAAATTTTTACCGGAATTTTATGTATAAATTTTTATGCATTTATTGAGATCTTGGCCATTTCGGGTTTCCCATTTTTATCTAGCATTAGCCTAATGGTTGGCAATAAATCAGGTAGATTTCTGTGAGAAACCCGGGGAATAACCCATTTTATAGAAATCCGGGGAAAAACCCATTTTATAGTCGAGGCCTAGTAATTCGCAAATTCAGGTTCAGTTTCTTTTTGTTTAAGAATCAAGTAAGATGTCCAAGCGAGTGTGTTTAAGTTTAGCTGAGAAAATTAATGTTTTGGAGGAAGTTGATAAAGGCTGCAAAAAATAGATGTTGCTGCAAAATTTGGTGTTTCTCCAAGTTGCATCTCTCTGATAATAAAAAGTCGCGACAGTATCATCAAGAAACCTAGTGTTCCAAGCAATCGAAAACGAGTACGGGTGAGTACTTACGAGGATGTAAATGAAGCAGTTTTACGATGGTTTCAAGTGGCCCGTACGCATCAAAACGTACCAATATCGAGAAATTCAATAAAGCAAAAGGCTCTACAATTTGCTAAAGAATTTAACTGCGTTAATTTTCAAGCTAGTGAAGAGTGGTTGAGTGCCTGGAAGACTCGCAATTCAATTGTTTTCAAGACGGTGTCTGGCGAGAGCGCAAGCGTTAGTCAGGAGGACTGTGACATTTGGACTGAAACTGTTTTAAAAAGTGCATTGAAAAAGTACGAGCCAAAAAAGTTTTCAATTGTGATGAAACCGGTTTGTTTTTTAAATGTTTGCCAAATAAAACTTTTGCTTTTAAAAGTGATAAATGTTTTGGTGTTAAAACAAGTAAACAAAGGTTGGAGCAAACATGGATGGCTCAGAAAAACTGAAATTACTGCTCATAGTAAAAGCAAAAATCTCCGTTGTTTAAAAGGAGTTAAATCACTGGAGTTAGATTACGCCAATAATAAAAAGGCATGGATGACTTCTGAGATTTTCGAAAGATGGATCAAAGAACTGGACACGAAAATGAAAAGCCAAAAGCGAAAGATTGTGATGTTTATAGACAATTGTCCTGCACATCCAGTTAGTGTAAGTAAAAAATTAAGGAATATTGAATTGATCTTTTTTCCACCAAACATGACCTCCAAATTGCAACCTATGGACCAGGGTATTATAAAAAACATAAAACATCATTACCGAAATAGAATTGTTCATAAAATTGTTAATGCGATTGATAACAACCTTCCAGTCCAAAAATTGATTACCCTTAAAGAGTTTATAACCGAAGTCGCTAAAGTATGGAGTGAAAATGTTTCTCAGAAAACTATCAAAAACTGCTTTTCTAAAGCAGGTTTTACTGAAAAAATTGACGAATGGGAAGAAGAAGACGAAATGGATCTCGCTACCTTAAAAAGGCAATAGGGTATTCTACAAAAAACTGCTACCGTCGACGCAGATTTTTTACTTGAAGATTTCTTAGAAATCGACAATGATGTTGGCACGACAGATCTCCCAACTGGCCAAGACATAATTGACGATATAAAAAGTATAGAAGATCTGCTAAATTTAGTGAAAATGAAATAAGAAATGCATCTGACATTGTGCGAACTACTCTCAGGGGCCAGGAAAGTGTACCTGATCAAATCTTTATGCATTTGAATAAATGCGAGAATTTTGTTGAGCAACAATTATTTTTCAAAAGTAATGTTCAAAAGAAAATAACTGATTATTTTTCTTAGTACGTATGTACGTAGTATGTATATATGTATTAACAGATTTTGTATTATTTTTTTTTATTTCGTATGTGTACATACATATATAAACTCCGTACGTTATATCGTCACACGTGCGTCATAGTTTTCAGGCAATATCCCAGACGACTATTATATTTTTTGTCTCTTTTTACCAATACCTACGATTTATTGGTGAAAAGAGACAAATAATATAATAGTCGTCTGTTATATAACCTGAAAACTATGACGCACGGGTAAAGATATAACATACGGACTTTATGTATGTATTTAGCCCTGTACATGTTATGTACTATTTAAACTTTCAAATGTTTAATAAAATCTTTTCTAATAATTCAATTTTGCAATTTTTTTTGTTGCTTGTACCTTATAAAATACAAGTAAATGATTACCAATATAAAATACATACATAGCAATATATACGGATTTTTTCTTTATATAGTGAAAAATTTTCTATAGTGAAATTTCGGTCAACATTTATATATATATATATATATATATATATATATATATATATATATATATATATATATATATATATATATATTATACTCTTTGCTACATAATATTGTTCCATATTTGATGATTTAGGCAGCATATTGAAAGAGAACGAATAGATATTTATTCCTAAAAAAATCAAAATCAATGAAATGTGACGATTATCGAGATATTTCTGAGAATCATCATCATATAGAAAATGTGAAGCAGAAATAGATAACATACAATTCGGATTCCGAAAAGGCGTGGGTACACGAAAAGCTTAAATTCTCATTAAATATATCGGTCCAGCGTTGTAAAGATATGAATGTAGATATATATGCATGTTTTATAGATTACAATAAAGCTTTCGACTGGGTGATGCACGAGAAATTAATAAAAATTCTAGAAACAACAAACAGACAAAAGAGATCTAAAGATTATTAAAAATCTGTACTGAAATCAATCAGTGGAAGTTAAAATTGGGCTGGAAATGCCCGAAAGCATAAAAATAACTCTACTACTTGTTTACTCTCATCCCAAGATAGAGTTTCCTTCGGGTCTTTATTAAGTTGAACGACGTCTTGCTGTCTACGGATATTGGCATGAGTAGCCGATGTTTGACCATTTAAAGAGAATAAAAAGATAAGCGTACTGTCATTTGCAAAGTTGTAGATTGGATTCTTGGCTTTTCCAGCAGATTGTTAATATCAATTAGACATAAAGCAGGAGACAGTTAAGCATTGGGGCACACGTTAAGAGTGAAGATATCAGAAAAAAATCTGTCAACTGCCACTCGAAGAGAACCAACAATTCGTCATGCCAAACAATGCCTTGGAGATATGAAGTGTAACCGCTTAAGATTCTCCAAAATCTTCAATTGCGTTGTTCCAAACATGTGCATTGATGGTATAGTATTTTTTAAGATCTAAGAAAGTGATTTGGCAAATTGATGCAATAAAAACATTAAACGACCGTTAGGATATTCGCACGTACCTGGCCGTAACAGGGTCGTAATTGATATATACATATACCTCCCTTTCAATCTAACATTTTATTGGCTACTTTGTGTTTATAAATATAAAGAATATTCTTCAGTTTATCTGCAGTATTATACTGAAATAGTGTGTATTATAAAGTTCAATAGTGTCTTAAAATGTCCGAAGCCCTTTCCATCAGAAGCCGCAAATGTTTGCCCGTTGAGGCAAAAGCGATAGTTAAAAGTATTTATTTAAAGTTAGTGGAGCGAGGCCACGAAAAGTACTTTTCATTGATGGAGACATCAGCTTTAACAAGCATCCCTGAAGGTACAGTTTGGAAAATTGTAAATAATTCGATAGCGCCTAAAAAACACGAAAAGACAAAGGTATGTCGAAATGTATTGATTTCGTTCAAAAAGACTTAATCCGTCGCAAAATTTATGAAATGTATGCAGACCAAAAAGTTCCTTTCGCGGAGGCTGTCCGAAGCTAGTTGTGACATAAAATAGTCCACTACAACTTTATGGCGTATTTTACGTCGTTTGGAGTATTTTTTTCAAAAAATAGACAAAAGGCAAGTTATAATAGAATCACATCAAATAAAGGTAAAAGAATAACTATGCGGGGTCGGAAGAAGGCTGGGTACCAGAATGTGTATTTCTAGCAGCCAAGAATATTTCAGATTCCAGCTTGGATTATCATTGTGATACAACCGCTGAGGTTTTTGAAAATTGGCTTCAAAGCAAATTAGTGCCGAAGATACCACCGAATAGCTGTATTGTGATGGATAATGCATCCTATCATAGTCGCCAAATGAATAAGGTACCAAGTTCCACCAGTAGAAAAAGGGAAATACGAGTACAAGCCTTTTTGTGCGAACGTGACATATATTTCCATGAAAGTTATACAGTTAAACAATTGTTAGAAGTTCTGATCAGACAATCTGAGGAATATCTTAGGAAATCCCAAAGATAAGATTCCTAATTGTGAGAAAAGTGGAATTTATGAAATTAGTTGTAATGATTGTGACAAAAAGTATGTTGGGCAAACTAAAAGGTCAATTAGAACACGATTCAAAGAACATTTAGCACACTTAAAATACAACAGAACAGAAAAGTCTAGCATTGCCGAACATGCTCTTGAAGCTGATCATACTGTAACATTAGATAATCTAAGATTAATAAAAAATGTATCCGATAGGAGATTGTTGAACGCATACGAAAGTATGGAAATCATAAAATGTAAAAGTAGTTTAAACAAAGACAGAGGGCCTATTCCTTATAGTCCCCTCTACTGGTTACTTGACCGGAACTGATAGCCTTGCCTATGTCATTAGTTCCGCTTGAGTAATTCAAGGGTTAGGCTAAGTATAAATAGGGTAGATTTGGTAGTTTAGCTTTAGTCAATCATCGCTCCTGATGAAGCTAACATGGTTAGCGAAACGCGCGTCGAGTGCAAAAATAGAGTGTTTGGTGTAGTGGTGATATATACTGAGTAGTATCATTGTGCCAAAGATTCCACATTCCCAACTTGGTCTAATATACGTGCTCACAATAATATACCCACTTTAAACAGTAGTGTGATTGAGTTGATAAAGACAGAAGTCAAAAATGTAACCATTGAAAACTGGAAAAACTGTATTCAACACGTCAAAAAAAATTGAAAACTCATAGATGTATGTACATAAATACAAATAGTTTAGAACTTGTAAAAAACTTATTATTGATTTGCAAGATAGTAGCAATAGCGAAATTGAACTAGATATAAATTATATATAACAAGGATTTTCTACAGCTGACGCTGTCTTCCTTCTCTCAGCCTTTGATTCCATCCGTTTCTATCTTCCCAGTCTTCATCTGTTAGCACCTTGTACTCCATAGCCTCGTCCACATCGTCTCTCCACGATCGTCTGGGTCTTCCTCTTTTTCTTCTCCCTATAGGGCTCCACTCCGTTATTTTCTTTATCCACCTATTATCTTCGCTTCGTCTTATGTGTCCATACCATTTTAATCGTTTTTCTTCAATGGTGTTTATTGATGTCCATTCTTCTTATTTCTTCATTTGTTATTCTCTCCATACGTGTCACTCTACAACATCTTCTCCAATACTCCATCTCTACCGCGTTAAATTTAGATTTATTTCTTTTGTTGATCGTCCATGTTTCTGACCCGTATGTCATTATGCTTTGTATTATTGATTTGTATATGCGTGTTTTGTTTCTCTTTGTAATGTGCTTGTCCCACAGGATCGAATTTAATTGTCTTATGCATGTTCGCGTTTGTCCTAATCTAGCTTTAATCTCTTCTTCTGATGTTGCGTTTTTTTGAAATGATGGTTCCTAGATATTTAAATCTATCAGTTCCTTTGATTATTGTTTCGTTATCTACTTCTAGATTCTCCACGTTTCCCTCCTTTGTTGTTAGATATTCCGTTTTATTAAAGTTTATTGCTAATCCTGCTTTAGTGTATTCTTCTTTCAGTTTTCTTACCATATAACTGAGGTCTTCCTCATCTTGCGCTATGATTACTTCGTCGTCTGCAAAACTTAGAGTATATAAGTAATCTTCTCGTATTCCACTACATTTTTGCTTCCATTTTTTTAATGTTTGTTCGAGGTATATTTTGAATAGTGTTGGGGATGTAGAGCATCCTTGTAATAGGCCTTTTGATGTTTGGAGTCTCTTCCCTATTTTATGTCCTATTTTTATGTTCACTGTGTTGTTTTCGTAGAGAGCTTTTACTGCGTATATTAGTTCTTTGTCAATGCCTATTTCTTTCATTGCGTTCCATAATCTTTGTCTTGGTACTGAGTCATATGCCTTTTTATGTCTATGAAGGTTAGATGAACTTCTCTATTTGCCAGTTTTTTTTTCATTGTTTGTTTTATAGTGTATATGTGGTCTATACATGATTTTCCGGCCGTAAAGCCTGCTTGGTCTTCTCCAATTTTTCCTTTTATATTTTCCTCCATCATATTTTTAATAATTTTTCCATACAAACGTCCCATATTCGATATTATGCTTAGGCCTTTATAGTTTGCGCATTTTCTGTGGTCTCCCTTTTTAAATATAGATACTATATAAGCTTTTGACTATTCTTCTGGTATTTTTTCTCCATTTATCGCTCTGTGGAACATGTTTCTCAGCATTCGATGTAATTTATTAGACCCGTACTTAATCATTTCATTTACCACACCCCCAGGCAGATTTATTATTTTTGGGTGTTTTTATTGTCTTCTTTACTTCTTCATAGCTTAGTTCTATCTCTTTTATTTCCTTATTCTGTTCTTCTTCAGGGTTCTCTTCTTGGAATTCTTGTCTATCTTCTGTTAACAGCTTCTTATAATATTCTTCCCACTCACTTTCTGGGATGTACTCTATATACGTCTTCTCTCTATTGTTAGTCCTTAATGCTTTAATTATTATCCATGACTCTGTACTTCTAGTTCCTCCTATATACTGTTCTACATGTTCGCACGATTTTTCCCATCTCTCGTTCTTTTCTTTGTTTATCATCCTCCTCGTATCTGCATTTTTCTTTTTATACTTCTGTAGATCTTCTTTTGATTTGGTATTCAGCCATTTTTCGTATAGTCTTTTTTTCTCCTTTATAGATTCTTTGGTTTTTTCACAGATTCTAATTTTATGTTTCTCATTCTCGTTGTCTTCTTTACCTAATGCTTCTAAGGACGCCTGTTTGATGCATTCTTTTATGTGGTCATACATCTGTTGGAGGTTGTCGTAGTTAAATTCATTTAATTTTTGATCTAATCGTCGTCTAGATATAAATTAATAACTAAAATTGTAACAAATGTACGCGAGGACACTGTACACTGTTTTAATATATTTGTGTAATTACTATATTGGGTATTATTCAGTACATAAAACATTAAAATTCAACTATCTTATCCTCAATAAAATTTTAAACCCGACAATTATATAATCAGGTATAGTGCGGCCCTGCACTGCCTTGTCATTACACAGCCATAAATTAATCACTTTCGAATCTTGTTGAATATTGAATGGATATAGGTAGCTAAGTCTCTTTCTTAGATCGTGAAAAATACTATACTAATAATATTGAATCCTTGATATTTTAGAAGATGCTGATTGCTAGCCTTTTCTTATAAGTTCCGATATTACTGAAAGCAGTGCGATTGGTCGCTACTTTTTTGGTAAGGCTTTTATGCGTTTTTTGGGTATCGGGTGAACTCTAGCGCATTTCCAGCAGGAAGGAAATATTCCCTTTCTGTAGGATAGGTTGAAAAGTCTGTAGACAACTGGTCTAGGTTCGCTCGACCATTTTTGGAATACTATGGCAGATATTCCATCAGCGTCAGAAGCTTTTTTTGGTGCCTAGCTTCAGGAAGAGATGCTTCATGATACGTTGTCTGAAGATAATATTGGGTACAGGATTAGTAGGTGGTGTTTTTCTTTGGAAATGGAAAGTACAAAAAAGTTCAGCTAACAAGGTGCCTTTCTTAACTGGTGTAGTTGCAATAGTAATATCTGGCCGTGTGAGTGGAGGTATAGTGGAGTTAGTGAAATTTTGACTAATGACCTAAGCGACTGACCAAAAAAACCTGTAATTGTTGGGGCAAGCAAGAAGTGTATTTTTAATGTTTCGATTGTGTGCCTCCTTGGCTTCGTCGATTTGGATACTTTCTGCTTGTATTCTTGAAACTATTACATTGATAACAACTACGAAATTCATTTAACAACAAAAGGGTGAATACGGTGCTGCATTAGGGCCTTAATAGATTAATAAACCGATACTTACAAGCTGGTCGGTTTGCTGTGGGCCTCGCCAAAGGTATCCATGGCCTTGGTGGAGGTTGTGGTGTTGTAACTGTAACAAAAAAAGATTTACAATGTAATAAACGGATTTTTTTTTTTTTATAGTGTATTCGAAAAAGCAAAAGAAGCCATAATTACATAGTTACTGGTCAAGTATGAACAAATTTTAGTTGTTTTTTTTTTTCACGAATTTTTGTAATTTATCCAATCATTAGAAACAATACCAATTATTTTTCAATTTACGGCAAGTTACTGACCTTGTTGTAAGTAGCACAAAAAAGAGTGTGAAAAAATTACATCTGTAGGTAATTACGTTATTGTAAATTCAATATAATCAGGAATTACGCAGCTTAGAATAATTTAGTTAAAAAACAATGCCACAAAATTGCCTGTAATATGCAAAAAAAGAAAAGAAAGGCACGTTAAAAATCACAATGAAACAATATTTTTATGAGTAAGCAGGCTTTAGCAGAGACTCTAAATCTAATGAAATTGTGAACGAATCTTGAACACGTTGTAGTTTATAAAGTATGAGTCTACTTATTCACAGAAAAAATGATAATGTAAAGATATATAGAAAACTACAGAAAAATCCTTACACAACACATATCCATACACCTTACTAAAGGAAAGTGCTGTATTGGTAAAAAAAAATCAGGATCCGAGATTTTGTTTTTCTTTAAGAATGACATAATGTTAAGATATAACGAACTGTACCAAGTACGCACTCCTAATACTCCATCGCAGACTTACACACCAGCCACAAGCGCCGACAGAGTGGTTGACAAAGTCAACACTTCAATACAGGCCGCGCGGTTCTCTAGAGATCCTCATCAGGCATATGTGGTCTAAACCACATATGCCTGAAGAGTGCGCAGGTGTGCGCATGGTACAATTTGTTGTATCTTACCATTACGTTCCGTCAATACCTGGATAAGAACTAGTAAATTCTGTTCTGTTTTGTTTTGTGCAAACTGGAGACAGCTTTTTTATTTTCTCCTCTAGTTATTCAATAGAATTTATTTTGTTGTTAATTTGTACTTTTTTTCTTAAAATTTCTCTGTATAGTCTCCTTGTAAGACCATGTCGCCCGGTCCTCCCTCCTCGCCACCGAGACTTTCCAGTCTAGTAGCAAAGGGAGATGATCAGAAGACAGCTCATCCAAGACGACCGGATCCGGTAAGTTTAGTATGTTTTTATTTCAAATTAAATCGCCTTGTTTCTTTGATGGAACAATTCATTAAGGTCATTGTTATTGAATCCAAGGCGTTCTGTTTGTCGATCCTAACCTGACTGATGAGCCGTGATACGGCGAAACGCGCCTCGGGATGGATTTGACAAATAAGAGAATAGTGGGTCGACTGCTGAAAAATGGACTTAGTTTTCAGTAGTTTTACATTAAACCATTTACGAAAAACATCACATATTTCTGACTATCTGTCTGTCCGTCGGTCTATTGGCACGATAACTCTTGAACGAAATGGGGTATCAATTTCAAACTTAGTATATACCAGGTGTACAAGTACGGATTTCACACAACAGATGGTGTACCAATGTAGTTTGTACTATAAAGATTTGACACTGCGCCATTTTGTTGTGTCATCAACAAGTGTCAGACGCGCAGGAGTGATAAATTTGAAAAGTGTGTGCATAGTGTTGTGTTCAATATGTCGAAATTTAGACCGAACAAAGAGCATTCGCGGGCAGCATTAATTTTTTGTTTTCATTTGAAGAAAACTGCTGTTGGATCATACCGATTACTTCGAGAAGCTTATGGTGAACATGCTCGATCGCAAGATACATGTGAACGATGGTTTCGGCGTTTCAAAAGTGGTGACTTCGATGCTGCAGACAAGGAACGTGGAAAACCGCCAAAAAAATACGAAGATGTGGAATTGCAAGCATTGTTGGACGAAGATGATTCGCAAACACAAAAATAACTCGCCGAGCAATTGGGCGTTAGTAAACAAACTGTTTCCAATCGGCTATGAGAGATGGAAAAGATTCAGAAGACCGGTAGATGAGTACCACATGAGTTGAACGACAGGCAAATGGAAAAGCCCAAAAACACGTGTGACATTTTGCTCGCTCGGTACAAAAGGAAATCGTTTTTGCATCGTATAGTTACAGGGGATGAAAAGTGGATTTATTTTGAGAATCCCAAGCGCAAAAAAATCATGGGTAGACCCAGGCGCACCATCCACATCGACCGCAAGACCGAAATCGCTTCGACAGAAAGACGTTTGTCTGTGTTTGGTGGGACCAGAGGAGCGTGGTCTATTATGAGTTGTTAAAACCTGGGAAAACGGTTAATACTAAACGTTACGAACAACGATTGACCGATTTGAACCGTTCGCTGCTTGAAAAAAGGCCAGAATACCGAAAGAGGCAACACAAAGTCATTTTTGTTCATGACAATTCTCCATCATATACGGCAAAACCAGTTCGCGACACGTTGGAAGCACTCAGCTGGGAAGTTCTACCCCATGCGGCTTACTCACCAGACTTGGCTCCTTCCGATTACCACTTGTTTGCATCGATGGGTCACGCACTTGCTGAGCAACGCTTTGGTTCGTCCGAAGATATGAAAAAATGGCTCGATGAATGGTTCGCAGCAAAAGGGGAAGATTTTTACTGGGATGGTATTCACAAATTGCCCGAAAGATGGAAAAAATGTATAACAAGCGATGGAGCATACTTTGAATAAAGCCCTTTTTATCATTCTTCCGAATTTTTTTTAGAAAACAATCCGCATTTTATACTTGTACACCTGGTAGACATCATACCTAATGAAAAGAGGAAGCCTATAGTTTTTGAACGATGTTGCTTCAGGCCAAAGGGGTGAAAAAGGTGGGGGCGAAAAGTTTTATACGGTTTTACTAGCAATATTGTCACTTTTCCTGTCTTTCTTTGTTGAAATAATATATAATTTTATACTTAAATCTTTATAGTAAAACATATAAGGACCAAAAAGGTAGGGTAGGAGATTAGGGAGGTTGATTCGTATATATTCTGTTATATGCCTTTCTCCGGGTTTTTAAAGTCGAGAAATTCAAAAATTAGGTTATTTTTTTCATTGCTTTCAATTTTAAGCCAAGAAGAGGGAGAAAGGGGAGCGGGTTGTTTAATATTGGATAATTTAAACAGCATTCTGAAATATTTACAGGTTTTTTTAGACAAATTTTCAGCATATTATTTGTAGTAAAATATATGTGGGGTAGGGGGTGAAAAAGGTTGCTTCTTATATATGATATTATAGGTTTTTGTCACGATATTTGAAGTCGAGGAATCTGAAAATCAATTTATTTTTACATTACTTTCAATTTTAGTGGGGGAAGGGTGTGAAAGAGGTGGAGTAGTCAAATATGGAATAGTTTTAACAATATTAGGGGATTTTTTCCAGGTTTTCAGTTGCGATAATGAACAGATTTTAAACATAATTACTTATTTACTATAAACAATTATGCTACGTATAAGTGGTAGAGAAGGAAGTTGGAATGGTGATTTCGTATTTATTGTGCTGTCGGCCTTTTTTTTTCGGGGTTCTTTGAATCATGAGATTAAAAAATTACATTATTTTTTTCGTTCTTTTTAATGTTAACAGGGAAGGAGGTTAAAAAGTGTGGCAATTATTAAATATTATGTAATTTCAATATTATTATGAGAATTTTAGCCATTTTTTTATATACAGTGCCACCTCGATAATCCGGATCTCCATTAAATCGGATTCTTTAATAATCCGGACAAACATTTCTATTGCATTGTGTACTTTATAATCCAGATTTGATGGTACTACGTAATCCGAACCTGCGTTTTTAGATATCTACTTAATTTAAACTACATGGGAAAACTGAAATCGACAGTGAGGGGATTTCCCTTACTTCCAGTCTAATACATCTGGGATTTACACAAACTGTAGGTGCCTTTGATTTGCCTACAACGCATCGCGTATCGCGTCTAAAGGTTAAGGACTTTGTAGTTGTTTGTTTATTGTCACAAGTACAACAAACCACCGTCTATTTTACTTTATGTGGTTCATATAAGTATGTAAACGTTTTTTTTACGTATATGTACCTACATATTAAAATGCCTTCTAAAAGAAAACATATTACACTAACAATAAAACAAAAGTCCGATATATTAGAAAGACTAGTTCTTGGTGAAAGCAGAAAAGTGTTGGCAAATGAATACGGAGTAGGAACATCCACAATTTCGGATATAAAAAAGAAGCAAGGAAAAATCAAAAGGTATGTATATATGATTTATTTTAAAAATAATTTTGGACACTCACTATGGACGTGCAACTTCTTTTAGATTTATTTCCAAATGTGATTCCGGTCCTGGCGTCAGAAAAACCTTACGAAAAGCCGAATATCCAGAAATGGAAACTCGTTTGTATACATGGTTTTGTACGCACCGATCAAGGCACGTTCCAATTTCCTACGAAATTTTATCAGGCAAAGCAAAACAGTTTTGCACTGAAACCTATGGGAATGATAATTTTAGAGCTAGCAGAGGCTGGATTTCTAACTTCAGAAAAAGACATGGTCTGCGTGCTTTAAAAGTTTGTGGCGAAAAACTATCCAATGATGAAACTGCCGTCGATCCTTTCCTAACTTTATTCGCAGATAAGATAAAAGAATTAAACCTTGGACCTACTCAAATATATAATGCCGATGAATCAGCTCTGTATTGGAAAATGTTGCCTGAAAAAACGCTGGTTCGTTCTCAGGAAAAAACCGCACCAGGTCGAAAAATAAACAAATAACGCGTTACCTTTCTAGCATGTTGCAATGCTGATGGATCACAAAAATTAAAATTGTTAGTGGTAGGAAAGGCAAAAAATCCGAGGGCTTTTAAAAATGTGAACATACCTGTTGAGTACAAATCATCTGCCAATGCATGGATGACTACAGCAATTTTCTTAGACTGGCTTCATCATTCTTTTATTCGTAAAGTCAAAAGTCATTTAAGAAGTCTCAACTTGCCTAAAAGAGCCCTGCTCATCATTGATAACGCTTTGAGCCATGGAACTATAGAAGAGCTGACTAATAAGGATGGACAGTTTACAACATTATTTCTTCTACCAAATTGTACTGCTCTTTTGCAGCCTATGGACCAGAATGCAGTCAGACAGACAAAATTATTTTATCGGAAAAGTCTTTTAGCCCATATTTTATCAAATAATGAAGAGAACCTTCTTAGGTTATTAAAAGGCATTAACCTAAAAGATGCTGTATGTCTACTATGCAATTCATGAGAAAAAGTCTCCCCTGAAGCCTTGAAAAAGTGCTGGCACAAAATTATGGCTTAGGTGGCAGATACCAACCCAGACACTGAATATGATGCTGAAGATCTGATTCCTCTGAGTGAATTGCGGCACAATTTGCTTTGGCACAATCTGCTTTCCACGAATGAAGAAATGAAAGGTAAAGCCTGAAAATTTTCTTTTAGTATTTTTTTGGTTAATTCGTAAATATTTAACAGATGTTTCAGATATGCTGAATGTTCTCACTGAGCAGAATCTCACGAACGTGGAAATATGTAATTGGCTTGAAAATGATGAAGATTTGTTACCATTGGAAGACATAGATGATACAGATGGACAACACGAGAGTGATAATGAAGGTTCAGAGTTAAATACTAATACAAACCAGACTGTTAAGAACACTGTGAAGAATGATGAGGCAGTTAAAAGTTTCAATGTGTGCATGAGATGGGCAGAAGAAAATGATATCCCTCTAAGTGATGTTCTTGTACTTCAAAGATTAAAAGAAATTGCTTTTATGATGAACCAGAGAAGGGTCAAGCAAACAAAAATTACAAATTTTTTTACAAAAAAGATAAAACTTGATACGATCTGCTTCTATTTTAAATATTATTCTATTTATGTACTATTTTTTAGTTGTTTCGTATTAAATGATTCGTTGTTTAATATAAATAATGTCCTGCTTCAGTAATTCGAATTATTTACTAATTCGGATCACACCGGTTTTAATTAGTCCGGATTACCGAGGGCGCACTGTATATGTTATAAAATTTTAGCTAACTGAATTTTTGAATAAAAAATAATTATCGATTTTTTTACCTTATTTTAAAACTTTATCATAAATAATATTAATAATCGATTCGAAAAACTTTTTTTTAAAATTTTTTTTACTTAATTACGTAATTAAATTAAATTTTATAAAATTTTTAAAAAAATACGTGACTACGAAAGCGCCCCGATCGGCTGCCATGTTTGTGACGTCCTTATGTTAAAGTCATAGACATAGAAAATGGACTGAGTATTAACTTCACAAAATTGACCATTCTTTAGAAAGAGACAAAGCGACTGTGCGGCCAATATCTGTCTTTTTTCTGTAGGCCTGTAATAACCAAGGCGCAATACTCCGAGACGCAATTCAAGGCAAGAAAAGCTCCCACCCTATTTAAGTTTAAATAGAACCCTTAGAAATACTAGTTTCAAGAGCGCCGTAGCTCAGCGGCAAAGTGCACGAATCCGTATCTTGTTAACTTGGGTTCGAGTATATTCGTCAAGTTCCCTCACAATTACAAGTTGTAAAAATATTTCTGTATTTACTCTGTAATCACATCCCAGTACCTTCTACCTACTGTTTTTGATAAGACTGGAAATAATGAAAAAATATCGCGACACCAAAAACCCTGAAAAGGACATATAATATGCTATAATAGAAACCTATCTTCTCTAATTCCTTTTTCCACTTTTTAAAGAAAAACCAGGAAAGATTTCTATAATGCTATTGTATTTTTGCGCAAATTTTCAACTCCTCTAGCCTTTACCCCTTCCCTTAAGACGACACTGCTCAAAAACTATTAATTTGTTCCCTACTTCAACTATTAGATGTGTCCCAAATTGGAAATCAATATCTTATTTCCTGTGGGAGCTATCGCGGCAAGATATCTACAACTAGAAACCCAAAACCGTAAAGAATTACAGAAATTTCGAAACGTCAATTTTTTACAAATTAAGCAAGAAAAGTCAAAAAGGTTATCTTATCGTCATAGTCTATAAGACTTACTTTATGCATAACAGCAACGTTAATGTACGAGAAACGTTCCAAAAGTTTTCGCTATAGCACAGATATAGAGCCAAGATGACCAAATTATCATGATATTTGTTAAGTGTTTTCTACTAGATGGCGTGTTGTGAGATTTCAGACACGTGTGTTTAGTTGTGTTGTGCAATTTCATACAGATAATGTGCTCCACACACGTCTCGGAGATTTGGTGCAAAATTGAATGATCTTCGCTTCGAAGTCCTTTCACATCCACCGTATTTGCCAGATTGGGCTCCCAGCGATTAGTGCTTGTTACCAAACTTGAAAAAATGACTGGCTCGACAAGGATTTACTTCAAATGATGCAGAGTTGTATAAATCTCATTATAATGACTCAATATAAATGTTTCGTGTACAAAAGTTTGACCAGCATGTCAAGACAACTCTTCATATCGCAGGATTGCAAAAAAAGGCCCACGACAACAACTTATAACAGCAGCAAGTAGCAGTTCTATAGGCAAACAAAAAAAACACTTTAGCATGGATTTATGTGAAGTATTGCTTGCAAGTAATATTCCTCTCCACAAACTTACAAATTCTATATTCAAAGATTTTCTGCGAAAATATTGCTTGAATCAAAAAATATTAGACGAATCAACACTGCGTAAAAATTACATACCAACATGTTCTGGAAGAAATACGTAATGAACTTAAGGATGACATTATTTGAATTTCAGCTGATGAAACTACCGACAGTTGTGGTCGCTATATTGCGAATTTAATTGTGGGTGCATTAAAATTAGAGCCTTCTTCTTCCTATTTTCTGGTCTGCAAAGAACTTAACAAGACAAATCATTCTACGATCGCCAGTTTTGTGAATGAGGGTATTAAAAAAATATTTCCTGAATCTTCTGCAGATGAAAGAGTGTTTATATTTCTCTCAGATGCTGCTCCCTATATGATTATGGCAGCCAAAGTCCTCGAAGTATTTTATCCAAATTTAATTCATGTGACGTGCTTTGCTCACGGAGTCCATCGACTCGCTGAAGAAGTACGATCCACGTTTGGAAATGTAAATAAACTGATTTCATCAGCAAAGAAAGTGTTTCTTAAGGCACCTGCTCGCAATAACGTCTATAAAGAAAAACTGCCAAATGTGCCTTTACCTCCCGAACCAGTGGTAACTCGATGGGGAACATTGATTGAAGCTGTACTATTTTACAATGAACATTTAGAGGCCATCAAAGGTGTAGTAAATGACTTCGATAGTGCAGAGGCTATGGCAGCTCGTCAATCCAAGGAAGCATTTAACGATTCTGATATTAAAAAAAAAACATAGCTTTGATTAGCACTCACTTTTCCCATATACCTGCGGGTATTAAAAGCTTGAAACTCGAGGTTTGGCGTTGACCGAATCAATTCTGTTAATAAATAAAATCCGTCAAATAAACTCCACACTGCCAGATGTATTCCCGCATAGAGTTAAAGAAAAGTTTGAAAACATTTTGTGTAATAACCCAGGCTTTGAACCTTTGTGGCAAAATGATAGTTTTATTAATGGGACGGGTGAACTTTTGCCAGAAACAATAAGTGCTAACATAGCACCCAAATTCAAATACTGCCCAGTTACCTCAGTGAATGTGGAACGATCTTTTTCCACTTATAAAAATATTTTAAGTGATCGGAGGCATAATCTTACTACCCCAACATTTGGAACAATACCTTATTGTTTACATGTACAAGAATACAAATGTTTAATTTTAAAAAATGTTGAATAATTGTTAATTAAATTTAAACATCGTCGATAACTTGTTAATTTTATGCTGAGTAAACAGTAACAACAGAGACAGTACGAAGACGACATTATATATAGTAGAATTTGGCAGAAGATGTGCTAATAAAATAGGCGCCTCTCTTAAATTGATGTAAGTCATCTTTAAAACGAGTAGCAATACAAAATTATATCACAACGAAAGGGTAAGAATCAAGTAAGTCATAAATTTTAAACTAAGTGTACATATGTAGGCAGTTTCTGCCTATTTACAATCGAAAACTTATAGGCCGACCAATAATTATATCTCACAAACTGGTCTATGGGAGCTTATTAGGCGTCTAATTACCGACGTCATAAATTGAATCTCCTTTAAAACAGGTTATATTTTAATAAATAAAGTCAATATTAATTCTGCTTTCAATATCACGGATTTAGTGGTCACGATTTGAAATTTATTGGTTTGAGGTAACTGCCAAATGCGGATTTAATCGTTACTTAGAAAAATCGCAATGGCGTACCGAAAGGTAAAGCGAAAACCTAATACTCCGTTAAGACGGTAATTAGTAAGTAGAGCAATTTTTTTGTTAATTATTTCATGTTTTTACACTGATTATATTGAATATGCACAAATTATTTTGTTAACGTAATCTCTTTATTAATACAATCTGTCACGTAAGAACGTTGCTCGTATTCTTGAAAAAATGTTTTTCGAGAACATTTTTTCAAGTCGACGAGATTTTCTACATACTCTACAAATTTTTCGAATCTCGCGAGACAACTGAGTCAAAGTCCTCAGAATCTTTCCTCTGAGCTTTCTCTTCACACCAAACGTTTTCAATAAGGTTGGGGTCCGACGATTCTTAGGGCTACTCTAGTATCTTATCGTGAGCCCAAGCGAGCCGCTTCGCGACGTGATTTTCACCCAGCAAAGGTTTCTTTAACGTGCTTCGGAATTTGACATCATGAGCACGAGAATGTTGTCGAATGGTCTCATGGGACACATTCAAATCCGATTTTCTTAATTTTGCCACTCCTTGACGCAGCGTCAATTTAGGATGCCGTGAAAACAAACACAATTCGTTTTTGGACTTTCGGAGTGACTTTACTTAGCGGACCACGTTTTGGCAAGTCGTCTACATTTTTCGTCTCGTTAAAATAATTTACCCACTTCTTCACAAACGATACCGACTTTGTAATATATTTAGCGGTCGCGGAATGTGTCATTTTAAGCCTCTTTGGATGGGAATAAAGAAAGGCTGCCTAGAACCGACGGGCAAACAAGTGACTCATTTTGGATTTTACGTGATTTCGAGGGAAGTTCGGAATCGACTGATACTTTTACTAAAATGCGTCGTAGACATCTACCGATTTTTTGTTGAATAGCTATCAAAAATGAATTATCGCGGTCACATTCTTACTTCACAGACTGTACTGTGATAAGTTATCAAAGTAAATTGTCCATATTCCATATTTATAATGTTCTATCACAAAATTACGGACAAATTCATCAATAATTTTTTACTAAGTTGGGAATGTGGAATCTTTGGCACAATGATACTACTCAGTATATATCACCACTACACCAAACACTTTATTTTTGCGCTCGACGCGCGTTTCGCTAACCATGTTCGCTTCATCAGGAGCGATAATTGACTAAAGCTAAACTACAAATCTACCCTATTTATACTTAGCCTAACCCTTAAATTACTCAGGCGGAGCTAATGGCATAGGCAAGGCCATCAGTTCCGGTCAAGTAACCAGTAGAGGAGACTATAAGGAATAGGCCCTCTGTCTTTATTTAAACTACTTTTACATTTTATAATTCCATACTTTCGTATGCGTTCAACAATCTCCTATTAGATACATTTTTATTAATCTTAGATTATCTAATGTTACAATATGATCAGCTTCAAGGGCATGTTCGGCAATGCTAGACTTTTCTGTTCTACTGTATTTTAAGTGCGTTAAATGTTCTTTAAATCGTGTTTTAATTAGCCTTCTAGTTTGCCCAACATACTTTTTGTCACAATCATTACAACTAATTTCATAAATTCCAGTTTTCTCACAATTAGGAATATTATCTTTGGGATTTCCTAAGATATTCCCCAGATTGTCTGATGAATTATAGACTAAAGTGAGGCCTACCTTATCAAATCCTTTGCTATATTTCGGATTATATGGTATGAAGATATACTCACCTTAGTCTATAAGTCATCAGACAATCTGAGGAATATCTTAGGAAATCCCAAAGATAAGATTCCTAATTGTGAGAAAAGTGAAATTTATGAAATTAGTTGTAATGATTGTGACAAAAAGTATGTTGGGCAAACTAAAAGGTCAATTAAAACACGATTTAAAGAACATTTAGCACACTTAAAATACAGTAGAACAGAAAAGTCTAGCATTGCCGAACATGCCCTTGAAGCTGATCATACTGTAACATTAGATAATCTAAGATTAATAAAAAATTTATCTGATAGGAGATTGTTGAACGCATACGAAAGTATAGAAATCATAAAATGTAAAAGTAGTTTAAATAAAGACAGAGGGCCTATTCCTTATAGTCCCCTCTACTTGTTACTTGACCGGAACTGATGGCCTTACTTATGTCATTAATTCCGCCGGAGTAATTCAAGGGTTAGGCTAAGTATAAATAAGGTAGATTTGTAGTTTAGCTTTAGTTAATCATCGCTCCTGATGAAGCTAACATGGTGTTTGGTGTAGTGGTGATATATATACTGAGTAGAATAATTTTTTACATTAAAGTGTTAACAACATTCGTTACAATCAAATTTAGATATAATAATAATAACAATAAACTTATCAGAATGATGTGACTAGTACCTTAGTGTGTCGTAGTCGATTTACGGAATTGACGGACAGTACGTATAAGGCATGCTACAAATAACCAGGATCACTTACGCGTTTACTTTCAGCGCTATAACATCGTACATCCATCATTACAATGTGGCGTTGCATGCCCTATACTACCATCTTAGACACTCTCAGAGTATCGATGACATTCCCACGCTGCCGAGGGAGATGGACTCGATTGTGGAATACAAAAGGGGTTGCATTTTCGTGTTTCCGACCATAAAATGTTTGCAAGTCAAAAAGTTACAGTACCTCTTAAAATAATTTATGAAACTGAAGTTTCGACATCTGCAGACACAAATATAGCATTCAAAGAGAGGAAAAACATTCTAATGACATTCAGTAACAATGGTCGTCCTAGTCATCGGAGTTTCAGAAGGAATTAAGAAGTCATTTATTTTCTAGTAAATCTGAAAAACATACCAGTTTGCTGTGTCCCGGCTGATTTACTTGCAATGAAGATGCAGAGGGCAGTTATCTTTGATTCTTTTAGACTGTTCAGGCAGATGAGTTTGCTTGATAATCACTACAACCGAACAGACGTGAGACGTGAACATCATTGTCTGACCTTAGTGCGTGGTATACTGTGAGTATCAGAGCCACAGGATGTGACGCGTGTTTTTTTTTTCATATAATAATACTAATAACAATAAAGGTTTTTATTTACTAAAAAAGTTTACAATAATAGACTCTTTTAAATATTCTTTCGAAATATTAAATACCTCCGGCATGTGGCAGTAATCTGGATTTACTTTTAGGGAGTGGTTAGTGGAAAACTGAACCAAATTATTTAAGTTATGTGCAGATACAGCCTGTGTACATTAAACGGGATTAAATAATAAATATAATTGGACGTCATCACCATAATAGTGCTGCTGACAAGATTCAAACCTTGAAAACATAGCTACAGTCTCTCAAGTAAGAACGTGTCCGTGATAACTGATTTTTGGTAGATGCGATTCTAGCACTTCAACAAAAAATCGGTAGAGGGGACCTTTCCCTACGATGCATTTTAGTAAAAGTATCAATCGATTCCAAACGTTCGTCGAAATCACGTAAAATCCAAAATGAATCACCTATTTACGCGTCAGTTTGAGACAGTCTTTCTTTGTTCCCATCCAAAGGAGCCTAAAATCATATATTCTGCGGCCCGCTAAATATATTAAAAAGTCGGTATCGTTTGTGAAGAAGTGGGCAAATCTTGTTAACGAAATGAAAAATGTCGACGACTTGCCAAAATGTGGCTCGGTAGGCAAAGTCACTTCGAAAGTCGAAAAAAACGAATTGTGTTTTTGTTTTCACGGGACCCGAAATTGACGCTACGTCAAGGAGCGGCAAAAATAAGAAAATCGGGTTTGAATGTGTCCCACGAAACAATTCGACAACATCTTCGTGCTCATCATGTGAAATTCCGGAGCACGTTGCAGAAACATTTGCTGGACGAAAATCTCGTCGCGAAGCGGGTCGCTTGAGCTCACGATAATATACTAGAGTCGCCCTCACAATCGCCAGACGCCAGAGGACTTTGACTCAGTTGTCTCGCGAGATTCGAAAAATTTGGAGTTCATTGCAGAAAATCTCGTCGATGGAGTTCATTGCAGAAAATCTCGTCGACAGCATGCCTCGAAGATGCCAGGCGATTATTAATGCAGGAGGCGATTGGACAACTTACTAAGATACTTGTGCCGTTGTTAGCACACCAAAGAATATATCGATGGCAAAAATTATCTTTTGTCAAGTTTGTCACGTTCTTACTTGACAAGAGTGTATGTAGATGCTAAAAGCAGACATGATACAATGGAAACCTGGAGGATTCCAGTAAGAACGACCAAGAAAGATAAGCAATTATGTTAAGAATTTCCTCTACGGCACTGAAAAATTCAGTTAAAAATACCCAAAAAAATTTTATTATGAGGTAAATTGGACGGGTTAAAGGCTATCCCGATAATACAGGATAATTTCGCTAAGTGGATTTATTGTGTAATGTAATATCTAACATAAATCATTTCCTTGGTTGCTTACAATCGTTTTTATTATGTATGGAAAGTTTAAAAACGATTTTAAATGAAATTTAATTACATGAGAAATTATTATTAACTCTTTAATTGCTTAGTTATACGCATTTTTATTAAAATACTAAATATGTTGCACTTAACCCATAGCGTGCACACTTCACCAGAATCACATAACGTACACACGGGGGTCAAGCTAACCCCAATGACAAAAATGCCTGCTGTAACAAAATTATTGGATGTTTTGACTTAAAATTAATACAACTAACCTTGAACTATTATTTTAAACAACGAATTTGTTTAAAGAAGGTGAAATATGATTTTGAATACAAAAAAAAATCCTAAATGCAAAAAAAAAACGGGAAAAAAAGCTATTTTTACTAAAAAAAAATCATAATTCATGCAGTTTTCATGATACTGACCTAAAATTTTAACCTGATACTCTCAAGATATAATACTTTAAGAAAAAAATTAGTGTTATTGTACAGGGTGAGTCAACGATAGAGTAAAGTTCATTATCTCATTTGTTTCGGGAATGACGAAAAAATAAAAATATTTTTGAGTATACAAGGTACTTCAAAAAAGTGTGGCCGATATAGCAAATAGTTTTTTAAATCGAACAACCTATTTTTTAATTTATTTTTAAATTCTGCGTAAAATTTTATAACTTTTTTATTAATAATGTTATTAATGTTATATACCTAAACCTAGTAGTTTTTCTAATATTTTAATTTTTTTTTTAATACTAGTTTTCAGTTTTGTAAAAAATTGCCAGTAGCGTCATTGTTTCTGAAGGTGGTACGAGCGTTCTATAGAGATTAAAAAAAAGATATATGTAAAGAAATTTGAGTTATATGCTACAGGGTGTTCAAAATAAATTTATGCATTTCGACTATTTTGAATTGAAAAATCTCAAATTTTTTAAATGGCACACCCTGTATATTATTATTTTTTCTGATAGATTTTATAAAACCCTTCAACTTTTATTAAGTATGTTGTATACCTATTTCTAATAGTTTTCGATTTATTTTGAATTTTTCAATTTTTACCCTCCATATTTTTTCCGCGAACCTCTTAACGGGCCTAGATATCCAAATTTTTTGCAAAACGAATTACCCCAGCTTCTTGAAGAAGTTGATAACTTTGAAAGGGAACAAATGTGGATTCAACAAGACGGAGCTACTGCTCATTACCACCGGGAAGTTCGAGAATTTTTAAACGATCGTTACCCACAAAAATGGATCGGTAGGGATGGATTCATTCAGTAGCCCCCTCAATAATGTGACTTAACACCTCTAGGCTTCTTTTTGTGGGGCTACATTGAAGATCGTGTTTATGTGAATCCGCCTACAACACCAGTAGAGATGAAAAATAGGATACGGGATACGTGCAGGACAATAACGCCCTTTATGCTAAAGAAAGTGAAGGAAAACATAGTAAAACGACTAAACATGTGTATTCAAGTAGACGGGCATATTTTTGAACATTTATTACGTCATAATAATTAATCATTAGATAAGTTAGACTATATTAAAATTATTAATTATTTGTTTATATTTTCACAATAGCGTAAGTGTATTAAAAACAAGGGTAAAAGTTGAAAAATTCAAAATAAATCGAAAGCTATTAGAAATAGGCATATAACATACTTAATAAAGTTGGAGGGTTTTGTAAAATCTATCAGAAAAAATAATAATATGTGTGTAATTTAAAAAAATTTGAGATTTTTCGATTTAAAATAGTTGAAATGTATTTTGAACACCCTGTAGCATCTAACTCAAATACCCCAGAAGAGATGGGCTGATCATCTTAAGAAGCACGCGGCGACTAATAACGAATAAGAAACCGAGAAAAATGGAAAAAAAAGCAAGGGAAGGTTTATGTCCCATAAATAGATAGACAGATAGAATTAAACAGTAGTTATATGAAAAGGGACGGCAGCAAGGTGCTGAAACGAGCTGTGCCAAAATGCGTTAATGTACGAAGACTTCCAGACATTGTAACTTAAAGTCGGTTTTTCGTCGTTACGTTAATTTTGTATAGTAAATCCCAAGATATAAGATCCTGCATTTTTGCCTTTTTAAGGGCAATAAACGACCTTATTAGGGTTTTGTGCATAGGTGCCAGGTATTACGATAAACGTATTTTTATTTTACCTGCTTTGTACACCGCCCTCACTTGCACCTGCAATCATATTGGATCTATTTTTACCTATGTATTTACTACCTGGCAACCCGGTTTGGAGCCCTTTAAGTATTTGATAATATAGGCCTAATGACCACAGGTCCCCATTAAGATTCGAAATATACTTTTTATTATTTTTATTTTTGGTTTTACTTATATTTTAATTATCTGGCGTCCGTGGGAAACTTGCAATAGTGCCTATCACAAGAGAAAAATTTATCACTGGACGCTAAAAAAATAGTGAAAAATGTTTACGACAGTTTGATAAAAAGAAATTTGAATAAACAAAGTGTTTTGCAAGAAACCAGTGAACTAACAAAAACCTCAATTTCTACGATTAAGGGTATTGTACAGGAACAGGAAAAAACGGAAAGATTTTCAAATGCATCAGGTAAACGATTGTGAAAATAACGTCATCAGGAGAAAAATACACTCCTAGACAAAATTAACGCAACACTATATTAAATCATACAAATCTCTATAATGAATTAATTTTAATAATTTTTTATGAACATTGGTTACACTAAAAGTTAGAAAAAACTTATTCGGATACTTTAAAAGTGAATTAGCTACCAAATTTCTCTATGAGATTCGAATTAAAATTATTCTTAAGACCTAATAACAAAATCGTTGAAATTATGTAATAATGAAAAAAATAACCTGAGACACTAGTAGCAAAATTAATGGTGTAACCAGTAGTAGCGTGTGTTGCCTCCTCTACTTCGGATGACAGCGTTTATGCGCCTAGGCATGCTTCTAATTAAATTTGGATAAAATCTTGCTGCTTTTTCAAGTTCCCTCAGGTTTCTAGGTGCAGGTATATGACGTTTCACATTTTCCTAAGGTGATCCCATACATGTTCTATCGGATTCAGATCCTGGCTTTTTGGTGGCCATTGCATAATCGGTATATCAACTTGATTAAAATAATCGAGTACCTCCCTAGCCACGTGAGGTCGAGCGTTGTCTTGCACAAACAGGAAATTGGGCTCCACAAAATGACCGAAAGGCATCACATGTTCTATTACAATATTCTTAAGATAGTAGTCAGCATTCATGGATCTCGTACGGACAGAAACTAACTCTGTGCGAGCATCAAAGCAGATGCCACCCCAGAACATAACAGAGCCACCGCCGAATGGAATCCTTGCAGAGATATTGCAAGGAGCAAACCTCTCTCCTGGTCTTCGCCATACTCGCTCACGACCATCTGGATGTTTTAGACTAACCCTAGTTTCATCTGTGAAGAAAACTTGTTTCCAATCATCCACAGATCAGTTTTCGTGATTTCGAGCAAAACGTAACCTGGCAACTCTGTTCTCTTTAGTAAGCAAAGGCGCAGTGGCTGGTCTCCTACTGTTTAATCCAGCTTCATTTAACCGTCTTCTAACTGTTTTAGGAGAAATTGTGACATTGCGAACAGCTACGAGTTCGTTTCTTATTATAGAACTAGTGACAGTCCTGTTTCTTAAAGCATATTGTCTTATAAAACGTTCATCTAGGTCGCTAGTGCATCGTTTTCGCCCTTGCCCTAGCCTTCTAGAATAAGTTCCTACTTCATTCAAGCGTCTTACCATAAGACTTATTGTGGAACGATGTTTGCCTAACAAATTGACAACATAACTCTGACACTATCCCTCGTCCAATAAAACTGAGGCTCGCACTACCTCGTGTTCAGTTAAATTCCTTGTTCGATTCATTTTTTCTAATTGTTCGGGGTCAAAAATAAAACAGTCTACCACAAAAACGTATTACTTTGAAAAAGGGGACAATTTATAAGCTTAGTTTTAAAGAAAATCTATCGCATTATTACAGAAAATTGTTTATCTTCTAAAAAATTCTTTAAAACTGTAAATCTAAACGAATTGTTTTGATTTCTGTCATGAACAACGAAACAAAATATGCGTAGACTACTATTCAAATACTCGATAAACTTTAAAACTGACATAAGAAAAAGATAAATTAATTTTCAGATTGTTGCGTTAATTTTGTCCAGGAGTTTATATTCTATAAATTGAAAAAGAAATATGTTTGTGATAGTACGGCTGAGAAAATGGGACACACTGTTTTGCGGCTTCCTCCGTATTATTGTGTGTTTAATTCAATTGAACATATATGGCATCAAGTTAAATCAAAAATAAGGGTACAAAATGTTTCTCCTACTTTAGGCGTGTCAGTGGTTGAATTAGTAAAAAAGTTATAAATGATATACCTTGTGAAAGCTGGAAGAATTCCATCCAACACGTTGTTAAAGTTGAAGATTCATATATTTATGTAAATAATATAAAACCACTGATAATTATCTCAGCTGATAATAGTGATAGTGAAACCGAATAAGGCTTAAGTTAAAATATATTTTTATTTATACAATATGTCCCCTTTTGTAAACCCCATTCATTCAAACTGTATATTTGTACTTCTTATCCATTTGTTTTTTACATGCATCTATAAATAAACATCTCCAAAAACACTTATAATTTTATTTATTTGCATTAATGAATAAAATTCTTAAATCCATCTTTGCAACCTATCATAAACAAAAGGACAAAATTTTTATATTGCCCACTTAAAACGGCAAACAGGCTATACGGTTTCTATTTTAAGCTAGAATGTGGTTGCGACAGGCTGCCTGGGCAACTCCGAGTCAAAAGCCACAAGTAATCGCTATTTATTTAGAATATAACAGATAACCTATTGAATTTGGCAACTAAGAATTTCTTTTCCAAATTTTAATCAAAATGAATATTTTTTTTTTTTTCCACTTCGTTACCAATTCGGTACCACAATATTTTAATGAAGACTCCTTTGTATCAATCCATGAATATTTTCAATACAGTTTGTAAGCGATTTGGATATGCACAACTTAACTCATGCTCAATTTACTAAATTGATGAAGATGAAGGTTCTAGCTCAGTGATTCCCAAAGTGGTTCAGGTGGACCCCCAGGGGTCCACGGGAGACTCGACGGGGGTCTACGTTGGCGTGAAAAAAAAAAATGGGGGTTCACGAGTTGTAAGTGGGGGTCCGCGAAAATTTATCTGGTTTCGATAGTAAAGAACAAAAATGTTGGCTTGGCTTTACCTATCAATGTAGGCAGATAATACACTACTCAAAAAAATTAAAGGAACAAAAAAAATTCCAAATTTTTCGGTGATTTTTGACAGGCTGTATTTCGGTGAAAAATGGTCGTATTTTCAGATTTTTTGGCTAAAATTTTCTAGGAGCTACGGTTCTCATGCAATCCTAATAGATAGCGCGAAAAAATAATGGTCCACGGGCTTGAAAAAAATTTTTTCAGTTAGGCCGGCATATGGATCAAATAGCCAGTTTATTTAGCATTAATTTCCTTGTTTTAAAACTTCCCTTAATTTTTTTGAGTAGTGTATTTTAAGAAGGTCAGTGACTGTTACTTGTAAAAACTTGCATATTCGATATTCAGTACAACGCGCGTCGAGACTTGCAAAGCGCCACCCGCCCGCCCGCAACGCATCCCGTTCAGATGTGCAAAGGGACGAAATACAACTTGTGCTGCGCTTGCAATTTTGCATGAACTTGTTTGATTCTTCACCAATATAAATACGAATGCCAAGGACAAACGTTACTTATTTGTTTCCGGAATTTTGAAAAGAAAAGTGTGAGTGAATCGATGTCAGTGTTTGCCAGTGCCGGAAAAAGTAAGTACCTGCCTATTTGTTATTCATACTTTTATTTTATATTGTAATAATATTATATTTGTTATGTTTGCGTGTAGTAGGTACGTAATAAAAATTAAATGCTGAACAAGGCCATTATTCGATATTTCTATAAAAGAACAGAAAGCCGAGAAAGATTCAACTTTTAGTACTTTTTATTATAAAATTATTTCTTTACCCGACTGTGGTGATTCACTAAAGGAGAGATATATGATTGACCTGCATATTTTTCAGTGCCCTCGTAGTTGCTAATGCTAAATGACTAAAAATATTTTCATAAATTGTACGTGTCTTTATGTACCACTCGTAACGTACATCACAGTAATAAATAAATCATTAAAATCGCGGAGTTTTGATGTCAAAATTTTCTTTAAAATTATTTTCTCTCGAAATTACAGAAATGTATCAAAATATAATTAATCAAAATATAATTTATATAACATTAAAATAGGTTCAGCCGTTTTGTAAAAACCTCTATATGGGTCTTAGCAGTTTATTGCTTTTAATAATTAAAATCAGTTTTGCCGCCGGCATTTTGGTTTTTTCATTGCAATAATTAATTAATCCTATTTTTATTCTGTTAAACTAGCCATATTCTGTTAAAGTCGCCTTATGATTACTAAAACAAACATTTTTTTCTTTACAGCTAGGTAACTGATACGAAACATGGCTGAATCTAAGAAGAAATGCCGATAGTACAGTGTTGATTATTTGAAATTTGGTTTTCTTCCATCAAAGGCAGATAAACGATTGCCCATATGCCTTTTATGCAACAAAGTTTTGAGCAATGACTCTATGAGACCATCGAAGCTCGAAGATCATCTAAGAAGGTGTCATCCTGATAAAATATTTTCAAACATTGAAGGAAAAATATGAAAAGAGACCCACCGTGCACAGTATGTTCGCTTCAACGTCTCAAAGTAACGATGATGGCTTGCGGGCATCTTACAATATCTCATTGCTTATAGTGAAATCTGGAAAACCGCACACCATCGGAGAACAATTAATTTTACCCGCTGTTGAAGAGGTTTTAAAAACTGTTCTGCACAAACCTCCATTTGACGTACTCAAAAGAATTCCTTTGAGTAACAACACTGTCCAAAGACGTATTGATGAAATGAGCTCTGATATTGAAAGTTTCTTGTGTAATTATCTGCACACAACTCATTTTTCTATTCAACTGGACAAGTCAACTTCACCTGGTAAAGAAGCATTATTATTGGCATATATTCGATTTGTTATAGACGAAGAAATCCATGAAGAGCTGCTATTCGCGAAAACTTTGGAGACGGACTAAGGGCGAATCAATATTTAATGTCCTGAGTGATTTTTTTAAGGAAAAATCGATTCCATTTACAAACATTATTTCGGTGGCAGCAGATGGAGCTTCTGCCATCTTCGGGCGATATCGTGGGTTTATAAGCCATCTTAAAAGAATTATACCAGGAGTAACTGCAATTCACTGTGTTATCCACCGACAACACCTGGTAGCGAAAAATTTGAGTGATAGATTGCACCAATCGCTTCAATTTGTGATTAAAGCAGTTAACAAAATAAGAAGCAATGCATTGAATACCCGTTTATTTGCGCAATTGTGCGATGAAAATGATGAAGACTTTCAACGATTGCTCTTACATACTGAAGTACGGTGGTTGTCGAAAGGTGCATGTTTAACAAGATTTTACTCACTTTTTGAATCAGTTTTAGAGTTTCTGGAAAGTAAAGATCCAGATTTAAAAGAAAACCTGATCAAATTGAAAGCAGACATCGCGTATTTGACAGATTTGTTCAAAAAATTTAATGACATTAACTTGCAGTTACAAGGGGACAGCCTAAATTTAATAAAAACGAAGGGTGTAATTTCGGCTTTTCTTGGAAAATTGAAATTTATGAAGCAAAATATTAGTCGGCGCGAATTCTCCCAGTTTTCAAACTTGTCACGCGAATGTCTTGATGAGGATATTCAGACATACGTTCAACATTTAAATGCCCTGCATGATGACTTCAAAAATAGATTTGAAGATATTCTGAAGATGAAAATACCACCATGGATCATAAATCCATTTGATGAAACGGAAGCGGCGAATGTGGTATTACAAGAGGAGCTACTCGAGCTTAGCACTAATGAGGAGCTGAAGGTGAAATTTAAAAAAGGCTACAAACATTTTGGCTGCAGGCAGAAATACCCGAAAAATATCCTGGGCTGTGGGAAATTGCGAGAAAACTTTTGATAGCGTTTCCCTCGTCATACCTTGTCGTTTTAGTGTCGTTACAAACCTATTAACAAAAAAAGGAGCAGATTGAACGTCACAGAACGGGGAGATTTGCGGTTATTCCTTGCAAAACTGAAGCCAAATATTGATAATTTGCTGTCAATCCATCAAGTACATCCCTCCCATTAAAATTATGACTATTTTTTTTAATTGTTGATTTGCATTGTTGAAGTTACGGTACGTTATTAATGTTTAATTTAATTCTATTAAGTCTGTAATCATATTATTTTAATAAATAGAACACAAGAAAATATATTATTTTTCTTTTTATTTTTACCACTCCGAATTTACGGTTGGAACTCAGCCACGACGCAAATTTCTATCGTTAGATCTAATCTTCACATTTTTTTTGACGAGTTTTGGGAATATGGTAGAAATGTAGCAGCAGGGGGTCCACCGAAACCAGTAAAATTTTGAAAGTGATCTACGAGAAAAAAAAGTTTGGAAACCTCTGTTCTAGGTGCTCGGTGGACGTGTCCACATTTTTGAGTGGTATGTTCTAGTTATACATGTGGTTATGCCTATTTTATGCAATTATTGTAGTTTTCTTTTTTTTTGTAATTTTACACATTTTTCTTGTAAATGTATATTCTATCTGTTAGACAATAAAGATTATTATTATTACTATTATAATACTGAACATTTTATTTTAAAATTATTTAATTTTAAATACGAGTACTTTGTAATATTCAAACAGTAAAAATTAGGTACAATAAAAAGATATGTTCTTGGTAATTGACTTTAAGAAATAACGAAAAATGAAAAAACGCTCATATGTAATGACCTCTACGTGAAATGGGGAACTCTATTTACAATGAATGTGTGTTAGTAACAGTGATTATTAAGTCTTAAATCTCCGCTCGATTATCCCGAGATTTTACGGAGATACTTCAATTAACCGATAATTGAAAAACAGATTACGAATTTATGCTTTTGATTAATACTTGACCTTAATTTCTTTAATTAAGCGTCAACAATAACTAATCTTTTCGTCTATTGCAGAAAATTCGTTTTAAATCATAAAATGACCTAAAAAATTTTAAATCCTTATAGTTTTATTGTTCCAACAATAGTTGATGTGGACATTAAAGTTGTCCAGGATGGCAATTTCGGCACTTGATGATTAATTTGTAAAAAATCGATGACGTTTGCAAGAGAAGCGAAAAGTGAGCTAAAGTTAGTTCTCTTAGTGTCATTTGGTGGTGTATAGTCTTGTTACTACGCCGTCTCCTGCTGAAGGTTGGCGATCTATAAAGCTACACAAACCTTAGAAACCGCTGCTCGAAAAATATCAACCGAAGCGCATCCAAACCACCTTGGCAGGTTCTTCAGCCAAGAATTTTGACGTCTTCCGATCGATCGCTTACCCTTTATTTTTCCTTCAATTAGTAAATGTAGCAATTCATACTTTGGGCTCCTCATTATATTCATTTTCATAGATTCATTTCATTGCAAACAACACAAATTAGCCTCATGACATTTTTTAGTTCATCGTTTGGTCACTTTCCCTCTGAATAGAATAAACTTTAATAAAGAAAGGAATCGTATTAGACATATAACTAGAGTTAATGGTTACGACGATGACTTAGTATAACATATAAGCTAATAAATAGACATAAGTTTCGGTTCAATATTCAGAATTCCACCTTTTTTACACCAAAGTATGTATATAATCCGAAATATAGCAAGTGACTCAATAAGGTATTTAATAAGGTAGGCCTCACTTTAGTCTATAAGTCATCAGACAATCTGAGGAATATCTTAGGAAATCTCAAAGATAATATTCCTAATTGTGAGAAAATTGGAATTTATGAAATTAGTTTTAATGATTGTGACAAAAAGTATGTTGGGCAAACTAAAAGGACAATTAAAACACGATTTAAAGAACATTTAGCACACTTAAAATACAGTAGAACAGAAAAGTCTAGCATGACCGAACCCTTGAAGCTGATCATATTGTAAGATTAGATAATCTAAGATTAATAAAAAATGTATCTGATAGGAGATTGTTGAACGCATACGAAAGTATGAAAATTATAAAATGTAAAAGTAGTTTAAATAAAGACAAGAGCGCCTATTCCTTATAGTTCCCTCTATTGGTTACTTGAACGGAACTGATGGCCTTGCCTATGCCATTAGTTCCGCCTGAGTAATTCAAGGGTTAGGCTAAGTATAAATAGGGTAGATTTGTAGTTTAGCTTTAGTCAATCATCGCTCCTGATGAAGCTAACATGGTTAGCGAAACGCGCGTCGAGTGCAAAAATAAAGTGTTTAGTGTAGTGGTGATATATACTGAGTAGTCCTCATTATATGTCCGAAGTATTGAATTTTTCTTTTTTTATTGTTAGTCATTCTTTCGCCTTATTCATTGTTACTAGTACTTTTGTGTTTTTTCTTTTCTGTGCCCAGGAGACGTGAAGAAGGCGTCTAAAAGGTACATTTCAAATGTTTCCAGACGTTCCTCTAAGCAAGGGTTCAGCACTCACTTCCACACAATAGCACGGAGAATAGATGCGCTCTCACCATTCTCATTCTGAGTTCGTGACTTAGACTTGTTCAATGGAAAAATTTATTCATATTCATGTATGTCACTCCGACTTGTTCTACGGTGCTGTCCTTGATTTCGAAGGATTCTGGTGGTAGACTTTTCTTTATTCTTAACATCCACTTGGTTTTTTTTTAGATTCATAGTTAATCCAAATCTTTTGTTGGCTCATGCGACTCGATCATTAGTTGCTGGAGTTTTTTAATATTGTTTGCTAATAGAACAGTATCATCAGCATACCGTATGTTATTCAGTGTATTCCCATTAACTGTTATGTCCTCAATGGTTCCTATATGGCTTCACTAAACACAGCATCAGAATAAAGATTAAACAAAAGTTATTATCAATTATCCCCTTGTCATCACCCGTAATGATAGTCTTCAAAAATTAATCGATTTTTCTCCGTTTCACAAATCGAAATTCCAACATTTAACTGAAATAATATTTAAACAAAAAAAGGACGTACAAAGAGGAGATACATAACTATGAAAACAACGAATTTGAAATTCTGCTGGTGTAACAATTAAACCTCATTAATGCTGCCGGGAGACTCAAGTTCATTAATAAAATATTTCAACGATTTTACCAATATGTTATTCTCCGAACAGGCATACTTTCATCTTAACGGTAAGGATAATAAACAGAATTGCCGAGTCCGACAAATTCAAAACTAAAGCATCAAAAGCATTTGCAGTTCAAATATATCCTCGCTAGAAATTTGAGTAATTTACTCAAATAAACCGATTTCCAGTAGAGATAACGAGGTAAATTGGATTGCACGTAGCCCTGTTTTGATGTCGATCGATTTTTAGTGTTCCGTGCGGAACACAACAACTAAAAAAAATATATCAGTCAAGAAATGACAAAAACCGCGAGCCGAGTACTGATCAATAGTTTCCAGGCTCGCTTAAAATAATGCTAGGAACTGATAATTCTGATTTAGGTGGCAGTATAAATATTTTAAAATTTAACGTTTGTTATAGGACACCTTATACGAGGCTGGTTTGAAAAGTCCGTGCAAAGTCCGAGAGATGGCACCACCGGCGCATATCGAGGTCATGTTTAGTTAGTAGCATCTCTTGAATGAACGCACACCAAGTTTCAGCCATATTGGTCTATTTCTTTGTGTTTGGCATTCGTGTGAATCAAGGAAGTCGAGTGATTTTCAAGAAATGGACGAAAAAGAATTTCGTGTGGTGATTAAACATTACTTTATGAAAGGCAAAACGCCTCAGGAGACTAAAGAGAAGCTTGATAAACATTATGGTGACTCTGCACCTTCGATTAGAACAGTTTATAAGTCGTTTCAAAATTTTCGGACTGGCCATATGGGCACAAGTGACGCTGGACGTTCTGGACGGCCTATGGAGGTTACGACTCCAGAAATTATTGATCAAATCCATGATATGGTGATGGATGACAGAAGAGTTAAGGTGCGTGAGATTGCTAGTGCTGTGGGCATCTCGACTGAACGGGTACATAATATTTTGCATAAACCTTTGGACATGAGAAAGCTATCCGCAAGATGGGTGCCGCGATTGCTCACGCTTGACCAAAAACGGAATTGTGTGAAGTGTTGCAAGGATGGTTTGCAGCTGTCCCAGAAGAATCCGGAGGACTTTAAGCGTCGTTTCGTCACTGTGGATGAAACATGGATACATTACTATACTCCTGAGACCAAACAACAATCTAAACAATGGGTTACCAAGGGGAAATCTGCACCAAAAAAGGCGAAGACCGTTCCTTCAGCCGGAAAGGATAATCCTCATCGACTATCTGGAAAAGGGTAAAACTATTACAGGTGAATATTATTCATCGTTATTGGACCGTTTGAAAACCGAGCTGTAAGAAAAAACGCCCGCGATTGGCCCCCAAGAAAGTCCTTTTCCATCACGACAACGCACCAGCACACACCTCAGCAGTTGTGGTCGCAAAATTAATGGAAATAGGATTCCAACTCGTTTCACATCCCCCCTATTCTCCAGACTTGGCTCTCTCGGACTACTATTTGTTCCCCAATTTGAAGAAATGGCTGGCGGGACAAAGATTTTATTCAAACGAGGAGGTGATTGCAGACACTAATGGATATTTTGCAGACTTAGACAAATCCTATTATTCTGAAGGGATCAACAAACTAGAACATCGTTGGACGAAGTGTATAAGCCTAAAAGGAGACTAGGTCGAAAAATAAAAAAGGTTTACCCCAAACACATAAGTAGTTTTTATTTTTGCACGGACTTTTCAAACCAGCCTCGTATATGACCTGCATATTATTTTCTTATACATATTATAAATACTCTTAAAAAGAAATTACTCCAGTTTGCGCGGGATCATTGTTTCTACTCTCGTAGGTGTATAGAAATTCAGTTTGCATTAAATAAATAGTACAATAGCATTTACATTATGCATCGTAAAATGAAAGTTAAAACCCGGAAAGTAGTACCCTTTGTTCATTGTTCCTTCAACATTGTGAAACATGTCAATATAATTATGATCACTAGAATTATACTGATCTCGGCTAAAAAAGAATAGTGAAATCGGCTCATATTTATAGTAGTATTGTTTCCTAACGATAAAAGCCATTTTTTGTTTAAATAAATCGAAGAAATAATTTAATATTTTATCGGATACGGATGTGACTGGCCAACAACGTAAGATCTTTCTTCTCACAAATCTTCAAAACATAGGCGCCCGCAGAAATTTCTCCAAATCATTATTTTTTGATCTAACCAACTAAATTGCATTGCATTCTTCTCGTTCATACGAGGGCCGTGTTATAAGTTTTTTCAAACGATCACTAGATGGCGCTATTGAGATGTGACATTGCATTGTTGTAAAATTTGATATTTGTTATTGCTAAAACAGTGGCAGCTCAGAAATTGGCCAAGTAATTCGAAAAAAAAAACAGTTTTTGTGAACAAATGGATATTTTACGTGAAGGTTTTCGTTGAATGAATTTTTATGATTTTAGTAAAGGCCTCGAATCGTTTCTTTCAACGTTTGATAATGAGTCACCAGCAGAAAAGACTGTTTACAATTGGTTTGAAGGATTTCGTCATGGTAGTGCTTCGAACTGCGATGAATTTCGTAAAGGTCAACTAGAATCCGTTGTTCCAAAAAACACTGATGCTATTTGAAGAGGATCGGCATGTGACTTACCGTGAGATAGAGACATCCTTAGACATATCGAAGACTGCAGTACATTCGATTTTGCATGAACAATTAGCTGTGGAAAAGATCTGTTCCCGATGGATACCGTATAATTTGACCGAAACGCAAAAAACAGGCTTGTGTCAATTGGCGTAAGGAAATGCACAAAAAATTCGAGCAAGGACATGAAAAATCCGTGTACAATATCGTAACAGGAGACCAACCTTGGATATATTTGTACGAGCCGAAAACTAAGCAAGAATCAACTGTTTGGGGGGTTGCAAGATGAACCGAATCCAACATAAGTGGTTCGTTTGCGAAGCACTTCTACGAAATGGATCGCTTGTTTCTTTGATTATACCGGACATGTTGCAACCATTGCTTTAGAGCATCAAAGAACAGTTAATGCCGAATGGTACACAACAATTTGTTTGCCAGAAGTCATCGATGAAATCAGGAAAAACAACCGAAAACGTCGCATCATTCTTCATCATGACCATGCCAGCTCTCACACAGCATGTCAAACAACTGATAATTTGACGGAGAAAAACATCCAATTAATATGTCATTGCCCGTATTTACCTAATTTATCGCCTAACGACTTTTTTTTTGTTCCCGAATGTCAAAAAAAAAATGTGGCGACAACGATTTTTATTACCTCAAGAAGCTGTTGAATTCTTCCAAAACCATGTTTTTAAGGTACCAACTTCAGAGTGGAAAAATGTTTCGAGAATTGGTTCGAACGCATGCAATAGTGTATAAATCTTAAAGGTGAATCTTTTAAGAAACAATAAAATAATTTGTACCAATTTTTTTTTTTTTCATTTTTTTGTAAAAACTTAGCCCTTGTATATAGTTTATCCCGCTAAGCATAATTCAAAATTTACTCGTTGCAATTTAGTGTACTTTGGATACTTCAGATTTGCATATACAATTGAATCTCGATTATCCGAAATAATATGGACCAAAGTGATTTCAGATAATCGAAATTTCAGTTAATCCAATTTTTTTTATAAAATAGACTTATTGCAGATTGACTTAAAAGCATTTATACGATATGCTATTACGTACATAAGTATTTATTAAAATAAAGAATAGAACAATTAGTTTACTTATTTTATGTATATGTACGGAAAATCGAAAATAAAACAGTTTCATTCTTAACTTTAATGTCTTAAAAATGGGGTAATTTTTCATTGCATTCGTTTTGCGTTAGTTCTGTTTTTGGCTGCAATGCGCAGCGGTTGCATTTTCTTGTTGTTCTACATAAGTTAACGCTTTTTCTAGGGCGTCTAGTCCTTCTGAATGTGACATTTTTACTGGAATATTGTCAGTGGCTTCTACTTCGTTATCATCATCGTCATCACTGTTTATTTTATTAGCATTTTTGCATACAGTTTGAATTAATCCCTGGTCAGTCATTTCATCTTCCACACTGTCACTGTTTAACCATTCACAAACATCGGTTTCCGTAACACTTTCACATCCTGATATTCTTGACAATCAGTAAGATTGTCACCTTCATCTGCTTCTTCTAAAATATGCTCCAATAACAAACGCCTGTAATTGCGTTTTAAAATTTTCAGAACACCCTGATCTATAGGCTGAATGAGAGAAGTTATAGCAGGAGGCAAAAACATTGCTTTTATTTCTCCACTTTCAAGTTGCTCCGCATTTGGGTGAGTGGGGGTATTATCTAGTAACAGAATACATTTTCTAGGATATCCATGTTCTTTTAAAAAAAGTCCCACTTTGGGAAAAAATTTCCAAAAAAACCAGTCTTTAAATAGAGTCGCGTTTATCCAAACATTGTTTTGATTTTTATACAAAACAGGAAAAGCATTGCGACGAATATTCTTAAAGGTTCGTGGATTTGCTGACTTAACCGATACATAATAATGGGAGTTTGTGTCTTTCAGAAGCATGCAAGAACAGTAATACGTTCTTTGCTACGTTTGTAACGAGGTGCTCTAGCTTCCGTTTTTGAAGCTAAGGTATTTGACGGCAACATTTTGTAGTTCAAGCCTGTTTCATCACAATTATAGATTTGGTCTGGTTGTAAACCATGTTCTTTCATAAGCTGCTCAAAATTCTCTGCAAATTTTTTTTGCAGCAGATACATCAGCCGACAATCTTTCTCCACAAACTTTCAGTTGACGTACACCATGTCTTTTTTTTTCACCTGTTTAGCCATCCATTACTTGCAGAAAAACTTACAGGCGCTTCAATAACCGGCCACTGTTCGCTGAAACTCACTGCCTTATGTTTTAAAATTGTTCCTGAAATTGGTATTCCACGTTCTCGATTTTGTGTAAACCATAAAAATAAAAAATCATCCACTTTTTGGTATTCACCGCTTTTCATACTTTTTCGTGCCTGTGTGGGCGATGACAAAACACTACACCATTTTTCAAGTTTTTCGCGATTTTTTCTCCACTCTGAAACAGTACTCACGGCTAAATCCTTCGCTATATTTTTAAGAAGTTCACCCATTATCTAAACGTTGAATTGTTTCAAGTTTCTCTTTTAAGATAATAACAACACGTTTACGCTTATTTCTATGACACTCCATTTTGCAAAATATCTATTAAAACGAAACTATTACCTCTGCGATAATAATAGACGTAATGAATAACTTATAACACTCGTCGACTAACCAAAGCATTGACACAGGTAAAATTCTAGACGTCGGGGAGTCCCCGACGCGTTAAGTAAACCACTCATCTTCTGTTTCGAATAATGGAGATTTTTTCGTTTAATGGGAATACAATTTGCTTTTTAACAGTTTGTTTCGGATAAGCCGGATTTGAGATAATCACGATTCGAATAATCGGGATTGTACTGTTTAGTTGAAACACACTGAATAACCTCCAAGATGTTACACAACTTTTGATGCGACGTGTACTATATATGGTAAAAATTTCTGAGATTCTTGAAGAAAAAAACAATATTTTACCAAAAATCGATTTTATTCTTCAAATTAGTTTCCTTCAAGAGCACTTTTAACAGCGATCTTCCAACATTTGGATACCTTTCATAGAGTAAGATTTGTCGAGCTCTCAGTTTTTCATTCGATTTCGTCATTTCAGTCAAATCTCTTTCTCTGGGGTCACCTTTTCAAATGCGTCGGGGGCCAGATCTGGTGAATACCGCGGATGAGGAAGCAATTCGTAACCCAGTTGGTCCAATTTCACCATCAATCCTGTGGAGTTGTGAGCCGGTGTATTATCTTGGTGAAAGAACACTTTTTTGTTTGCTAAATGAGGCTTTTTTTTCTTGATTTCATCATTCAAAGGCTACGTCTACTACTAATTTATCCGATATAAAAAGAAAACTATGTGACTTGATAATATGGTGGAGATTTTTCTCGTGAAAATTTGTGAATTTAACGGGGACTAAGAGCTACGAAATATCAATATGTATTCAGTGCAATCGGTAATATACTCATATACTTTTCAGTACAGCTTGCTTTAAGCATTTGACCGATCACAGGGAAAATAAATTTCCATGAGGAGTGGTGACCAACGGATAGGTACCGAGACAAAATAATTTTATTTTATTTGTTTATAATTAAACAAATATTTAGGTAGTAAATATCTGTTTTTAACTTTTACTACAAAGATTTCTCGCGTTTTATGTATTCTTGGTATTTCTTATATTGAATATAAATGTGTGACTAAATTTCATAGAATACTTCACACGGTACGGAACACTAATTGTGCAAGTCCCACTTGCATTTGGCCGGTCTTTTATTTTTAATCCAAAATTCCTTACTGCTTCCGAACTTTCAAACGGTACTGTACAACTAAAAATATTTGACCATCTGTCCCAAATAAAAATAATTTTTGAAAAAACAATAATTAATTTATTTTTCGGTCAAGAAGATTACAAAGCCGGATTCGGAAATAAGTAATCAAGACCGCCTAAAATTAATTCAGTAAATAATATGGACCAATTCAAAAGTAGAACGAAGAGGCAAAAACAAAAGTGCACGGTTGCTTAATTCTTATACAGTCGCAAGTTGAGTCAAGAAGCACTTTCTCTTTTCTATTCCGAATTAAGCGCGGAACGACTACATCATCGGGTTAAAGATGACCACACGCGACGATTTCAGACTTTGTAATGTCTTTAACATGGTAACAAAATTGGAAGAATTCAAAGCTCTAAAATTTACTTTAAACACTCCAAGTGATCGCTTTTCTTTTTTCGCATCTAATACGGTTTGAAGATTTCACAAACAATTACGTGTCATCCTCTAACGACAATTTTTTGGAAGGACATATGGTGGAGAGAGACATTTCTCTTCTATTTATTGAATCTTGTGTTCTAGCAACAAATCAGCTACAAGGTGTTAACATTTGTATTTTCCACGTAAGTTAAACAGATCTGTAAAAATGTTACATTATGCTTTTTGCTAATTTCAGTGAATTTATTTATTTATTTGTTTTATTTATCAACAGTAACACCATTCCTACAAAAACATCGATAATATGCAAAAGAAAAAATAATGTGATTGAACACTATGATTAAAGCTAAATCTAAAACTAATAGGTCAGAATGCAAGATATTACAATTTAATTTAATTTAATTGTCTCTAGTCAAAACCTACAATCTCTCTTTGAGATTGATTGATTGCGAGATTGGTTTGAAGATAAACATCGCAAAAACCATGGTCATGACCAATGACGACTGTGATAAAGAAGCAGTACTAAACATTGAAAATCAGAAGAAGGGATTCATACGTATATCTTGTAGAGCGATTTACAACGATAATACAGAATGCAACATGGAACAACACTCATATAGCGACTCATAAAACCACTGGGATTAATTATCCAGTAGAAATACGTAATCTCGTTAAAGAAAAGAGATGTTTGAGACGAAGATGGCAACAATCGCTTGACCCAGCTGACAAAACCATCTTAAAAAATAAGTCCCAACAGCTGAAGCGGAAAATTCAGAAACTGAAAGAAGAATCCATTAACAATTACCTCAGCAAATTAACAGCAGATAAAGAAAGAAACTACTCGCTCTGGAGAGCCACTAGAAAGACCAAGAGATCAATTATTCAAAATCCTCCTATCAGGAACCATGACGGAGTTTGGGATAGAAAAGATAAACAGAAGGCTGAGGTCTTTGTAGAACATCTTGAAAGGGTGTTTCAACCACATAATGGACCAGACAATCAGTTGCCCATGATTAGCAACCTGAAAGAAGCGAATATAAAACTGATTACGCCAAATGAATTAATCAGCGAGATCCGCACCATTCTAAACCCTAAGAAGGCGCCAGGTTACGACCTAATTACGGGTGAGGTGTTGAAACAGCTTCCGCGCAAGGGTATAGTGATGTTCACATATTTGTGCAATGCTGCAATTAGACTTCGACATATTCCTGATAGCTGGAAGGTGGCGGAAGTTATAATGCTTCTAAAACCTGAAAAGTCACCTAATGATATTAAGTCATATAGGCCGATATCGTTGCTCCCTATCATGTCAAAGGTCTTTGAGAAACTCCTAAAGAGGCTAATACCAATTCCCGCAGAAAAGAAATTGATCCCGGATCATCAATTTGGATTCCGCAGCCAGCATTCTACAATAGATCAGATCCATCGAATAACGAACCTGATTGAGAAAGCTTTAGAAGATAAATAATATTGTTCAGCTACAAAATACGTTGCCAGGAAAATACGTTCAACTTCTGCAGTTGTGGTTCCATATGCCAATACCGTAAATACCTGGGTATGACCCTGGAGACAAAGCTCAAATGGAAAGAACATGTGAAGAAAAAAGCGTGAAGAGCTTGATATTAGATTTCGACAGATGCATTGGCTCATGGGACGACACTCGAAGATGTAGGTACAAAATAAATTACTACTCTACAACCAGACCCTTAAACCAACTTGGACTTATGGTATCCAAATATGGGGTTGTACAGCAATGCCAAGATTATGCAAACATGGCAAAGTAAGATGCTGAGGACTATTGTTGATGCTCCTTGGTACGTAAGAAATTCAGACCTTCACAGAGGTCTAAAGGTCCCCTCTGTTAAAGAAGTGATCCAACATTTTGCTAGGAAGCATGCAACTCGCCTACATCTACTTGACAACGCCAATCTGCACCGCCGACTGAAGAGGACTAAACCCCTCGACTTGGTGTGATGTGAAGTGAAACAAAAAGCAGAGCATAGTGTAGTGCAAGATCCTATATGGAAGTGCAATGAAAACTTCTCGTCATCAATGGATGGACAGCAGTAGGTTAAGTTTTAGTTTGTAAGAATTTTGAGAGGCAAATTGATGGTTGTTCATACTCGAACAGTTTTAATGACAAATGAGAGAAAAAAAAACCTGTGTTTTGGACAAAAAATACTACTATCCAAAGAAAACTTAAAAGCGGGTTTATCAAGGAGAATATCATTGGCTTGGTCGGTGTTTAGAAGATTGCTGAACATTTTACTTTCCAATGTCGTAAACACACTAAAAACGAACACATTTGATCAATGCGTGTTGCTAGTATTGATATACGGAATAGAAACGTGGGCTTTGAATCAAGAAATTATAAATCGCATACAAGTAGCTCAATGAGCGATGGAAAGGAGGATGTTGGGAATATGGCTGAGGGATCGGCTGACTAATGAAGAAATTGTAGGAAAGTCCAAGATAACTGATGCAGCTCAAAGGGTAAGCCGGTTGAAGTGGAGCTCGGCGAGTCATATCGCAAAACCCTCTGATAATCGATGGACCCATAAAGTAATCAACTGGAGGCTCTGGAATGAGAAAAGAGGAAGAGGACGCCCGCAAACCCGATGATCTGACGGCTTCAAAAGACTAGTAGGATACAACTGGATAAACAAGGCACAAAATCGAAGAAGATGAACGTACTTAAAGGAGGCTTATGTCCAACGATGGACTGCATAGCTGATGATGATGATGAAAACCTACCCTCGATCAAGAACGTGTCCCCTATAACTTGTAGTCGGTAAAATAAATTCCTTTTTTTTGGTTATTGTTGGCCCACCTGCAAAAAATGCTTTGTGGAAAGAGATCTATTTCTAACCTTATTTTTGGTTAAGTAGTATATTATCGAATATGAGTGCTGCATACGCTTCGCGCTACGAGGCTCTGTTCTTATTTAATCATCCAAAAGGTCCAAATACGACGCCTACAGGTGCTGCTAAGCATAAGGGCAAGTCGAGGGTATTCGTTAGCAAGTGGGTTAAACGATACTATCAGGTAAAAAATGTCGATACCTACCAGAACATGGTTCGGAAGGAAAAATGTCGGACAAGGAAGAAAAAAATGATTATTAACATGTTTTCCCAAAATCTTAAATTAACTTTGTGCCAAGTGGCGCAAAAACTAAAGCAGAAACATTTAAATATATCGTCTGAAACGATTCGCACTCATCTCCGGTCTAACGATTTCTGGCGGCGTATAAGCAAGAAACCATTGCTGAGCGAAAAATTGAGAAAAACGACTTGAGCGGGCAGAGGAAAATATAGATCGAGATCGGAGCAATATAATTTTTTCCGATGAAGCTTTATTTTGGGATTATGTTATCACCCCACAAGCCTGGTCAATTTCCACTAACCGTGAAACACCCTGCGAAGATCCGTATTTGTGAACGTCTTTGGAAAAAAGATTTTGGGAGACTTTTTTGCTTTACCTACACTTTGAACACAGAAAAAATGCTTCAGATTTAGAAGAAGGTATTAGTACGGACTATTAAATGGTGGTTTGTCGTTAAAAAATGAGGAGTAAATTCTTCAAGACGATAACGACCTAAAACATCACAGTGGAAAAGCGAATTCGGTATCGTTTCACTAGATTAGCTACCCCAGTCACCCGATGCAAACCCAATCGAAAACGTGTAGTCGAACATCACGCAGAACGCGGAAAATCTCGCCGAAAGTAAACCCCGAAGATGCAAGACGACCATCGACGCTGATGGGGACTGGCCAAACTACTAAATCATTTGCATCCCAATGGCATATTTTATTCTCGAATGATGTAAAAAACTTTTAAATAAATACGTTTTTTAATGAATAATGCGCAACACGTTCTTTTCTGACTGATTGAATGTGTTGAGTTTTGATCAATAGAAGTTGCAGTGAAGAATTTTTGAATTCTTGTAACAAATTTCCGAAAATCTTTTTTATCATCCGCCTTATCCATCTACATATAAAAATTTTTTCTGCAAATGAAGCAGAGCATTTTTTTATGGCAGGGAAATCCCTAAAGCGCTACAGGAGTGACGTTTGTGTGATAAAAGCTGCTCACTTTGATCTCGAATAGCTGCAAGTTGTACTCGGTAGGAACCACAGACCTGAGTAAATCACTTTAAAAGGATGAGGATCTCCATATAAAAGACTTCTTGGAAAGCCTAGTACGAGGTATATTAGCCCTGAATAGAATCCAACAAATGCAGTGTATGTTTGGAGTCCCAAAGTTCAAAACATGATATATAAATATATATATATATATATATATATATATATATATATATATATATATATATATATATATATATATATATATTTGTTCCCAAGTCTTTGTAGTAAAAGTTAAAATATTTATTGTTTTCATATTCTTTTAAAATAAAATTATTTGTATTTAAAATATGTATAATATTTTCTATTATTTTGTTTATATCTTTTTTATTTGTATTTATCTATCTACTATTATCATTATTTAATGTCATTAATTGTGTATTTATATCTACTTTAAGATAAACAACCATTCCATTATCATATAATAATTTTCTTATATTTTAAATCACAGGAAGTTGAGTGACGATGCTAGGAGTATGGAGTGTCCGGACACAACTATGTCGGGTTCCGCAATGTTAATTTTTAGAATTTAGAAAAAACTACCACCAGGGTTACGCGGTCCTACAAAAAAGCCCAGTTACTTAAAATAACAAAATTTTTACACTTTTTAACATTCGACATCACTTAAAAGGTAAAATTATTACATTCGATCATAGTTCCAGTTAGTTCATATTAAACACTAGTCCGATATTAATATTTGGTTTCTGCATCTTTGGAATCATTCCGTATTCTACGAAGTCCATTTCTTTTTCAACCTCCAATCTGTAAATAGCCAATCGAGTGTTAGAATGCAGGGATGCTCGGAAGACGACTGCGCATCTCTCCCACTGTAACCTCTGCCACTTTCAACGTCATTACGCCATTTTAAGCTGAATTACAGGCACGTAAACATGGCTGTTATGACTGATCCCCCGCCAAGTGCGAGTTGCGTAATGTAATTAGGTTTCTTCAACCAGAAGAGAATAGTGCCGCAAAACAAAAGAAGATGCATGCTAACTTCTAGACCTCTTTTCATTCATGACAACTCTCGCCTTCACAGTGCTGCCGTAACCCAACTGCTTCTTGAACAATTTCAATGGGAAGTTTTTGAACACCCGGCGTATAGTCGCGGCTTAGCGCCGAGTGATTTCCACCTCTTTCCGGAACTGAAAAAGTGGCTAGGAAGGCAGAGCTTTCAGATTAATGAGGAGCTTCAAAACAACGGTAATGTATGTATGTTTAAATGTAGCGCATCGATAACAAAGATCAGTTAACGCCATTATGTTCAGTTCTTTGGGGAAGATAATCATGGGAAAGGATGTGTTTTATTGTGAGGGTTGTATGACATTGTTGACATATGATATTTTCTTTTCTTGTTAAACTTGAGAGATGAAATGGTCGATATACGGTAGGCTCAGATTCCCAGAGCTTGTTATCATCTTGCAAGTCACAGGAAAGTTGAAATATGTTTCCAAAGGTATCTTTGAAAAAATTTGTGAGGTCTGATGGTGATCAGATTGTGTTTAGGGTTATTCCAGAGGTGATTGCCAATTTGGCATTAATATCTGCTAAATCGTCTTCTCTTATGTTAATATGACTAGGTATCCACAACAATACTAAGTTAATCTTCCGGATGTTACTTATGTGTATAAGATTCATTATATCTAACACTAATGGGATGGGTGTTTTGGATGAATTTATAGATTTCAGAGAACTAAGGGAATCAGTTATGATGATAATGTTACTTACTATTTTTTGTTCTTAATGCTATTCTGATTGCTTCCCTTATGGCCAGTAATTCAGATGTATACCATCCCTGTTATAAATGCAATCTTTTGAATTTTATGTATTAGTTTATAGTGTTTATTTTAATGGATCGCTTTTACGTTATAAGCTAATTATGGCCATTCATGTTAACTCAACGTCGCACTCTTCATGTGAGTGTTTTGTCTTTTATTATATCTTCTATTATATTTTTATTATATTTTCTACACCAGTTTATTAATAATAATATGAATAATTTAATTTTTTTTCTCTCAGTTAGTAGACTCATTCCCCTTTTCAGTTTGTGCCGTGAAGAAAGTCCCAACCAAGGACCGAAATACTGGCTAAATGAACATTGTGTGAACATTTATCACGCCCTTTGCCGAGTTCCCCAACTAATTTTATATTTAAGTATATGTATATACGAGTATATATATATATATATATATATATATATATATATATATATATATATATATATATTATATATATTATATATATTATATATATATATTATATATATACATATATATATATATATATATATATATATATATATATATATATATATATATAGTACGAGGGTGGATTGATAAGTCTGGAAATGGTGGGAAATGTTGCTAAGCGGCATGGCTGTTGGTCAGTGGGATCCTTGTAACGGTTGTGTTCAATGTTTCAAACAAATGCCACACGCAGGTGTTTGTTGGCAGCTAATAAAAGTGATCGGGGTTACACGCTTCACAGAAATTAATAAAACCAAGTATCGTGCAGTAATGAAATATTTTTATTTAAAAAAGTAGACTGCGGCCAAGATAGAAACTGAACCGAAGGATCTTCATGGCACCCCGGAATCAACACTCTAATCCATTTATTACTGGATAAATGAATTTAAACGGCCGATTGAGATATTTTCTGAAGAAATGGTCGATAAAATTCATGATACTGTGATGGAAGATCGGCGCATTAAGCTTCGTGAGATTGCTGATATGGTAGACATCTCATATAAACAAGTACATAATATCCTGCATGAAGTTCTAAAAATGAAAAAGCTGAGTACGCGATAGGTGCCGCGTTTGTTGATTTCAGACCGAGAATGCAAGAGCATTTCAAAACCGTGTTTGGAAAAGTAGCAGCGTAATCCGCTGGACGTCGAGCATCGTTTTGTGATTATAAACGAAACGTAGATCCATTATTACACTCCAAAGACAAAACATCAATCAAAACAGTGAGTTGGCGAAAGTGAAAGTACAATGAAAAGAGCGAAAACAGTTTTATCAGCGGGAAAAGTGATGGCAACTGATTTTGGCGACTTACAGGGTATCATTATGATAATTATAAGGAAAAAATAGTGATTGGGTCTTATTACGCAACGTTGTTAGACCGTTTCCATAATGAGTTGAGGCGGAATCGACCAAGATGGTGCACTAATGCAGTTTGTGCTATAAAGATTTGACACTGCACCATTTTATTGTGTCATCAACAAGTGTCAGACGCGCACGAGTGATAAATTGGAAAAGTGTGTACATAGTGTTGTGTGCAATATGACGAAATTTATACCGAACAAAGAGCATTCGCGGACAGCATAATTTTTTTGTTTTCATTTGAAGAAAACTGCTGTTGGATCAAACCGATTACTTCGAGAAGCTTATGGAGAACATGCTCCATCGCAAGATACCTGTGAACGATGGTTTCGGCGTTTCAAAAGTGGTGATTTCGATGTTGCAGACAAGGAACGTGGAAAACTGTCAAAAAAATACGAAGATGTGGAATTGCAAGCATTGTTGGACGAAGATGATTCGCAAACACAAAAACAACTCGCCGAGCAATTGGGCGTTAGTCAACAAGCTGTTTCCAATCGGCTACGAGAGATGGGAAAGATTCAGAAGACCGGTAGATGGGTACCACATGACTTGAACGATAGGCAAATGGAAAAGCACAAAAACACGTGTAAAATTTTGCTTGCTCGGTACAAAAGGAAGTCGTTTTTGCATCGTATAGTTACAGGGGATGAAAAATGGATTTATTTTGAGAATCTCAAGTGCAAAAAATCATGGGTAGACCCAGGCGCACCACTCACATCAACCGCAAGACTGAATCGCTTTGGCAGAAAGACGATGCTCTGTGTTTGGTGGGACCAGAGGGGCGTGGTCTATTATGAGCTGTTAAAACCTGGGGAAACGGTTAATACTAAACGTTACCAACAACAATTGACCGATTTGAACCGTTCGCTGCTTGAAAAAAGGTCAGAAGATGCCACACAAAATCATTTTTCTTCATGACAATGCTCCATCACATACGGCAAAACCAGTTCGCGACTCGTTGGAAGCACTTAGCTGGGAAGTTCTACCCCATGCGGCTTGCTCACCAGACTCGTTTCCTTCCGATTACTACTTATTTGCATCGATGTGTCACGCACTTGCTGAGTAGCGCTTTGGTTCGTACGAAGATGTGAAAAAATGGCTCGATGAATGGTTCGCAGCAAAAGGGGAAGATTTTTACTGGCGTGGTATTCACAATTTGCCCGAAAGATGGGAAAAATGTATAATAAGCGATGGAGCATACTTTGAATAAAGCACTTTTTATCATTCTTCCGAATTTAACATGTTTTTTTTAGAAAAAAATCCGCATTTCATTCTTGTACACCTGGTAAACTGTAGAAATAGTATTTAATTTAAATTTGTGAATAGTATTAGGGTGCGATTACTGCGGCACCCACTCCTAGGTTTAATTTAGATCCGTCTGTGTAGTAGTGGATATGATTTCGGTATTTATCATGTATAAGTTGTAAGAATGATGATTTTATTTGAGAAGAGGGGATTGACTGTTTGTTGTACTTAGTCAAGCTGATATCTATATTTGAAGTGGGGGCAGTCCAAGGAGGGAGTAAAACAACGTTAAGGTCCATCTCAACTCACTGGCGGAACATTATATGAAGAGGAGATTGGAAAGCTCATCTACAGATATGACAAAAGCCCCAATCGTCATGATGATTATATCGAAAAGTAACCATGTTTATAGACCGCTTTTGATAATAAATTCATTTTGTTATTTACACTTGTCCTTTTTTATGGACCATCTGAGGTTCAAAAAAAGCAGCCCTCGTAATTTGAAAGAATAAAGATCTGTGAAGATACCGCAAGCAATCCTAGGTGCCACTCCAATTTCGCATGGTCTAATCACAAGATCCACGATTTCTCGTTAAATCGACGAACGTGTACGATCACCTTTATTTAATCTTCGGCAATTTGCTTTTCCGCGATAATAGTCGTAACGTGCATTTGGGTCATCGAATGCCCGATAGCTGCGCGACAAAAGGAAAGTTAATGTAGTTTCGAATTAAATCGTGATTTTCGAATGGATTAGATTTGCTTTGTTTTAATGATGATAGAGTCGGTAGCGACAGCCGACGATTGCAACGTGCGACACGGCATTATGGTAATTGATTCTTACTTTTACTAGGCAATCGGAAACTGGGTCGCGAATAAAAAAACTCCATTAACACAAGGATCATTAAAATATGGTATATTTTTTTTGATTTAATACTTTGTAATAAAAATTAGGTTAGTTTCGTTTCGCTACGAGAAAGAAGTAAAATGATTCATTGTTACTGAATTGCAAGAATAAGCATAAAATTTTATAACGTTTGGTATTACGAGGCTGGTTTGAAAAGTCCGTGCAAAAATAAAAACTACTTATGTGTTTGGGGTAAACCTTTTTTATTTTTCGACATAGTCTCCTTTTAGGCTTATACACTTCGTCCAACGATGTTCTAGTTTGTTGATCCCTTCCGAATAATAGGATTTGTCCAAGTCTGCAAAATATCCATTAGTGTCTGCAATCACCTCCTCGTTTGAATAAAATCTTTGTCCCGCCAGCCATTTCTTCAAATTGGGGAACAAATAGTAGTCCGAGAGAGCCAAGTCTGGAGAATAGGGGGGATGTGAAACGAGTTGGAATCCTATTTCCATTAATTTTGCGACCACAACTGCTGAGGTGTGTGCTGGTGCGTTGTCGTGATGGAAAAGGACTTTCTTGTGGGCCAATCGCGGGCGTTTTTCTTGCAGCTCGGTTTTCAAACGGTCCAATAACGATGAATAATATTCACCTGTAATAGTTTTACCCTTTTCCAGATAGTCGATGAGGATTATCCCTTGCGAATCCAAGAAGACAGTCGCCATAACCTTTCCGGCCGAAGGAACGGTCTTCGCCTTTTTTGGTGCAGATTCCCCCTTGGTAACCCATTGTTTAGATTGTTGTTTGGTCTCAGGAGTATAGTAATGTATCCATGTTTCATCCACAGTGACGAAACGACGCTTAAAGTCCTCCGGATTCTTCTGGAACAGCTGCAAACCATCCTTGCAACACTTCACACGATTCCGTTTTTGGTCAAGCGTGAGCAATCGCGGCACCCATCTTGCGGATAGCCTTCTCATGTCCAAATGTTTATGCAAAATATTATGTACCCGTTCAGTCGAGACGCCCACAGCACTAGCAATCTCACGCACCTTAACTCTTCTGTCATCCATCACCATATCATGGATTTGATCAATGATTTCTGGAGTCGTAACCTCCACAGGCCGTCCAGAACGTTCAGCGTCACTTGTGCCCATATGGCCAGTCCGAAAATTTTGAAACCACTTATAAACTGTTCTAATCGAAGGTGCAGAGTCACCATAATGTTTATCAAGCTTCTCTTTAGTCTCCTGAGGCGTTTTGCCTTTCATAAAGTAATGTTTAATCACCACACGAAATTCTTTTTCGTCCATTTCTTGAAAATCACTCGACTTCCTTGATTCACACGAATGCCAAACACAAAGAAATAGACCAATATGGCTGAAACTTGGTGTGCGTTCATTCAAGAGATGCTACTAACTAAACATGACCTCGATACGCGCCGGTGGTGCCATCTCTCGGACTTTGCACGGACTTTTCAAACCAGCCTCGTATATATATATATATATATATATATATATATATATATATATATATATATATATATATATATATATATATATATATATATATATATATACATATATATACAGGGTGCGGCGCTTAAATCTGGATATATATATATATATATATATATATATATATATATATATATATATATATATATATATATATATATATATATATATATATATACAGTCGACACTCTGTATAGTGAAAGACCAAAATATTGACCGAAATTTCAGTATAGAGAGTTTTTCAGAATACAAAGAAAAAATCCGTATATATTGCTCTGTATGTATTTTATATTGGTAATCATTTACTTGTATTTTATAAGGTACAAACAACAAAAAAAATTGCAGAAAAGATTTTATTAAACATTTGAAAGTTTAAATAGTACATAGCATGTACAGGGCTAAATACATACCTAAAGTCCGTACGTTATATCTTTACCCGTGCGTCAGTTTTCAGGCCATATAACAGACGACTATTATATTATTTGTCTCTTTTCACCAATAAATCGTCGGTAATGGTAAAAAGAGACAAAAAATATAATAGTCGTCTGGGATATTGTCTGAAAACTATGGCGGACGTGTAAAGATATAACGTACGGACTTTATATATGTATGTACTACATACGAAATAAAAAGAATAATACAAAATCTGTTAATACATATGTACATACTACGTACATACGTACTAGGAAAAATAATCAGTTATTTTCTTTTGAACATTACTTTTGAAAAATAATTGTTGCTCAACAAAATTGGTGCCATCTCTCGGACTTTGCACGGACTTTTTAAACCAGCCTCGTAAGTTTTAATTTTAAGGAACAGATTTGTCTCTGTTAAGTAAAATAACATCTTTTGAGTAAGATTTTGAATTAATTCTGAAGTAACATATTCTTCGCAACCATAATGTAAGGCAATAGAGTTTTTTTCCGATTTTTACTGCAAACTGATGACTTTGAAACTTTTTTTTATATACAGTGGCAAACAAAAGTATGGAAACATTTAAATTCCCATCTCTAGTCTTAACATTTAAACGGTTTGCAATCACAATATTTATTTATTAATCGTATACATGCTAACAAACATTTTGAAGACTAAAACAGTTATTGTTTATTAGAAATGTGTTTAGTTTTTAACGTAACAAAATTATGCACAAACAAAAGTATGGAAACATTTTGTTATAAAAGACCACTAAGATGTCGAAAATATTTAATAATTCTTCTTGTTTTAATGCGATCCAAAGTTCGTCCCGGTTTTTTATACTCCTTTTCCTAATTTGTTTATCCAGATAGTGCCAATGATTCTCTATCGGGTTCAAATCAGGTGACTGTGAAGGCCAGCGCATCACCCGAATCTTTTGTTCAGAAAACCAATTCTTGGCCAAGCGAGATGTGTGTTTTGGGTTAGTGTCTTGTTGAAAAATCCATGACAGTAGCAAATCTTCTTCATAAGGAATCAAATTATTTTCCAATATCTCAAGATACATTTGAGCATCCATTCTGCCATTTATCTATGCCAATGGCCCCGTGCCAGACCGTCGAAAACAACCCCATACCATGATATTTCCACCGCCATGTTTGACAGTAGGTACAAGGTACTTTGGGTCATATCTTAGACCACCTGGTCTTCTTACATAACCAGTAGAATCACTTTCAAAGAGATTAAACCTACTTTCGTCACTAAAGATTACTAGGGACCACTGATTTTGAATCCAGTCTTTATCTTCCTTAGCAAATTTCAATCTCTCTTTTCTGTGACGCTTTGTAAGGTGTGGCTTTTTAACAGCACGCCTACCATGAAGATTTCCAAATAACAGACGACGCCTAATAATCATGTCTGATACCAATACACCCTGATATTGCTGCCTTAGTTCTTTATTAATATCAACAGCAGTTTTCTTGGCAAGATAAGACACACATCTTGCTTGGCCAAGAATTAGTTTTCTGAACAACGGATTCGGGTGATGTGCTGGCCTTCACAATCACCGGATTTGAACACGATAGAGAATCTTTGGCACTATCTGGATAAACAAATTAGGAAAAGGAATATAAAAAATCGGGACGAACTTTGGATCGCATTAAAAGCAGAATGGGAAAAAATACCACCCGATTTTTGTGCTAGGCTTATTGACTCTATGGGCAGAAGATGTCAAGCAGTGATTGACGCAAAAGTATATCCCACTAATTATTAAATATTTTCGACATCTTTATTTTATAACAAAATGCTTCCATACTTTTGTTTGTGCATAATTTTGTTACGTTAAAAACTAAGCACATTTCTAATAAAAAATAACTGCTTTAATCTCCAAAATGTTTGTTAGCATGTAGACCAGGGGTGCTCAAATGGTCGATCGCGATCGACAAGTCGATCGCGAGTGCTTTTTGAGTCGATCTCGAGAAAAAAATTCCGATATAGAACTATTCACAGATTTTGTTTTAGGTAACTAAAACAAAATGTAATGAATAAACTACTAAAATTTATTCGATCTACAATTAGGCCAGAATAACCCCCTCATCACTTTCTTTTATCGTAATAACCCCCTGCTAGCGACAAAAGGCGGCTTTATCAAAGGAACGCGCGGTACTTGTCAAAGAAAAGCCGCGTTTTTGATTTCCGCCGATTTTTCTAGAAACTTCGGGCGGCGTGTTTGACGGGAACATTCGAGACTTCGTTCGCGCCGATATAAATGTTGCGCCTGCAGGAATAGGAGTCAGTCTGAGTTGTAACTTGAAGGCGATACATCGATACAAAGTTTATTAATAAATAGTCCAAAATGAGTGCGGCGAAGAAAAGTAAAACTTATCATTTGAATAACGATTGGGAGGAAGAATTTTTCTTTTGTATGGTAAAGGATAAGTGCATTTGTCTCATTTGCCGTGCGTCAGTTGCAATACCTAAGCGTGGGAACATAAAAACTATGAAAAGGATTTTCTGTCACAGAGTGAATTAAGAAAACGAAAAGTACGTGATTTGATAACTTGTTTGAAAAAAAAAACAAACCATGTTCACAAGACCAGCCAAACAATCAAAAGCTGCAACGATCGCGTCATTTAAAATATCTCATATATTGGCGAAACACAAGAAACCATTTGATGATGGATTGGTTGTGAAGGAAGCATTTATTGAAGCGGGTGAGACTTTATTTGGAGATTTTAAAAATAAAACAGAGATTATATCTGCTATTAGAGAACTTCAGTTATCTCGTCCGACTGTCACAAGGCGTGTTGAAGTCATGAGTCAGGACATGGCAGATAAACTAAAACATGATATCATGGAATGTACATACTTTTCTTTACAGTTCGACGAATCCACCGATATGACAGACACTGCCCGGCTGTGTATTTTTATTCGAATGGTATTCAATGATATGTCGGCTAAGGAAGAGTTTTTGACAATGATTCCTCTGAAAGGAAAGACCCGTGGCGAAGATATATATTTTCTTCAATTTTGTAACAAACTACAAGCTACCAATATATAAACTAGTGTGCATTACAACCGATGGAGCACCAGCAATGACTGGAAACAAAAACGGTTTTTGTGGCATTGTGTCGAGCTAATGATGATTTCCCTTCATTTTTCTCCTTCCATTGCATTATACATCAACAAGTTTTGTGTTCAAAAGTTCTAAACATGGAGGAGATTATGGGCATTGCAATAAAAATTGTGAATTCTATCCCTGTACGTGGCTTGCAACGACGGCTCTTTAAATTGCAGTTGGAAGATAGTGAGTCAGCTGAACACACTGATTTAGTTCTTCACACGGACGTCAGGTGGTTGAGTCGCGGAAAATTCCTAGAGAGGTTTCAAGAATTATTGCCCGAAATAACAGCTTTTCTGGACGAAAGAGGTGATGACACTCAGATGCTGACTGATTTGGCATTTTTGACAGACATCACAATGCATTTAAACACCATTAATTTGGAGCTTCAAGGTAAAGGAAAAACTATTATTGATATGATTAGCGCAATAAACGCATTCAAAAGTAAATTGCAACTTATGATAGATCAACTGAAAAGAAAGGATCTGAAAAATTTTTCGTCTTTGAAAGCAAGGATTCCTCAGTTGAATTATGATATTTATGAGGCAGAATTATCAAATATTTTGGGCCAATTCGAAATACGTTTTTATGACGACAATCCTGCATCACACTTACTTGCAGCCTCTCAGAGTCGATCGATCGTAGTCTAACAATATTGAGGTAGATCGCCAGCAGTTCAAGTTTGAGCACCCCTGATGTAGCCGATTAATAAATAAATATTGTAATTGTAAACCGTTTAAATGAGAATTTAAATGTTTCCGTACTTTTGTTCGCCACTGTATATACCAGATAAATTATTAAAGGCAATGTACTCGTGATCATTTTCGCTCAATCTACATCCTGTGGAGAATATTCTAGAATTTTTTCAAAATTTTTTGATCGGTACTTTTAGAGATAAGGGGGGATAGCGATTTTTCCCAATTTTTTAAAAATGGTACGAAGTGTGCGCAAGTATTACATTATTTATATTTTTACAAGCTTTCATTTGACAGCCCACTCGATGACCTGGTAATTTTTTTTTTTCACCTCTGATTTCACTTGCCAAAATTAACCCCTTAAGTCAAAAATTAACTTTCAAAACTACATGGCTCTGATCAATCCTATATTAGTGTCAAATTTCAACTTTCTATGTCAAATAGTTTCGGAAAAAAATCGCGTGTAACAGACAGACAGACAGACGGACACCGAAGTAATCTTATAAGTGTTCCGCACAGAAAACTAAAAAAGAAACATATTAATCAACAGAGTGACGAGAACGGAAACTACTGCAACTACAAAGCAGAGTCAATTACGACTCATCAGTGCCACTACAACTTCCTACGCAAATATACGCACCCGGAGCTATTGGTAACTGACTGCTTTAATGCCAACTCAGATGAGTTGTTAGCATTAAATGTGCCAAGTCAGGTTTTGGCGAAACGTCAGCAAAATTTCATTCTGAATATAAGATGCAAACGGATGTATAATTATATATATATATATATATATATATATATATATATATATATATATATATATATATATATATATATATATTATATGTATATATATATATATATGTATATATATATATATATATATATATATATATATATATATATATATATATATATATATATATATATATATATATATATATAGCAGTATTGTGTTCTTGGGGTAAGCGGTGTTTGGAAAAGAACTAAAAAGATTTGGACACCTTTTTAGCTACGTCATTTCCATACATAAAAGAAATCTCCACAAAAACAACTAAACTCTTCAACCAATTACCTAATTTAAAAATTGCTTTTAAACACAAAAAAACTATCAACAATATTTTTACTTGTCTAAAAGACAAAGATGAAGTCACAAAAGTTTCAGAAGTAGTTTACAGCATCCCTTGCTCTCAGTGTGAAAAAATCTATACAGGACAAACATCTAGAGTCCTAAAGGCCAGAATCACTTCCCACAAAAGTGATTGTAGATTAAAGAAAAACTCTTGTGCGCTTGCCCAACATAGTAGCCAATTTTCACATGAATTTAATTTTGCTGAAACCAAAATCCTATGTAAAGAGAGAAATCTCGGCAGGAGAATATTTAGGGAGATGGTGGAAATCCACTTTCAACCGAACTCGATCGATAAAAAAACTGACACTGAGGATCTGAGTCTAATTTTCTCCAATTTATTACAAATAGGCAGTCAGTGAAAACTCTTACAATATATCTGACATATCTCTTTGATAATAATCCCACTAATTTTCACTAACTTTTCAACTTTAAAACGATCAAATAAAATGTCAACGTCCTTCTATTTTCAAATATAAATTAACCACAACTTAACTAAGAGATAGAAACAAACTGCCCTTAGCAAAATGATAAGATAACATAACAAAAAATCCTTTAAAAATTAAAATCATTTTGCGACCACAAATTCTCTGTACTCTTCCAACAAAAATGAAGTAAAATTTTATTTTATTTCCCAGAGATGAATATGTCGAGTTCTCTTCTGTTTTTTCTGATGAATAAGTGCCCCCACAAACAACAATTTTTGAACACACCACTTAGCAGTAAGTACTTTAATGTTACATATAGGGTTGTTTTTTACTTTTAATCTCAAAAATACTGATATTCTACTGTAATTGTAGCCCTGATGAAGAAAATGAAATATTTTCGAAAGCTTGACGTAGCTAAAAAGGTGTCCAAAACTTTTTAGTTCTTTTCCAAAGGCCGCTTACCCCAAGAACACAATACTGCTGTTTACCTAATCGGTTAAGACTACCCTTCTCCTCATATATATATATATATATATATATATATATATATATATATATATATATATATATATATATATATAAAAGGAGAAAGAGAGAAAGACACAGTGAAGGAAATAATGCAGTAAATTCTTCAAGAACCAGCATTTATTACCGATTTATTTTAAAAATTACTGTGGATCATCTACTATTATATTATGTTAAAGACACGCACGAGGAAAAGATACAAGTCACAAGATGGCACTGTGGGCGTCAGAATAGGTATACTTACCATAAATAACAATACGAGAGGAGGTTCCCTCTATCAGACATAAAAACCCACCAACAAAGAGGCATTTACGTACGTTAAACGAACGATGAATTTATAATCAGGTCGCACACATGTTCGAAGATTTAACGACTAGGTTCTATATTGTCATCCGATCACATTACATCTTTTCCTAAGAAGCATGAAAATATTTTTTTTATAATTTTTTGAGATACACAGTAATTTACCTGTACAGAGAATTTTAATTGCGAGGGTTACCTTTTTTTTTTTGGTATAAATCGTTTTATCGTTTCTCAAAATATTCGCCTTTAAGATTTGTACACTTTTGCATGCATCAAGTTGGTATCTCAAAAATGTGGCTTTGAAAGCAATCAACAGCTTTTTGAGGTGATGAAAATCGCTGTCAACGCACTTTTTTTCATTCGGGGACAAAAAGATGTCGTTAGGTGATAAAACAGGTGAATACGTTTTCGGTTGTTTTTCCTGATTTCATCGATGACTTCTGGCAAACAAATAGTTGTATGCCATTCAGCATTAACTGTTTTTTGACCCTCTGAAACACTGGTTGCAACATGTCCAGTATAACCAAAGAAATAAGCGATCATTTCCTTCGAACCACTTTTGTTGGATTCGGTTCATCTTGGAACACCCAAACAGTTGATTGTTGCTTAGTTTCGGTTCATACGAATATATTCAAATTTTGTCTCCTGTTACGATGTTGTATTCGGATTTTGCACGTCCTTGGTCGAATTTTTTGTGCATTTCCTTACACCAATTGACTCGACTCCGTTTTTGAGTTTCGGTCAAATTATGCGGAATCCATCGGGAACATATTTTTCACAGCTGGATGTTCGTGCCAAATCCAATGTACTGCAGTCTTCGATATGCCTAAGGATGCCTCTATCTCACAGCAAGGCACATGCCGATCCTCTTCAATCATTTCCTTCGAACCACTTTTTTTCGATTCGGTTCATCCTGGAACACCCAAACAGTTTATTGTTGCTTAGTTTCCGGTTCATACGAATATATCCAAATTTCGTCTCCTGTTTTTGAGTTTCGGTCAAATTATGCGGAATCCATCGGGAACAGATCTTTTTCACAGCTGGATGTTCGTGCAAAATCCAATGTACTACAATCTTCGATATGCTTAAGGATGCCTCTATCCCACGGCAAGTCACATGCCGATCCTCTTCAATCATGTTGTGCACAGCACCGATGTTTTTTTCGAACAACAACTGATTTTGGTCGTCCTTCACGAAATTCATCGCTGACAGAAGCACGACCATGACGAAATTCTGCAAATCAATTGTAAACAGCTTTTTCTGATAGTGATTCACCGTTAAACCAAGCGATTCGAGGCACTGTTGTTGAGGTAGTAAAAAATCATCCAACGGAAATCTTCACGTGAAATTTTCACAAAACTGTTTTTTTTAAACGCTCACTGTAAACAAACTACTCGGGCAATTTCTCAGCTGCCACTGTTTTAACAATAACAAATGTCCAATTTTATAATAATGGTAATGTCACATCTCAATAGCGCCATCTAGTGGTCGCTGTAAAAACTTAAAAGGCGCCCTGGTATCTTGAAGATTAGATTAATTCATTGCGAACTATGTGGTGATTATCAGAAGTAAAATTAAACCTTATCGTTCAAGGAAATGCAACTCTTCCTGTTTCCAAACCAGACACGTTAAGTAACTGTACTTTCTAAACTGATTTTGTTTATTAAATATAAAAACATAGTTAATCTTACCATACTTAATTAGAACTATTACTTATAATTTCAATAATACTTTTAGGAAGTCTACTAAAATTAACTAGAGATTTTTAATTTTGTGTCTAATATTTGAGGCGTAATTTACAAAATAATTTCGACGAACAGTCTGGGCACGAGGTGCAATTAAAAAAATACGAAGAAATTTTCGAATTTCCTCGACTATAGAAGTCCAGTGGTCTAAATTTTTTTGTTCTGTTGGTATATTTGCCCCTAATGTATCTTAACATTGGTGGCCATATTAAATGCTCAGTTTACTTATGGTTGTTGAAAAGGTTATAGATGTTTTCGCGTGTTCGGTCATTTTGTGAAAAGAAATTTTCATTAAATTTTACTTTAAGAATGGAATGTCGAGTTGAAAACTTCTGACGAGTCTTCTGTGAATAAAACAAACGTTTACTGGTGGTACAAATGTTTCCAAGAGGACCGTAAAGACACTGAAGATGACGAGCTCCCTGGATGCCCCAGCACAGCAACAACCGATTAAAATGTCGAAAAAGTGAAAAAATGTTTATAGATAATCGTCAAGTCACTATGCTAATGATGTTAGTATATTATTTGGTTCATGCCAAGCAATTTTTTACGATGTTTTGGGCATGAGATGTGTAGCAGCAAATTTTTTTCCGAAATAATTTCGAAAAAAAGCAGTGGCTATTGCTCAGGAGTTATTGAATGAAGTCGACGACGATTCAGAACTGCTCAAACGGGTCATAACTGGTGACGAAAAACGTGTATATGGATATGACGTCGAAACTTAGGCCCAATCGTCGCAATAGTAAAAGCTTCCTAAAGAGCCAATACCGGAAAAAGCTCGTCAAGTCAGATCAAATGTGAACGTTCTGCTCACTGTTTTCTTCGATTTCATATTATACCATGAGTTCTTGCCACCAGTACGGTCAATAAGGAGTACTATCTGGAAGTTCTATGCGATTTGGGTGAAGTAATCCGGAAAAACCGTCCAGATGTGTGGCGAAACAAATCAGCAGTGGCACCACGATAATGCACCCGCTCAGACTTCACTTTTTGTTCATAATTTTTTGGCCAAAAACAACACCGTTATGATGACTCACCTTCCGGATTTGCCGAACAAGTCCCTCGGCTACTTCTTTCTATTCCCGAAGATGAAAAAAACGACGACGTTTTACCAATATTGAGGAATAAAGACAAAATCGCTGAAGCAGATAAACGCCACACAGAAAAGTGAGTTTCAGAAGTGCTTCGAAGATTGAAATAAGCGCTGACACCAGTGTATTGTACCTGGCCAGAGACATAGCTTCCTCAAATTAACACCGATGTATTTAAAATTTTAACTATAATTCAAAATTACATTAACTAGCGAAGTACGTACAGATTTTACAATTTGTTTTTAACTTTTTTTTTATAAACAATTTTGTACGTGATATTTTACCGAAAAATGAAATACTATTTTCAAACATGTACCATTCATAAAAAAAATCAATATTTTTTAATTTTTCTATGTATTTCCCAGAAAAATCGTATGTAGAACCCAAAAAAATTTGCACTTTGTTCGAGGTAAAAAATTGAGGGAGCAATCTATCCGACCGCAAAGTACTACTTATAAGATGGATCTTCCTTTTCTGAGTACTGGTGCTGCCATTTTGTAAAAAAAATTGTTTGGAAATTTGTAAATGTAGTGTATAATAAAAGCATTTGAATAAATTTAGGATTGCGTTCACTATATTTCGATCGATATATATATATATATATATATATATATATATATATATATATATATATATATATATATATATATATATATATATATATATATACAGTCCCTGGCCAAATTATCAGACGCACTGTATTTTTTTTTTAGTAATTTTATGTTTCTTAAAAGTTTTTATGCAATAATGGTATATTTAAACTACAATATTATTGATTTTTATTTAAAAGAATTGTTGTAGACTACATATTTGTATTTATTTTTAACATATGGCAACACTGTGTTGACAAAGTGATACATGAACGTAAATAAGTACAAACCTGTATCAGTCGCGATCGGAATCGAGTCAGGTACGGACGTGTTTCTGTGGCTTTATGGACTGTGATTGTTTGTTCAACAGTTTTATACTACTCAGTTATTAGTTTATTTTGTATGCAGTGTTTTAAAAAAGTAACTGGACTATTTTCATTATGGGTAGAAAAGGCGATCTTTCACCACGTAAAAAAGCTGAAGTGAAGGCCCTTGTGATTGCGAAAACATTTACAAACCGAGAAATATCACGAAGATTTGAGGTTTCTGAAGCTAGTGTACGACGCATAAAAAAGAAAATTGAGTCAGGGAAGGAATTAAGCCCGAAAAGAAAGAAAAGATGCGGTAGAAAACCAATTTTCACTCCACGGTCAGAGAGATGTTTGAAGAAAATTTGAGTAAAAAACAGATTTGCTACCACAAAGGTAATAAAATCACAACTCCAGGATGCTAGCGTGAATGCTTCTGAGCGCACTGTTCGAAGAAAATTGAAAGAATTAGATTTTAAGGCCTGTCGCCCCGCCAGGAAGCCCAAGTTAACAGCTGCAATGAAAGCAAAGCGCCTGAAGTGGGCCAAACAATGGCAAGACAAAGATGTGGACTTCTGGAGATCGGTAAGATACAGCAATTTAATCAATAATTGATACATTATTATCATTTTCAGTTAAAATAAAGCAAATAAACATGGAAGTTTATATATTTTTCCTATTTTTGACAGGTCTGCTTCAGTGACGAAAGCACATTCGAAATTTTGCAGAATAAAGCTCAGTATGTGCGTCGTCGTCATGGAGAAAAGTTTCATCCTGATTGTGTCGTCCCGACGGTTAAACATCCCACCAAAGTGATGATTTGGTCAGTCATCAGCGGCAAGGGCACTGGACGTCTGTACGTCGTCAAAGGAATAATGAGGCAAGATCAGTACAAAGAAGTATTACAAAATCGGTTGATTCCGCAGCTCAGAGAATGGTTTCCAAATGGGGAACCATGCACTTTCATGCAAGATGGAGCTCCCTGCCACACTGCTCGGTCTGTTAAAGCTTTTTTGGCAGAAAAAAATATCCCTCTGTTGGATTGGCCCTGATATGAACCCCATTGAAAATGTGTGGAAGCTGATGAAAAGAGAAGTGGCTAAAGATGTGATTACCAACAAAACCCAGCTCCTAGAAAAGATTATTCATGTGTGGAATCATCATCCTCAAATGCAGGAGACAGTACAATCTTGCATTGATAGCATGCCGCGCAGAATTAAAGCTTTGATAGCGGCTAAAGGTGGCTCAACTAAATATTGACTTTTACTAACATTAATTTCACTTTTCTTTAAAACTTAATAAACTTATGCTTTTCTAAATTAATGCTGTTTCATTTATGTCAAATAAATAGGTAATTGATTGGATAATATAAAAATAAAAAACAAATCAATTTAAAATAATAAAACGGTACAATATCACTCGGTAATTAATATTTTACATGAAATCTTGCAGTGCGTCTAATAATTTGGCCAGGGACTGTATGTGTATGTATATATATATATATATATATATATATATATATATATATATATATATATATATATATATATATATATATATATATATATATAAAAGACTGTTTTTTAGTCAATTTTCACTGGTTTATTTAAATTGCGATGACGCGTTTCGCTGCATCGACAGCGAAACGCGTCATCGCAATTTAAATAAACCAGTGGAAATTGACTAAAAACAGTCTTTTATTATATATTTATAATGAATTTCCATCAAGTAGAAGCTACAACCATCCAAAATTTTTTAAAAAAATGTCAAAATCAGGCTTTTTTCTTAGCTCTAGAGTGGAAGGACCCCTTAAGAAAAAAGAAAATATTATTTATTAAAATACATATCCATATAATAGTAACTTTACTTCATTTTCCGCACACTCAACCAAACTGGTTAATTAATTATTTGGGTAATATTTCTTATTTTTTCAAGTCTAGTCTAGTTTAGTCAATCCGATCTCAAAGAACTCGGGGAAGGGAGCTACATCCAACTATTGTTTCATAGTATGGTCTGGTGGCGTCTTCAAGTACTTCCAATTTATTTAGAACTCACACCCACAAAGACCAGGCTGATCGGGCACTTTGTTACCGTTTCCTATAGGTATGATATTGATGTTCAGGCTTGAATAGCCTAATTTTTTACTTTTCCCATAGAAAAGCGATTTTTAGATAACAACCTGGCCTGTTCTTGTGTTTCCTCCAGATCAATGTTTATTACAAATGTGATGTAATTTTAAATAAAAAGCGTAGGTTGAATTTCGTTGCTTGTTAAACCAGTATGTATTGTAGATGTTCCTACAGCCTTGGCCAAAAGTATTAGGCACACCTAATAAACACATGAAACTCATAAAATATTTAAAAAAAGGCTAATTGTTTTAACAAACGGCGCTGTCAAAAGCTAACTTAAACAATAGACAATTTCTGTTACAGGTCCATAAAACACCTGGCCCACAAAATTGCGATAATGAGGTTTTTTGAAAAATATTTTTAATGTTTCATCAGTCTCTTTTTACGACTTGTAGTGTCAAAAAGCTTCCGTACGTGTTTTATTTGTGAACTAGACATTCTTATATTTGAGAAAAGCCTAAGAAAAGTGAGCTTGGTATCGAAAAACGAATTAAAATTCAAACTCTACATGAACAAGGCAAGTCCCCAGCCAAGTTAGTGAAATATTCTCGGTGCGCAGTGCAATGTGCTATTAAAAGGTTTGTGGAGACTGGCTCCCATGCCAACAAAATGAGAACGGGCAGAAAATGTAAGACTAATGAACGACAGGACAGAAAACTCATCCGCGAGTCTATTAAAAATCAAAAAAAAAAACATCATCTGAGCTCGCTGCAACTCTGTCGGAAGAGACTGGGATGCCGATTAGTTTTCGAACGGAAAGGAGAAGACTGACAGAAGCTGGATTAAGAGGGTGCAAAGCTAGAAGGAAACATTGGCTTTCAGAGACCAATAAGAAGAAACGCTTAGAATGGGCTCTGAAGCACCAACATTTTAGCGAAGGTCTAATGTATAGTCCGACGAATCCAATTTTGAGGTAAGTTTTTATATGATTTATTTTAACAAATAACTACATACAATTACTCTTGATTTAATCCGTTTTAGTCAAAATAGTAACTAATTTTTTAATTGAGTATTTTTTCTATTCTTACAGCTATTCGGAACGTCAGGTGTGACATTCATGAGGCGGCGTGTCGGCGAGGAATATAATCCAGATTGCGTAGTATTTACTGTAAAACACGGAGGAGGCAGCATTATGATCTGGGGCTGCATGGCTGCTAAAGGTATCGGTGAAAAGTTCGTTTGTGAAGGCCGCATCAACAGCCAAAAGTACATAAATGTACTAGAAACTGTACTGATGCCTTCACTAACGCGCATTTTTTGGCGACACTAATTTAGACGACATCAAATTCCGGCAAGATAATCCACCTTGTCATAAATCAGTGGCTACTATGCGCTGGTTTAGAGACAATAACATTATCTTGTTGGATTGGCCGGCGCAGTCTCCAGATCTAAACGAGCAACTTTGGGTATTCTGAAGCGCAAGTTACGGGAGCATACCATAACATCAAAAGCAGTGCTAAAAAGCGCTTTGATGGATGAGTGGGATGCCATAAGTACAACTGAATGTACTAGGCTTGTACGTAGCATGCCCCAAGAATTGCTGCTGTAATTAAAGCTAACGGCGGACACACCAAATATTAATTTCTTTCATAATTTTATGTCAATATACGATTTTACAAAACATACGAATTTAATTTTTTACCCCGAAACACAAGAAATGAAGTAAATTGTAGGGTGCCTAATACTTTTGGCCAAGCTGTATTTTTCTGAGTTAACAATAGAATTATAGATATTATTAAATGTTAAAAGAATCTTCTTAGAAATTATTTGCATTAGAATCCAAGAACGTAATATAATCCTCGTAACTGTGGGCTTGTCTTGTTTCGCCGACAAACAGGCAAAGATTATAGAAAAAAAATCGATTTGAACCAACTTCATTACGGCGCCTACATGATGCATAATCGAGCATAAATCGAGCAGCTCTTCCTGTTCGGCGTGCCGGGAACACACGTTTTATCATCGGCCATCTGGCGGACATTTATTTAAAATATTCTTCTTCAGTAAATAGTCTCGCGTAATTATTTTAGTTAGGGAGCTGGCGGCAATTTCCGTAATATGATTTGCTGATCTTTCCCAAGGATAATACAGTTAAAGTATAAGAACTATGTACGATGTGACGTTCTTCGTCTCCTTAATGTTACAGTGCGACATGCGATTGATATACACTCCTGGACAAAATTAACGCAACAATATATTAAATCATACAAATCTCTATAATGAATTAATTTTAATAATTTTTTATGAACATTGGTTACACTAAAAATTAGAAAAAAATTATTCGGATACTTTAAAGGTGAATTAGCTACCAAATGTCTCTATAAAATTCGAATTAAAATTATTCTTAAGACCTAATAACAAAATCGTTGAAATTATGTAATAATGAAAAAAATAAACTGGGATACTAGTAGCAAAATTAATGGTGTAACTGGGACACTAGTAGCGTGTGTTGCCTCGTCTACTTCGGATGACAGCGTTTATGCGTCTAAGCATGCTTCTAATTAAATTTTGGATAAAATCTTGAGGAATTTGCTCCCATCCTGTGATAACTGCATTTTCAAGTTCTCTCAGGTTTCTAGGTGCAGGTATATGACGTTTCACATTTTTCTTAAGGTGATTCCATACATGTTCTATCGGATTCAGATCCGGGCTTTTTGGTGACCATTGCATAATCCGTATATCAACTTGATTAAGATTATCGAGTACCTCCCTAGCCACGTGAGGTCGAGCGTTGTCTTGCATAAACAGGAAATTGGGCCCCACAAAATGACCGAAAGGCATCACATGTTCTATTACAATATTCTCAAGATAGTAGTCAGTATTCATGGATCTCGTACGGACAGGAACTAACTCTGTGCGAGCATCAAAGCAAATGCCACCCCAGAACATAACAGAGCCACCGCCGAATGATATCCTTGCAGAGATATTGCAAGAAGCAAATCTCTCCTGGTCTTCGCCATACTCGCTTACGACCATCTGGATGTTTTAGACTAACCCTAGTTTCATCTGTGAAGAAAACTTGTTTCCAATCATCCACAGACCAGTTTTCGTGATTTCGAGCAAAACGTAACCTCGCAACTCTGTTCTCTCTAGTAAGCTAGGGCGCAGTGGCTGGTCTCCTACTGTTTAATCCAGCTTCATTTAACCGTCTTCTAACTGTTTTAGAAGAAATTGTGACATTGCGAACAGCTTCGAGTTCGTTTCTTATTATAGAACTAGTGACAGTCCTGTTTCTTAAAGCATATTGTCTTATAAAACGTTCATCTAGGTCGTTAGTGCATCGTTTTTCGCCCTTGCAGTAGCCTTCTAGAATAAGTTCCTACTTCATTCAAGCGTTTTACCATACGACTTATTGTGGAACGATGTTTGCCTAACAAATTGGCAACATAACTCTGACAATATCCCTCGTCCAATAAAACTGAGGCTCGCACTACTTCGTGTTCAGTTAAATTCCTTGTTCGATTCATTTTTCTAATTCTTCGGGGTCGAAAATAAAACAGTCTACCACAAAAACGTATTGCTTTGAAAAAGGGAACAATTTATAAGCTTACTTTTAAAGAAAATCTATGGCATTATTACAGAAAATTGTTTATCTTCTAAAAAATTCTTTAAAACTGTAAATCTAAACGAATTGTTTTGAATTCTGTCATGAACAACGAAACAAAATATGCATAGCCTACTATTCAAATACTCGATAAACTTTAAAACTGACATAAGAAAAAGATAAATTAATTTTCAGATTGTTGCGTTAATTTTGTCCAGGAGTTTATTTTGATATGTGAATGGAGTTATATGAAGTTTTTGGAAATATATAAAAAGTGATTATAATATACAGGATTTGTATTCCATGTAGGTTTTTATAAATAATAAAAATTGAATAATATCGTATTTGTATCAGTCAAGAGGTAGACTTGAGTAGGTTATTAATTGAAGTCATTGCGTCAACACTGCACTGACTTAGCCGTTACTTGATGGAGATCAATAATAACTAGGAATAAAAATTTAAACAACGGTTTAAGATCACCACTTATGTTTGTTATATTATTGTTGACAAATGTTTCGACACACTGTGTCTTCTTCTGGAACACGATGTAAATTAACTAACAAAGTATGTTACAGAATATATAGTTTACCTAAATACAAGGACTAAATTCATTAACAATATTTACCTTAATACCTAGAATAAGTTCAATAAAGGAGACCCTCCCCCATCCAATTGATCCTTGAGTAATAAACCTGAAGATTTTTTCTGATTAATTTCTACCTGTTCTAAACAATTCAGTAATTTTCCTTTCTTTCCGTTATGCAAAATTTTGAAATCTTCTTTGAATGTATGATTTTCCTCTGTTAAATGTTTGGCGTAATGAGATTTGTTATTTTTCATCCTATAGCTTTGTTTATGTACCTTTATTCTTTTATAAAAAAAGATCTGCCTGTTTGTCCGATATACGTTTTATTGCAAGTGCCACAGCATAATTCGTAAACCCCCCGTTTTATTTTCTTTTTTTGTTTTACGCTAATTATTTTTAATATGTCGAGCTTATGTGTTATTTGTACGGAAAGCGATGTTTACATGATTTTTATGGAAAAAATTTTGAATTTTATTAGTCAATTTTCCGGTATAAGTGAGTGTATGAAATTTTTCTTTATTTAGTTGTTTGTACGGGTACACCAGTCAGATTGCTTATTTAAATTGTTTTTTTCATTAAAATATTATCTACGAAATCGCTCCTGTACCCATTGTTTATACTAATTTGTTTTATAATATTTAATTCTTCCTGAAAATTTTCTTCCGTTAATGGTGTATTTATTAGTCTATGGATGAAACTATTATAAGCCACGATTTCATGTGTGGAGGGATGGTTAGAATTAGCGTGTATAGTTATATCTGAGTATGTTGGTTTATGGAAGATTTCAAAATCGTGTTTATTCATTTTGTTTGATATTTTTGAATCTAGGAAATTAATCGATTTATTTGTTTCTATTTCTGTTGTAAAAGTAATATTATTATGAAGTTGGTTAATATAATCTAGAAATAGTTTTAATTGTCGCTCTGTGCCTGTACTTGACTTATTACTAAAATGTTACGTACAGAAAAGTTTGAATTTTTCCCAGGTAAATTCCATAATGAACATAAGATCGCTAACCAAATAAAAAACAAAAGTAATGAACATAACATAATTTTTACGAAAGCAGATAAAGGAAAAACTATAATAGCTATAAAGAAATAAACCTACTTTTTAAAAACAATAGATTTCCTAAAACCAGCTGTATTCAAATCCATCAACTTCGATCCAACAATAACTTTCCAAAAATTAATTAAAGGTGTGTTAAAAGACATAAGCATTTTCACATACAGTCCCTGGCCAAATTATTAGACGCACTGTATTTTTTTTAGTAATTTTATGTTTCTTAAGAGTTTTTATGCAATAATGGTATATTTAAACTACAATATTATTGATTTTTATTTAAAAGAATTGTTGTAGACTACATATTTGTATTTATTTTTAACATATGGCAACACTGTGTTGGCAAAGTGACACATGAACGTAAATAAGTACAAACCTGTATCAGTCGCGATCGGAATCGAGTCAGGTACGGGCGTGTTTCTGTGGCTTTATGGACTGTGATTGTTTGTTTAACAGTTTTATACTACTCAGTTATTAGTTTATTTTGTATGCAGTGTTTTAAAAAGTAATTGGACTATTTTCATTATGGGTAGAAAAGGCGATCTTTCACCACGTAAAAAAGCTGAAGTGAAGGCCCTTGTGATTGCGAAAACATTTACAAACCGAGAAATATCACGAAGATTGGAGGTTCTGAAGCTAGTGTACGACGCATAAAAAAGAAAATTGAGTCAGGGAAGGAATTAAGCCCGAAAAGAAAGAAAAGATGCGGTAGAAAACCAATTTTCACTCCACGGTCAGAGAGCAAATAAACATGGAAGTTTATATATTTTTCCTATTTTTGATTGTGTCGTCCCGACGGTTAAACATCCCACCAAAGTGATGATTTGGTCAGTCATCAGCGGCAAGGGCACTGGACGTCTGTACGTCGTCAAAGGAATAATGAGGCAAGATCAGTACAAAGAAGTATTACAAAATCGGTTGATTCCGCAGCTCAGAGAATGGTTTCCAAATGGGGAACCATTCACTTTCATGCAAGATGGAGCTCCCTGCCACAATGCTCGGTCTGTTAAAGCTTTTTTGGCAGAAAAAAATATCCCTCTGTTGGATTGGCTAGGGCTAGCCCTGATATGAACCCCATTGAAAATCTGTGGGAGCTGATGAAAAGAGAAGTGGCTAAAGATGTGATTACCAACAAAACCCAGCTCCTAGAAAAGATTATTCATGTGTGGAATCATCATCCTCAAATGCAGGAGACAGTACAATCTTGCATTGATAGCATGCCGCGCAGAATTAAAGCTTTGATAGCGGCTAAAGGTCGCTCAACTAAATATTGACTTTTACTAACATTAATTTCACTTTTCTTTAAAACTTAATAAACTTATGCTTTTCTAAATTAATGCTGTTTTATTTATGTCAAATAAATAGGTAATTGATTGGATAATATAAAAATAAAAAACAAATCAATTTAAAATAATAAAACGGTACAATATCACTCGGTAATTAATATTTTACATGAAATCTTGCAGTGCGTCTAATAATTTGGCCAGGGACTGTTGAATGAAAAATTCAGACTCGTCTCGATGAACCCTCAAGTTCCAAAACTATATTCTTTTATTAAATTATGGTACATAAAAATAACTCACCAATTCGTCCAGTAGTTTCATACATAACAGCGCCAGCTTTTTCTTTATCAAATAAATTGATTGGGTTTTGACAAAATATTGTAAATTCATACCTAAATATAGTATTAAAAGTAGTAATGAATTGATAGCAAAAATTCATCCGTTAATTATACCAAGTAACTCCAGATTTATATCGTTTGATGTACAAAATCTTTTTCCTAGTATACCACCATCAGACGCTAAAATTTTGGTTCAAAGATTACTCAATAAAAATAATGTTAACCCAATAATTAAACAAGAAATATTAGACATCTTAACATTGTGTTTAGACCAGAATTATTTCGAATTTAACGATAAGATTTATATAAGTAAGAAAGGTTTAATTTTATTTGAAATTTTTATGGAGCATTTAGAAGAACAAATCAGTAATTCTGATCTTTTTAAAAATTTCTTTTATTGGTACCGGTATGTAGATGATATATTGACTTGCTTTACAGACACAGATCGACAATTAAAACTATTTCTAGATTATATTAACCAACTTCATAATAATATTACTTTTACAACAGAAATAGAAACAAATAAATCAATTAATTTCCTAGATTTAAAAATATCAAACAAAATGAATAGACACGATTTTGAAATCTTCCATAAACCAACATACTCAGATATAAACTATACACGCTAATTCTAACCACCCGTTCACACATAAAATCTCGGCTTATAATAGTGTCATCCATAGACTAATAAATACACCATTAACGGAAAAAAATTTTCAGAAAGAATTAAATATTATAAAACAAATTACTATAAACAATGGGTACAATTTAAAAAAGCAATAGGACTGGTGTACCCGTACAAACAACTAAACAAAGAAAAATTTCATACACTCACTTATACCAGAAAATTGACTAATAAAATTCAAAATTTTTTCCATAAAAATCATGTAAACATCGCTTTCCGTACAAATAACACATTAGCTCGACATATTAAAAATAATAAAAGTAAAACAAAAAAGAAAGTAAAACAGGGGTTTACGAATTATGCCGTGGCACTTGCAATAAAACGGACAAACAGGCAGATCTTTTTATAAAAGAATAAAGGAAATAAACAAAGCTACAGGATGAAACAACAAATTTCATTACGCTAAACATTTAACAGATGAAAATCATACGTTCAATGAACATTTAAAAATTCTGCATAATGGAAAGAAAGGAAAATTACTGAATTGTTTAGAACAGGTAGAAATTAACCAGAAAAAATCCTCAGGTTTATTACTCAACGATCAATTAGATGGAGGAGGGTCTCCTTTATTCAATTTGTTCTAGATATTAAGCTAAATATTGTTAATGAATTGAGTACTTGTAATTAGGTAAACTATATATTCTGTAACATACTTTATAGTTAATTTATATCTTGCTCCAGAAGAAGACACAATTGTCAGCAATAATATAATAAACATAAGTGGTGATCTTAAATCGTTGTTTAAATTTTTATTCCTAGTTCAACAGCTTTAAGGGGGTCACTACCGAGAAAAATGAAAAAAAATACGTTTTTCGTTTTTTTCCATTTTTATAATCTACAATCATTTCTGCACAAAACAATCCAACCCCCACAATTATACGATGAGTATAAGTGCCTGAAATTTTTATATAAAGTAGTCAAGGTATGAGCCATCAGTCAGTATCGCCAAGATATAAGTCCCGCTCAGCCTTCGCCTAGCTTCGCACTACGGACCTTTCAATATACCACCCCCCCCCATTCCACCCATTATGAAGTTATTATTATTTTCACTATTATTATTATTATCCCATTTTTTATTAACAATGCTTAGGAATAATTATATAACACTATTTACTATATACAAATAAAAAACTTTAATTTTACAATATTTGAAAAGTAATAATAAGATTTTATTATTTTGTTATACTTTGTTTTAACTAAAATGAACCCGCTTCATATGACGGGCCTTCTTTTTTTTCTAACTTCTTAAATTTTTCTTCTAAACTTTTTCTTGCTCTTGAAATTTTTTTACCTCTCGCATTTCGATGCTTGTTGTAAGTCTTTCTCGGCTTTCACTATTCTCAGTTCATCTTCCTTCATCAGCTCAGCAATTGTAAATTTTCCAGGGTCAATGAAAAGTTTTTCAGGTACTCGGCAGCGGGAAATATTACCTTCATTGAAGCATCATAGTGCATCATCTGCACCTAATTCTAGTGTGCTTTTCTCTACAAAAATATTTTTTGGGCATCTAACCCACAATGCATTATTATAGCTTTCGTTTGTGTTTTGTGTCTTACCGTGAACACATTTTTCTAACAGGGCTGGATTCGTCAGGTCCCTGAAGACAGGTTTCAAAATTTCCATTACTACTTTTGGTAGATGAAAATGCTTTGAGTGCTCATATAATTTTTTTTCTGCCTGGGCCTTGAGGAACTTACACCAGTCCAAGCTGCATAAATTGTGTGCCGGATTCTGGTCGTTTGAGCCGAGATGAAAAAATTCTGCCCATACTGCTTTTTTTCATCTCAGCCAAGCTGCCAACGTTTCTTCGTATGGCTAAGCCATAAAACTTTTGAATGTCGTTTATTGCCACATCCGTGAGTCTGCCCTTTCCTCCTATCGGCTTTCCATCTTGCAGTTTTTTGGACGTGTAGGAAGTTTTTTAGCTTTCTGAGTCTAGATCCCATCCTTTTTTGTACATGTCCTATACATTCTAACTTCTGAACTAAGAGACTATCTCCGTAAGGGTTTTGTTCTACAACCTTCAAGAAACCCTTTGAGTCTCCATCACCTAAGTAGTGAGAATATCTCACATTGTATTTGTCCATTGACCTCAGGAAAATTTGCTCTGCACCAGCTGCTTCCATAGCCCCACTGGTACCACTATGATTGGCTATGCAATTTTCATTATGTGTATTCTGAAATTTTAGTGGACAACGACAGTGTTTGGAGAGTACCACAATATCCACTATTTTGCCTGAGTCAGTACTCGCAGCAGAGACCACGCCATTCAAAGAAGTATGGCCCCTTTTTTGCCAACTGCCATCTAGTGAGATGGCCAAATCCCTGTTGTCACTATCTGAAATACAGGCTTCCTCTACGGCAGCCACCATTATATCTTTTCCAACTACTTCAAGGGCTGAACGAATAACATTTTGGTGCAAAAAGTGCTTGCTTTGTGAGGGAGGAATGTTCATCATAGCACAAAGAAGTTTAGCTCCAGCAAATCCTTTACCAGTACACCTAAGTGCATAAGTAAATCTAATATTTATTGTATCTAATTTCACAGATTTACCTTCGAGTTCATAATCCAGTTTCTTGGAGTTCCTTAGTTTATTTAGGACTTGACAATTCTGACAAACAATCTTTATAGTGGATGCCAAATCGTTTCTCAAACAAACACTTAGGGTGATTTCACCACCACATTTTTTGCAGTCCACTGTTGAGTTCAGTGCTTTACTCAGCTCTCCAACATCCACCAAATCATACACATGGTTGCTCATGAATGACTCAAATTTATTTTGATTACCTAGTTTTTTTGAAGAAGAAGAAGGTGTACGATTTTCAGATGAGGTTGATGGTGTTGATTCAACAGATGGTAAGGACATGACCAATTTACGAGCAACAGAAATATGTGTCCCACTAAAAGGTTTATTCTTTTTCTTGCTCTTGAAGCTAGTCTTTGGCTTAGTCATTTTTCTTCACAAAACAATAATAAAAAACTATAATAAAATAACAATATAATAAAATTTAAAACAGCAATAGTAATAGAAAACAGGAAAAAAATTTGTAAATATGTAAACAAAAACAATCTCTCACGTAAAATATAACCAAACAAAACAAAACTAAAAAAAAAAAAATTTGGAAAAAAACATATTTTGTTGTAAACAATCAGTGTTGCCAAACTTGTTTTTGCAAAAAAAGAAGACAAACACTCTAGAAATAAATTTAAAAAAAGTTGATTATAACAAAAAAAAAGCAGTCAAAACTACAACTTTTTAGTTTTTTCGGCTCTCCTGAAAAATTGACTTTTTTGTACATTTGCCCCATTATCTTCAAAACTATACAAGTTATTGAGCTATTTTTTTTTTAAATATCCATGGCAACACTGTCTACAGTTCGGACTAAGGAAATGTCAAACGAAACAGCCGGTAATTTACCGCGTCAATTCAAACATACAAATAAAATTCATGAACTTTCAAAATTTCTAGAAAATGTAATTTAAATTATTTCTTTAAACCCTTAGTCCCATTAAATTATATAATAATAAATAATAAGTGTGCAAAGTTTCGTTGAAATAGGATGAACGGTTGCTGAGAAAATGGGTTTTACTTTTCAATGTAAATTGACCTCGGTAGTGACCCCCTTAAATTGTTGTCAGTTGACAACGCAGTGATAATGTGATGTCAATTCAACTAAAATTGTATGAAATACGTCATTGGGGACTAGGGATGGGCATTAATGGATTCTACCCATCGATAGTCAATGGCAACGCACCTATCAATAATTTCAACTTGATAAAACGAAAGTAGAATAGGCTGGCTTGAGGAAGAGTTTTAGTACTCGTGATCATCTCTTAACTATCAAAACTTTAATAGAGAAAGCCACAGAATATAACTTAAAGTTGTACCTAGTATTTACAGATAATCATAAGACTTTTGATAATATCGAGAGCTGGGCCATCGAAAGAGCCTTGTATAACAGCAGAATAGACTATAGGTACACTCAGCTCATAAGAACAATTTATAACAAGGCTCAAATGGTAGTGGAAACGGATAGTAAAACAACACAGGGAGATTCCAGGAGCCCAAAACTATTTACAGCAGCATTAGAAGAAGTTTTCAACGAACTCGAATGGGAAAAAAAAGGGGATCAGTATAAATGGACAAAAGTTAAATCATCTGCGTTATGCTGATGATGTAGTGCTAATATCAGACAATTTTGATGACATACAGGAAATGATTACTAAACTATAAAACAAATCAGAAAGGGTAGGACTACTGCTGGATAGAGATACGACAAACGAAGACAGTCCGCCAGGTTTGAGAATACAGGGCAGAACACGTAGAGGAATACATCTACCTAGGGCAAATAATAAAGTATGGAAGAGCAAATCAAACGGCATAAGTACAGAGAAGAATCAGACTGGCACGGGCAGCATTTGACAAACAAAGGAAAATATTAACCAACAAAAGAATGCCTCGGAAACTGAAAGATGGTATTCGATCGATGTATTCTACCGGTTCTCATCTACGCGACCCAGGCGTGGACATTGACTACGAAGATGATGGACCAACGGAATACAACACAGAGAGAAATGGAACGCCAGATGGTGAATATAAAATTACAAGACAGAATCAGAAATGAAAGTATAAGACAAAAGATCAAAGTGATAGACGTAAGAGAACAGGTGGCAGGTTTGAAATGGAGATGGACAATCACACAATGAGACAACAAGATGAGAAATGGAATAAAAGAATACAAGAATGGAAGGTCATGGTTGGGACAAAGATCCAGAGGAAGGCCCCAAACAATATGGAAAAGTGGCTTGAAAGAATGGCTGGTTACAACCGCACGAACTGTCCGAAAATTTGTAAAATACACACAATATCAAGCGGTAATATGCTCAAAGTTCAATTCTTATGATATCTAAGCAAATCTACGATAGGTCAATGATCCCCATAATAAGCGTTTAGAGCCTACGGGTTATAGGAATGTAAAAGACACCTTTCTGGTTTCGACATTTCGAAGTTGAATAGTGACATATGGTACGTTATACACAATTATTTAGAAATTCGAGTAGAGTAAGTAACCTAACAAAAATAATAGTAAGTATAAATATGGCATATAGGCATTATGAGTTATTTAAAATAGAAAAGCTGGTAGACAATTAGAATTTTTGGGAAATATGGTATTTTAAAAATTATTTTTAAAATATAGGTTTAATTACATTTGTTATTACTTTATTTTCTTTATCTTTAGTCGTTTATGAGATCAGATGCTGGTGACTCTGTTAACTAACCTTTAGCAGAACATATTCAATTTAACCCTTATTAGTATTTCGCACCGAACATTTAATAATAATAATAATAATACTTTTATTTTTCCAGCGACATTTTACAATAAATGTATGGAATTCGTCATTATACAACACTAATGCAAATAACACAGATAACATTAATAGAGTATAACACAAACGATCTCTATACAAGTTCTAACGATGAATACACATGGTCTAACAAATAATCTTCCCTCGTCGAGATTTTCACAATGTTAAATATCTTAAAACTACTTAGAATATTGTTTAGAACTACATAATCCCCTCTGTCCCTATTTGGATCCAAATTAAAATCCCCAGACAAGATTATTTCAGCTCTTGCATCATAAATTCCTTCCAATAGAACAGTAAGTCTATCACAGAAGGTTATAAAATTGCCATTAAGAGAACGATAATAAGTCAAAATATACACCCTCATATTAGAATGTAGATTAAGCACTATTCACAAATCTCAATGTCTCTCTCCACACGCTCTGTCCTGTCTAAATTTAGTGGTTCCGCATTCACACTACGATGGGCCCAGGTACCAATCCCTCCAACCTTTTGATTAGATCTGCAAAAACTTGAGATATTGACAAAATTGTCGTTAAATAGCAAAGATAAACTTTCGGTTTTGCACCATGTTTCACAAAAACATAATATTTTTGTTTTATCAGATTGCAAATATGTGCTCGTAATCAAGTCTACTTTGACTTGGCTCAGTGATTGACAGTTCAAAAGGAGAATTTCATACCCTGTTGTGGCACTCCCACCTATCTTTTCTCTCCATTGGTTGTCCTTTTTTGAAAAAAAAATCTTGAAACAAAAGCCCCTTCAGGCCATATTTCTGGATTCATAGCAACATCCAGATTTAATGAATTAATACATACTTTGAACGAACTATAGTGCAAGGGATATTTCACTTCTAGCGTACAACACTCCGTCTCGAGGAAACGGTTTTCACGAAATCTTGTAACTCTTTCGGTTGTGTTTGGGGTTCTAATCTTCACGAATAGAAAAACCTTTTTTGATGCAACATAAATTGATTTCGTCGTAACACTGGTGCCTATAATTCCATTTTGTTTCTTTTTACCGAATTTTTTTGATTTCACACACGTCCACTCATTTTCCTCATTCTTTAAACTTTTATTGATTACAATCGGTTTCTAAGCCGGCTTTTTTGCTTGTTTATTTATTACTAAAGATTTAGTATTTTTTACATCCTTATCTGCTGATAAAGATTCGGTGTTAGACATTTGCGGCATTGCCGAGTTGTTCTCTATGGTTGAACAGGTTTTCCTTACAAAGTCATTAATACTCGGATCATCTTTTGTAAAATTTATCCTATTCTGCAAGAGTTCAATTATGGCCTCTTTGTCTTTAATTATAGTGCACTTATCAGCTATTATTTGGTTTTTTTCTTTTAACAACTTCAAATATCCAATTTCTTTACGCAGCCTCCTCTCCAAAGTTATATTAATGGGCTCGTCCAACATGTCCTTAGCTTCCACAAAAGTTTCTGGGCAGCATTTAGCCACTCTCTCGTCAATTTCCACCTTATTCTTTTCACAACAATATCTGTGCATCCACTATTCACAGCTACCACACTTCACTATATTTGTTTTTGCTGATTTATTACAAAATTTACAAATATTTTGGAGAGACATAACTGAATTTCCTCTCGGCTGCGACTTTGCCGTGAAGATCATTTCGATGTCTGTCTATCTGTCACACTCGATTTTCTTCGAAACTATTTAATGCAGAAAGTTGAAACTTTGCACAAATATAGAAATTGATAGCCCAATTAGAGTCGTGTAGTTTTGAAAGTTAAATTTTGACTTAAGGGGTTAGTTTTAAGGGGTGAAATCAGAAGGGGAAAAATTTACCAGGTCGCCGAGTGGAGTGTCAAGTGAAAGCTTATAAAAACACTAGTTTAAAAATATATATGATGTAATACTTGCGTACACTTTTCTTTCTATTATTATTTAAAAAAAATGTCAAAAATCGCTGCCCCCTTATTACTACTGATCAAAAAATTTTGAAAAAATCCTGGAATATTCTCCAGATGTAGATTGAACGAAATTATCACAAGTGCATTACCTTTGATAATTTATCTGGTATATAAAAAAACAAAAATTTCAAGGTCATAAGTTTTCAACAAAGATCGGAAACAAACTTTGTTGAAAACTCATTTAGAATAACAATTTTTCTTTATTTAAAAAGCAATCACCGTACGGAACACTAATTGCGTAAGTCCGACTTGCACTTGGCTGGTTTTATGTTTGATTATAAATAATTACACTTATTATTTCAGCATCAAGCAAGAACAAGTCTAGGAAAACTACTGAAATTATGTGAAATACATCCTGGTCTTTCACCTCCTTCTTTTCCTAGGTTCCTTTCTTTCTTCAAGTATGAGCGTCAAATTTGAAAAATACATCATCTCGTTCGAGATTAATAGTGACAACAGAGAGATAAATCGGCGGAAGTTGGCAACTATTTTACTCGTGATTTTCAAACGTGAAGTAACGCAAAACTCTCGAAGGATGTTTTTTTCCCGAATACTATATTTACCCTGGAGAAAAAAGTACAAAAAAGGACATCAAATTCAGAGCCCCTAGGAAGGTATTTTGCTTAAAAAGTTTTCGCTGCGAATATGCAAAAATATTACGTAATTGGAAGATTTCCGCTACTAGCTCTCTAACTATAAGTAGTTTCGCGTAATTCTAAGAGCTGAGAAAACATTCAGTAAGATGATATATAGCACGAAACACGACAGTAATTTCATCGTAAATTGACTACCAAGTAAGTTTAGAATTCTCGATCCCTATAAGGTAGACATAATATGGGAAACGTAAAGAAAAAAAAACAGGAATAATTGTCTCACCAGGAGTTTCTTACGTAAATTGGTTAAACATAATTAAATAAAAGTTCCAAGACAACTGTTCTATGAAGAACTTTTGTTCAGAAAATAATTTTTTAAAGATTATTTTAAAAAGTATATATCTACTTACACTTTTTAGTCTTAACAAGAGAAATTTCAAAATGGCTAATGGACTCTGCTGCTGTCGTTTGAAAAATACTACCCATCGTCTTGGGACTATACAAACATCTTATTTGTACTACTCAGTATATATCACCACGACACCAAACACTCCCAATCTACCCTATTTATACTTGACTTAGAAATCAAGAATTTGTACACAAAACCTAGTATGTTAGAAGTAGAATCATAGAGCATATTCAAAAAACTTACTTCAGGATTAAACAATATTGAATATGAAGTATGGAGCGAGTTCCAGAGGAAAATGTTTTTAGTTATTGATATTCAATATAAAAAGAAATTCTCTATTCTAAGTAAAAAATTAAAAAAGCTCTTACCGAAGAGGAATAGTCCTCAGAAACTCGTAAATATTGTAGAAAATCATTCATCTCAATCCTTTACCCAAAAATGAAATTCACAGGTCTTAACTTTGCAGTACCCCCTCCTAGAGATAATTTATCAGAAATAGTTGCTCACATTGAAAGTTCCATTAGTACACTTCCAGAAAATAGTAAATCATTTGTTAGGGAAGCATGTCGCGCTGGTGCTTCGCATCCGTATGAGGTTCAGCTTGTTACTCCGCGTACAACGCTTTTCAAGCAATCTTTTATATGGAGAACGTCATCCCTTTGGAATAATTTGCCCAGCGCTGTGTTTCCCACCGACTACAATTTACAGCGATTCAAGAACAACGTGAATCGCTTTTTCCGCACTCGTGCCGCTTCTGGAGCGCTTTAGGGACTTCCCTGCAGCACGTGTGCTAGACCAATAAAAAAAAACAAAAAAAAAAAAAATGTCGCAATCAAATATTGAAAAATATGGTTAACAACACAAATTCTAATTCACGAAAAAACACAAACGTAGTTAAAGGATTGAAAAAGAAAGATGTCTTCTACTTAAAAGCGGATAAAGGAAATAAGGTTGTTATATTGGATAAAAAGATTACTTTGAACGCGTAGATAATCTTTTCGAATCTGGCCCTTATGAAAAGGTAATAAAAAAATCCATTACCAAGCATGATATCAGAGGTTAAAAATTCTTTAAAAAAAATGTAAGAACCTTGTCTCCGATTCGCTAAAATTTAAATTAAATGTGAGTAATCCGACCATACCAAAATTGTATTGCTTACCCAAAATTGTTTCATCGGTCCGATCACCCACATATTTAATATCCAAATGGTTATCAAAAGAACTTGAGAATTTGCCATTAAATACTTTCGCAGTGAAGAATTCGTTAGAATTCATTAATAAAACAAAATATCTAGTTCTTAATGAAGGTGAAGTCTTAATTTCTTTTGATGTTAGTTCTTTGTTCACAAGTGTGCCAATTCCACAAACTTTACAATATCTCGAAGAATTACTTAGAATGAATGACTTTGAAGACGAAATTATTCGTGAATACTTAACATTATCTAAAGTTTGTATGGAACAAAATTATTTCCAATATAACAATCAATTTTATGTTCAGAAAGAAGGAACAGCTATGGGTAATTGCTTATCACCTTTCATAGCCAATTTATTCATGAGTAAGTTTGAAATCGAAGCCAGTCAAGAATTCGAATATTTCCCAAGGGTATGGTATAGGTATGTGGATGATATTTTCGTGATTTTTGATACAAAGAAAGCAAATATTGATGATTTTGTTTCTCAATTAAATAGCCGCTATGATTCCATTAAATTCACTTACGCAGTTGAAAACAAAGGACAATTGCCTTTTCTAGATATTTTAATTATTAAAAATAATAATAGATTAGAATTTGATATCTATAGGAAGGACACAGTAACAGATAGATATATTCCTAATGATTCATTTCATTGCAAACAACATAAATTAGCCTCATTACATTTTTTAGTTCATCGTTTGGTCACTTTCCCTCTGAATAGAGTAAATTTTAATAAATAAAGGAATCGTATTAGAAATATAACTAGAGTTAGAGGTTATGACGATGACTTAGTAAATAAGCTAATAAATAGACATAAGTTTAGCTTTAATATTCAGAATTCCACCTTTTTTACACGTGAAGAAAATAACACCAAGTATGTCTCCATACCATATAATCCGAAATATAACAAGGGACTCAATAAGTTATTTAATAAGGTAGGCCTCACCTTAGTCTATAAGTCATCAGACAATCTGAGGAATATCTTAGGAAATCCCAAAGATAAGATTCCTAATTGTGAGAAAAGTGGAATTTATGAAATTAGTTGTAATGATTGTGACAAAAAGTATGTTGGGCAAACTAAAAGGTCAATTAAAGCACGATTTAAAGAACATTTAGCACACTTAAAATATAATAGAACAGAAAAGTCTAGCATTGCCGAACATGCCCTTGAAGCTGATCATACTGTAACATTAGATAATCTAGGATTAATAAAAAAATGTATCTGATAGGAGATTGTTGAACGCATACGAAAGTATGGAAAACATAAAATGTAAAAGTAGTTTAAATAAAGACAGAGGGCCTATAGTCCTCCTTATAGTCCCCTCTACTGGTTACTTGACCGGAACTGATGGCCTTGCCTATGTCATTAGTTCCGCTTGAGTAATTCAAGGATTAGGCTAAGTATAAATAGGGTAGATTTGTAGTTTAGCTTTAGTCAATCATCGCTCCTGATGAAGCTAACATGGTTAGCGAAACGCGCGTCGAGTGCAAAAATAAAGTGTTTGGTGTAGTGGTGATATATACTGAATAGTATTTATACTTAGTTCCGGTCAAGTAACTAGTAGAGAGGACTATAAGGAATAGGCCCTCTGTCTTTATTTAAACTACTTTTACATTTTATAATTTCCATACTTTCGTATGCGTTCAACAATCTCTTTCTTTAGAAACATTTTTAATTAATCTTAGATTATCTAATGTTGCAGTATGATCAGCTTCAAGGGCATGTTCGGCAATTATAGACTTTTCTGTTCTACTGTATTTTAAATGTTCTTTAAATCGTTTTTTAATTGACCTTTTAGTTTGCCCAAGATACTTTTTGTCGCAATCATTACAACTAATTTCATAAATTCCACTTTTCTCACAATTAGGAATCTTGTCTTTGAGATTTCCGACGATATTCCTCAAATTGTCTGATGACTTATAAACTAAGGTGAAGCCTACCTTATTAAATACCTTATTAAGACCCCTGCTATATTTCGGATTATATGATATTGAGACATACTTGTTCTTATTTGCTTCTCGTGTAAAAAAGGTGGAATTCTGAATATTTAACCTGAACTTATGTCTATTTATTAACTTGTTTATTAAGTCATCGTCATAAGCATTAACTCCAGTTATATTCCTAATACGATTCCTCTCATTATTGAAGTTTACTCTATTCAGAGGAAAAGTGACCAACCAATGAACTAAAAAATGTAATGCGGCTAATTTGTGTTGTCTGCAATGAAATGAATCGTTAGGAATATATCTACTTGTAGAGCCTGTTCAAACATCTGAACAAATATTCATTAATAAGTCCAGTAGGATATAGACAGTTTGAGGAACTACATACACGGTGTGTCTCAAAGTTAACAGGCCTTTTTCAAAATAGCCAATATTAGTAGCGCCACATATTAGATATAATATGCGTTGGAGATGTACCTCGTTCACTGACATTATATCTTAATTTCATGACAACCGGATGAATAGAAGTTGAGATATTGCGCCTAAAGTGACCCGTGTATTTTGGCTATAGGAACAAAGAGCGAATATTAAGTTTTGTTGAAAATTTGGTAAGGTATTTGCCCAAACGTAGCAATGGATGAAACATGTTTATGATTATGATTGTCTATTCTGTAGGATAGTGCATGGGTTGTATAAACGTTTTAAAGAAGGTCGTGAGGATCTAAATGACGATGTTGGTCAGCCAAAATTCGTGATAACCGAAGAAAACATCGAAATTGTTCATAAACTGATGAAAAAAGAGTTATTATCGGCATTGCGATACATGGAAATGAAACTAAATATGTCCAAAATTTAATTCATCGCATTTTGACTGAGCATTTGGGGCTTAGAAAGATTTTCGCACGACTTGTACAACTCAAATTGCCTGATGACCAACAATTGCTACGAATTCAACACTATAAAGACTTAACGGAAAACTATAACAAATTGATGCTTTTACTGCACTCTACCGGCGACTTACTAAGTCGATTCAAGCAGATCGGCCAGCACGGCTGGCAACTTATTTGCAGAAGCGCACCTTTCTCAAGCTTACTGCTCGAAGGCATAGATGGCGCATTGGTATAACAATTAAAAATAAACGAAAAAATCGTATTCTTAGAAGTTACGGAGAAACGCGTCCTGGGATGGTTCAGCAAATACGAAGAACACTTTGGTAACTTCTAAGAATACGATTTTTTCGTTTATTTTTAATTGTTATACCAATGCGCCATCTATGCCTTCGAGCAGTAAGCTTGAGAAAGGTGTGCTTCTGCAAATAAGTTGCCAGCCGTGCTGGCCGCTCTGCTTGAATCGACTTAGTAAGTCGCCGGTAGAGTGCAGTAAAAGCATCAATTTGTTATCGTTTTCCGTTAGTTACTTGGATAAAGGACTAAAAGTGTGTTCTCGTATTTGCTAAACCTAGCCCAGCTGATAAGCCGTGATACGGCGAAACGCGTCCTGGGATGGTTCAGCAAATACGAAGAACACTTTGGTAACTTCTAAGAATACGATTTTTTCGTTTATTTTTAATTGTTATACCAATGCGCCATCTATAAAGACTTGTTTTAAAGAGTTGAGAAAGGACAAGAACTGTACGTATTCCATTGTAACTGGTGATGACACGTGTTTGCAATATGATCCACAAACGAAGCGCAAGAGCAAGCGAAGAAAATCCGAAAAAAAATGGTTTGGAGAAGTCAAAACTCAAAATAATGTTGATTTGTTTCTACAATTCGGATGGTACAGTGCAGAAATAATTCGTTCCACTTGGCCAAACGGTTAATGGTTAATATTATTTAGGTGTTATGAAGTGTTTTATTGTCGCGTATTCGTCGTGTGCGGCCACAATATCGTGAAAGTGGAAGTTGCACGATAATGCGCCATCTCATTGTTCGATCCTTATTACTAATTGTTTGACCAAAAACGGTCTTTTTAAGCAGCGACCATTTGCCTTATTCGCCTAATTTGGTTCCGCACGACTTCTATCTATTTTCAAAATTACATTTGTCGATGAAAAGAGAACGTTATGCGAGCATCAAAGATATCCAAAAGCGTCAACCAGGATAATTAAAGACATCTCAAAAAATTCATTTAACATTGCCTTATGCTGTATCGAGTCCGAAGGAGATTATTTTGAAAATAATAAATGAATTTTGGCCAAAATATTATGTTTTTGTTTTAATTCCAAAAAAATGCCATTTACTTTCAAACACACTGCGTATAACCAGAATCTGAAGGTGCAACACTATTTTGAATTAGCAAAATATTCTCGAGAAAAATCAATTTTACTAGTTATATCTTCTTATTCGCCGCAATGCTGTCACACTGGATTGCGGAGCAATTTAGTCCGTCAACTAAGAACGTGACCATTCGTGTTCTTGGAAAAATGTGTTTCGAGAACATTCTTCGCCATCAATGTATTCTTTGGTGTGCTAACGACGTCGCAATTACCTTAGTAAGTTGTCCAATCGCCTCCTGCGTCAATAATCGCCTGGCATCTTCGAGGCAAGCTGTCGACGAGATTTTCTGTATACTCCGCAAATTTTCGAATCTCGCGAGACAACTGAGTCAAACTTCTCAGAGTTTTTCCTCGGACCTCTCTCTTTACAATAGGGTTGACGTACGGCGGTTGTGAGGACCACTCTAGTATTTTATTGTGGGTCCAAGCGAGCCGCTTCGCAACGTGATTTTCTCCCAGCAAAGGTTTCTTCAACGTGCTTCGAAATTTGACATCGTGAACACCAAGATGTTGTTGAATGGTCTCATGGAACACATTCAAACCCGATTTTCTTAATTTTTCCTCTTGACGCTGCGTCAATTTTGGTTCCCGTTTTTCGACTTTCGGAGTGACTGCCTCCCGAACCACGTTTTGGCAAGTTAAATTGATTTATTCATTTCTTCACAAATGATACCGACTTTTTAATATATCTAGCGGCCGCGGAATGTATCATTTTAGGCTCCTTTGGATGGGAACAAATAAAGACTGCTTCGAACCAACGCGCAAACAAGTGACGCATTTTGGATTTTACGTGATTTCGACGAAAGTTCGGAATCGATTGATATTTTTACTAAAATGCGTCGTTGACAAAGGCTCCCTCTGCCGATTTGTTGTTGAATCGCTAGAATCGCATTTACCAAAAATGAATTATCGCGGACACCTTCTTACATGACAGACTGTAAGTTCAAAATTATTAATAATTCTATTATGAATTAAAGGATGTCCCAAAATTCACGCAAGATTTGAATTTGGCGCCATTTATAAGGTAAAGTGTTGCCAACAAAACAAAAAACAGCGTAACAGCTGACAGTTCAGGGTTATTAAAAATGGTACACGAAAGAACAACGTGTTTTCATTGTTGAGCAATATTATAAAAATAATGAAAGTTTGGCAGCTGCAGTTTGGAATTTTCGTACAAAATATGGTCGGAATAGTAATTTAATCTCATCAACTGTGAAGAGATTAATTGAAAAATTCAGGGAGACTGGATCAATTAGTGATCTTAAGCGCTCTGGCCATCCTTCAACAAGTCGTTCGACACAAAACATTGAAGCAGTTCGTGAGAGTGTTGCTGAGACTCCAGGAACATCAATTCGGCACCGTGGTCAAGAATTGGACATTTCGAGAAGCTCTCTACAGCGTATTCTCACGAAAGATTTGCAGCTTCATGCTTACAAAGTTCAACTGACTCAAGAACTGAAGCCTACTGACCATGCACAACGAAGAGAGTTCGTTGAATGGATTATGGAACAACAAGTGGATACTGATTTTTCGAAGAAAATCATCTTCAGCGATGAGGCTCATTTCTATCTTGATGGCTTCGTTAATCGACAAAATTGTCGCATTTGGGGTTCAAACACCACACGTGACTGTTGTGAAACAAATGCATCCATAATGTGTCGCTGTTTGGTGCGGATTTTGGGCTGGAGGCATCATCGGACTATTCTTCTTCGAAAATGCGGTTGACCAGGCAATAACAGTTAATGGTAATCGTTATCGCGATATGGTAATCCATTCTTTTGTGCCTAAATTGTAAGATATGGATGTGGACAACATGTGGTTTCAACAAGACGATGCCACATGCCATACAGCCCGAAAAACACTTCAATTACTGCATGAGTCATTTTCTGGTCATGTAACATCCCGTTTTGGTGATCATAATTGGCCGCCCAGATCATGCGATTTAACGCCGTTGGACTTTTTCTTCGGGGTTTTTTAAAGGTTTATGCCAACAAGCCCACGACCACCCACGACTTGAAGGAGGAAATTATGCGCTGTATCAACAAAATTCAGCCACATTTATGCAAAACGGTCGTGGAAAATTTCGACAAAAGAGTACGTGCCAGCAAAGCCGTGGAGGCCATTTACCCGATATGTTATTTCATACATAACCCTACTGTATACTTTATTAATCAATAAAAAAAATTACAATTTTTAATTAAAAACCTGTGTTTTCTATCAAAATTACTTCATGCGTGAATTTTGGGACACCCTTTATATTTTAATAGGAGGCGCTATCTAATGTCGAAATGCTAAAGTGAATACAAAGATAATTTTAAAGATTTTAAAATTGTTCTTTATGGTAAAAAAGAACTTTCCTGGATATTATTTATTAAAAAACTATTATGAAACTTCGTTACACCTGAGAAGATAGGAACTGAAAGGGAATAGTGCAACGAAACAAGAATACAATATAACCGCAATAACATAAGTACAGAGTGTATTAGAAATAACTTCAAAATTGTTTGCCTTAGTGATAATAATAGTGTTTTATTTGCCAATCTGTACAATATTGAAATATATACAATAATAATAATAATAATAATAAAAGAAGAACTCCTCAATTCCAAGAATCTCACTAAAGCCATCAACACGTTCGCTATACCTATACTCACATATTCATTTAGTATCATCAAATGGTCACACATCGACATAGAAAACATTCACATCCTTATAAGTTTTCAATTCACCAAATACAGGAAATTACACTCCAACGCATGCAAAGAAAGACTTACCAGCGACAGGCAGGCAGGAGGAAGAGGAATTATAGACATCAGATCACTACACACAAAACAAATACAAGCACCTAGGAACTTCTTTCACACCAAGCAAACCAGCCTCCACACAGCAATAGTGAAAGCAGACAAAAACTACACACCTCTCGACTTATCCTGGGTAGACCACCGAGCAGACACACACCCGATTACAACAGAAAAAGATGAAAACGTGGTTAGAAAAAACACTCCACGGAAAACACAGATACCACATAGAACAAGACCACCTAAATAAAAAACAATCATACACCTGATTACAGGATGGGCAGCTATTCCCTGAAACAGAAGGCTTTTTACTTGCCATCCAGGATAAAGTCATTAACCAGAAACTACCAAAAGCATATCATCAAAGACCCAACTATTACAGAAGACAGATGCAGGAAATGCCACCAGCAGAAAGAAACGATCGAATACATAACAAGCGAATGTAAAATATTAGCCGGAACGGAATATACAGCCAGACATGACTCAGCGGCAAAAGTAGTTTACCAAGCACTAGCCACAACATATAAACTCACAGAAAACCCAGATCCCTACTACAAATACACACCAACATCCATACTTGAAAATAAAGATTACAAGCTCTACTGGGAAATCATACAGAAAAAGTCTCCGCCAATAGACCCGATACTACTTTTCAGTGCAAAAAAGGAAAGGTCACTTATCTAATTGACATAGCTGTTCCCAACGACACAAATATCCAAACGAAATACACAGAAAAAATCTCCAAATACACAGACCTTGCAACAGAAATAAAAAGGCTATGGAAACAAGAAAAAGTCATTATTTTCCCCCTCATCATATCAGCCACAGGCCTTATACCAATAACATTCGCACCACACTTAGTACAATTAGGACTGAACACAAACATACACAGAAACATTCAGAAGTCAGTGATTTTGAAAACATGTAACATTGTTAGGTCATTCCTTAATACCCAATGGTAATAGCGTTTGTACTGACTTGGCTTGGGCCCGTCAGCCAAACATGGAACCACACTGACCAAATGTGAGAAAGAAGAACTTTTTTGTATAATAAAGAAATTTTATATATACATACAGAAAAGGCAAGAAGGAGATTCAAATAAATTTTAAAAAGATTCTGGTTTAACCCGCTCAGAAACTAAAATAAGTAATTCTCTTACTGTCTTGCCCATTACCATTACACCCGTCATGCCCAAAAAGAAAAAATGGATATATTTATTTTTTCTCATAAAACTACATGAGTTTAAGGTCACTGTGTATGTTCCCCCGAACTTAACAAGACCTTTTTAAATTGATATTTAATTTTTATTTAATGTGCGAACGCAACGGATGGAAGGGGCAAAGTGGGGGCGGAGGCAGAGCCTTAATCCTTGGCAATTTAGTTTCTGTGGAGCATTTCATTGAAGCGAAGCATGTCCTTGTGATAGTGTTACAAAAACAATGCGACAATAGCGCGGCGAAAAGTTCATATGCAGCCTCAAGCGTTCAACTTTAATATCTCTAGCCTTTTGACATATAGACATAATTTCAACACTTTTATGGATCAGCTGTTACTGAACACATTTAGTTATTTACATCGCCTAATAGAAAGAAATATTTTTCTCATAATGGAAAGTTGTGTCGAGTTCTGACAGATCGCTTGTTATTGATTTCAATTTACAACAGAAAAAAAAGTCAATGGGTTTTTTTGAAAACAATTAAAGATACCATATAAACGAGAGTTCGAGAAAGTATTACCGTTTTATATACTATACTTAAATATAAAGTCATCTTCCTATTCGCTAGAGAAGGAATAGTACATGATTATGGTTTGATTATTCACGGCCATCTGGCGGTCTCTAGTTAAACACGCTTTAATACACAGTTTAGTTAGAGAAAACATAGGCATAAGACATGACAGTAATTTCATCATAAATAATTGAGTGTATGCAAGACTAGAATTCTTGAATTCTTAGATAAAATATAGAAATAAGGAAGAAAGCTCGGACAGCAACATATAATTGTCGCACTAGGAGTTAAAATATGAATTAGTACAATTTACAAAGTTTATGTCTAGACAATTTTATTACTTTTGTTTGTTAATCTGTTTTTATAGCTTCACTTAGTAGCCCAGTCGCCAGATGTTTTGAGCTCTCATGAAATGTTAACAGGCTGCATTTTGGCACACAAATAGATTTTTGGATGTGGAATATGATAAAAAAAAAGTTTGCTAAAGTTTGATGTACCCTAAGCCCACAAAATCCAAAATAAAATATCTCGTAATATCTCAAAAATAAAAAAGATATCGAAAAACTAATAGTACCACGTGAAAGAGCGGGAAATTTTACAAAAAAGTAGTAAATTTTTTTCCAGATTTTTATTAGCGTGAGAATTTCTTAAAAAATTCGGATAGGTGATTCAAAAAGTGTAGCGCCAAACAGGTTAATTTGAAAGTCTACGCGCACCACTCGAACCTTAATCGACATTACTTGTTTTCAGAATGTAAAAAGGAAATTAAAAGATAGCTTTTTGAAGAGCAGACTTTCAGCTTTCCGATGATGTTAATAGTTTTTATTTTTGTTGCTTTATAATTTGTAAAACTTAAAACGAAATTTTTGTTTGCATGATTTTAAACAGTAAATAACAAATATTTAATAAAATATAGTACTGAAAAAAATCTTTGTGCACATGTCATTATTATACCTTAAGTTTCAATATAAGGGTAATTGAAAATACCCACATTGTCTATGTTATTTAAAAATAACCGGTCAAGTGCAAGTTGAACTTGCACAATTAGTGTTCCGTACGTTGATTGTTTTTAAAATAAAAAAAAATGTTACGGTGGTATAAAATGATCAGTGACTTCACCCCAAAGGAGTTTTCAACAAAGTTTGTTTCCCAATCTTTACTGAATACTGATTACCTTGAAATTTTTTTTTTATATACCAAATAAATTATTAAAAGTAATGCACTCGTGATAATTTTCATTCAATCTACCTCCGTGGAGAATTATTTAAATTATTTACTTTTATTTCCTATTTGGTTGGAACTACTCATTTGTTTTTTAACTTGAATTATTATATTTGTACTGTTATGCAGTTGTAATTAATAGTAATAAATAAAAAAAATGTCTTTTATGTATAAATGCGATAAATAGTACAAATATTTAATAAGACTAACAAAGGCTACACATCTAACTATCTGGCTTAATAACTATATACCAATTAAGATTACATTTATTTTCCCATATTTCTGATAATACCAAATTCTAGAAAAAAAAAACGATGAAGTAATTTATCCAGTAGTTCTCTTGGAAACACAATTCTAAAATATCTATCTTTGATCTTTTCGCACTGAAGAAAATAAAGATAATTCAGGCATTACATCCAAAATTCTTAAATTATAGATCTTTGATGGTGAGATGTTAATCATAAAAAAATGAATGTAAAGGATATTACAAAATTATATTTCCCGCTACATACTATGTCTGTTAAAATTAAAAATAACCGGTCAAGTGCAAGTTGAACTTGCACAATTAGTGTTCCGTACGTTGATTGCTTTTAAAATAAAAAAAAATTGTTACGGTGGTATAAAATGATCAGTGACTTCACAAAACACCGCAAAGGAGTTTTCAACAAAGTTTGTTTCCAATCTTTACTAAATACTGATTACCTTGAAATTTTTGTTTTTTTTATATACCAAATAAATTATTAAAGGTAATGCACTCGTGATAATTTTCATTCAATCTACACCCCGTGGAGAATATTCCAGAATTTTTTCAAAATTTTTTGATCAGTACTTTTCGAGATAAGATGGGGGGACAGCGATTTTTTTCGCTACTTTTTAAAAATAATACAAAGAAATGTGAGCCCAAGTATTACATTATATATATATATATATATATATATATATATATATATATATATATATATTGTTTACTCGTGTTTTCACAAGCTTTTATTAGACACCACACTCGATGACCTAGTAAAAAAATTTTTTTTCACTTCCGATTTCACCCCCCAAAACTAACCCCTTAAGTCAAAATTTAACTTTCAAAACTACACGGCTCTGATGAGGCCATCAATTTCTATATTATTACCAAATTTCAACTTTCTATGACAAATAGTTTCGGAGAAAATCGGGTGTGACAGACAGACAGACACCGAAGTCATCTTATAAGCGTTCCGTACGAAAGACTAAAAATGGAGTTAAAATATGACAATTTGCCAGCAGCCGGCAATTTTACGTTCAAAGTAGTACGAAATGGGAAAAAAAGTCGGACAATTTTTTTCTTTTTTTTTAATTTACAGTTAAAAGTATACTTGGTATTAGAAAATCATTATTAACTTAAAAAAACTTTCTCTTTTTTTGTAATTTTGCTCTTAAAAAGTGTTCATGATAAACGTATTTTTCATTATTATTATATTTTTAATCATACAACTTAAACTTAAAATAAAAAGAATATATAAAGGTGGTAAATTAAAGATAAAAGTCTACGCTTTAAGTATAAAGTATTTATATTTCATTTAAACATTCAGGTACAAAGGCACAAAAATTCTTAAACTACTCGAATAAATGAAATGAATTACGTACTCTCTGGACGTCATATTGGATCCGCCACTTTGAATTTTTCAAATCTGTCATCGGATTTTTAATCAGCTGTATTAGAATATATTTTTCTAATGGTCCTTTTACACGGTCATATCAGTTCTCAGTTCCGTCTCAGTTTCAGTTTTCGTTTCATTTCAGTTCGGAAGGAGGTTTGTTTTTACACCGTCCGTTCAGTTCTCAGTCCGAGTTACACTTTCAAAGTGTTATGTGTGTTTCGCGTTCAAACACGTCCCATAGTGTACATGTATAAAATAGCTCATGTATGAAGACTGTCTCACTGCAGTAGCCTTGGCTGTGGCGTTGAAGAAACGGTGGAACAAAAGAACCCCATACCGTCAGGTGTCAGTCTCCGTTTCAGTTCTGTTTTCAGTTTTTTCTTTTTACACATAGGAAAAACGGACAGTTCGACTGAAACTGAACTGAGGACTGATATGCCCGTGTACAAGGACCATAACAAGTTACATTTAAAAATTTCGTACTTAATTCTGTAAAATTATTTTCATTAATTTTAAAATCCAAGCAGTACCGGTTACTTGACACCATATTCCATTCTTAGCTGTAAGTACTTGTAATTTAACAATAATTTCGTCATAACAAACACAAATTTTCAACGTAAAGCTAATAACCTGCTTATTACTAATAATTTACGTCAACCTAGATCATCGTTTATCATCGTCGCAAATTAACGTGACGATGACTGATGACAAATAATCAATTTAGCTAATAGTAAATTAAATATTAATTTACATTATAAAAAATATATTTATGACAATATAAAATTGAATTTTAGGAACTCTTTGCTAATTTTTGCTTCAGGCGTTTTTTTTTGCTTTGACTACTACTTTGTGGTAAACGTTTGCTTTTTTTACCATACGGGTGTCCCATAAATAAGTCCCAATTTATTTGGCTTATTACGCCCACGCAACAGCCGAAGATGAGGGGCGCAGGTAATTTCCACACCACTAATCCGTTTATGACCTACATAGACATATTTAAGGGATTGTAATTGCAGAAGTAAATTCCACACCGAGTACTTTCAGGTAGAGGATGAGGGTTGATAAATGGGTGGTGGTACGCACCGGCTTGTTCAATTAAATCATTATTAAACCCTTCTACATATCAGTTTAGAACATATTATTAATTTGTGATTATTACTTGGTTGTGCGTATATTTTTTAAAGTGTTGCTAATATGGAAGCAAAGTTAATAAAAAGTAATCAAGGAAAGGACATGTTATGTGTGAATTACTACACTTACTTTCGACAAAAGGTGCTAAAATGTGAAGAAACATTTTGGAGATGTTCAAAAAAAGATCAAAGATCAAAAGTCTTCACCGTTGGGCCCGAGAATTTAATTACCAGAAGTGAAGGACTCCATACACACAAAGCCGACACCAAGAAGCTGAATCGGCAAATAATTAGTAATTCCTGCAAAAGAAAAGCCGGAGAGCATATGAGTGAAAGGCCATCTAAAATTATCCGACAAGAACTACAAAACACGCGGCCTGAAACAGTAACAGAAAAAGATGTCGAATATATTAGAAAAAACATTTATAACCATAGACGAAAATTTTTGCCAGGACGTAATCCAAGAAGTGCTGAGGAGGTGCATAGTGTTTTAGAGACATTTGAAATCAAAACTAGCAAGGGTGAGAATTTTCTATATATCAATGAACTCGAAAGTGGCATTATTGTTTTTTCTTGCACTACAAATGTCAATATGTTGTGTAAAATATCCAATATATATATATGGACGGCACCTTTCCATACTGCACTAAATATTTTACACAGTTATTTACAGTGCATGGTTTTGCAAACGGTCATTACATTACATTATTATTTTGCTTATTGCGTGATAAGAGAGCTGAAACATACAAAAACTTCTTCACATTATTAAAATGTAAGATTTATTCAACAGATACACTGTATTTCAATCCAGAGAAAATTACTATTGACTTCGAAAAATCTATTCATAAGGCAGTATCTGAGATTTGGCCAAATGCTAAAGTGTTAGGATGTAGATCTCAGTTACACCAATCTTGGTTTCGCAAGATACAGAATCTAGGTCTAGCTAAAGAATATTGCGACAAAAATTCTGAAATTGGTCGTTGGTTAAAGTATTGTTTCGGCTTGTCCTATTTAGCACCCGAAGAATTAGGTGACAGTTTTGCATACGATTTATATTCTATAAAACCTGAGGATGAACGTTTAAATAAATTTTGTGATTACCTACTAGAAACGTGTATAGAGGAAGGAGCCGATTTTCCAGTTGAAATATGGGCAGAATCGAGTCCATCTTTAACTCGAACGTCTAACTGTTGTGAGTCCTTCCATTCCCATCTAAATAATTCTTTTTATTCTACACATGCGTCTCTGTATACTTTTATCGATAGGCTGAAAGAATTTCAGATTAACGTATATATAAAAATACAAAGTGTCGACGAGTCTAAAATAAGTAATAATTATAATAATCAAAAATTAAAACATTTAAAAAATCTTTATGAAAAAAGACAATTAGGAAATATTAATCGTTTCCATTTTTTAAAATGTGTCTCCTATTTTTCTCAACCTGTTTTGTAAATATATATAAATAGATATGTATAGGTTTGTAGCATTATCTAGTATATGTAAGGAAATTTGTCCAATTGTATTTTATGCATTTAGCAAAAACTTCATGTTTTATCAATATATATGAAATTCAAATACTATGAAATAAAAACATATATTTTTGCAAATATCCAAAAATGTTCAATAAAAACTGATTTAAGAGAAATCCGTCCAATTTTATTTAGATGAATAAAGCATAATTATATTTGCTTGGTGTGGAAATTATCTGTAAGATTTAAGCACCCTTACAAGGTTAGTGTGGAATTTACCTGTTGTATTAAGGGCGCAGGTAGTCTTGGCGTGAAATTTACTCACGCCGAAGATGAGAACGAGGAGCGTTTAATATCATTTATACAGCGTAAATAAATTGGGTGCAAAAAAATTGCAGAAACTGGTTCGACTTTAAGTAAACCTCGGGCAGCGCGATTAAGAACATAAACAATGATGCAAACTTTTAGTGCCTCTCAATATACAACCGATAAAGTACCATAACTCTGGCCAAGAGTTCGTTATAACGTATTCTTTATAAAGATTTAGACTGAACCGCTACAAGATGCAGTGGTGAAAGAATTAAAGCTAACTGATACGGCTCAGAGGCACCAACTGATTGCAAACTTTTTAATATTTATCAACATTTTATTCTCGTGTAAGGTACAGTTTTCAGCCACGTCGACAAACAGAACTGTTGTTGTTAGATTGCGAAAAATTCAAAACTAAAGTATTACGTGGTGAATGTAAAATAACTGAAAATGGACAAGACCACACATATTTCAGCACTTTATCCACTGTTCTCTTATTCGCCAAATCCATCCAGAGATGCGACTGGTACTTATCTAAGTAGTTACGGAACACGATGGTAGGATACACCAAATAGTACTAAGTACGGTTATTTTACATTCACTACATATGCCTGAGGAGTATCCCTCGAAAAGCGCCGTCTGCTTTTAAGTGTTGACTTAGTACAATTTGTTGTATCGTGTTCCTAAATTACAATCCGCTCGAGTGACGGCTTGATCTGTAATCTCGGCACGTGGAATAATAGGTTCGTGTTTCTTTAAGGACGACAGAGGCTGCAAAACAACTATTAATTCTAAACAAATTGTAAAGATGATTTGCAAATTTCTTCACAACTGCTTTAAAAGATGTTGAGATTTGTAATCAGAGAACAATTTTTCCGCAAAATAAGGTAACATAAGACACTTGAAACACATTTTTAAAAGAAGTGATTCTTTCTTGTGGAGATATTTAAAAACTGAAGTTTATAGTAACAATCTCGTTTCCATGGCACAACGAGAAGAAAATATAACAGAAACGACATGTCCAGCAATGATGGTTTTACCGTTTGTTTAGAAGAGTGTCTGAAACCTAACGTTTCACATTCAGATGGCACTGTTCTTAAAGACCAGTTTGATATACAATATCAATATATTAGAACTACAACCTGACTACGGATTTGATTTTGTTTCAAGTAAATTTATGTTACTTTATATGTTATTCATAAAATAAAAGGCATTTAGCGCCTTAGCACAAGGATGATTGTTGATGATATTGACACAGTGGTAATAGAGAAGAAGCTGAAAGAAACGTATAGTAGAAATATGAACAATATGTATGGAAGACATAAGTATAGGAAACAAAAATCTCGAGTATAGTAAAGAGGAAAATGACGTATGAAGGTTTCAAGAAGAAAGATTATATAAAGATGAAACTTTTAAAAACAAGGATTCCAAATATTTACCAGGTGTACAAGTATGAAATGCGGATTTCAGACAACAGATGGTGCACCAAAGTAGTTTGTGCTATAAAGATTTGACACTGCGCCATTTTGTTGTGTTATCAACAAGTGCCAGACGCGCACGAGTGATAAATTGGAAAAGTGTGTGCATAGTGTTGTGTTGTTGTGTTCAATATGTCGAAATTTATACCGAATAAAGAGCATTCGCGGACAGCATTAATTTTTTGTTTTCATTTGGAGGAAACTGCTGTTGAATCATACCGATTACTTCGAGAAGCTTATGGTAAATATGCTCCATCGCAATATACGTGTGAACGATGGTTTTGGGCGTTTCAAAAGTGGTGACTTCGATGTTGCAGACAAGGAACGTGGAAAACCGCCAAAAAAATACGAAGATGTGGAATTACAAGCATTGTTGGACGAAGATGATTCGCAAACACAAAAACAACTCGCCGAGCAATTGGGCGTTAGTCAACAAGCTGTTTCCAATCGGCTCCGAGAGATGGGAAAGATTCAGAAGACCGGTAGATGGGTACCACATGAGTTGAACGACAGGCAAATGGAAAAGCGCAAAAATACGTGTGACACTTTGCTCGCTCGGTACAAAAGGAAGTCGTTTTTGCATCGTATAGTTACAGGGATGAAAAATGGATTTATTTTGAGACTCTCAAGCGCAAAAAATCATGGGTAGACCCAGGCGCACCATCCACATCGACCGCAAGACCGAATCACTTTGGCAGAAAGACGATGCTCTGTGTTTGGTGGGATCAGAGGAGCGTGGTCTATTATGAGCTGTTAAAACCTGGGAAAACGTTAATACTAAACGTTACCAACAACAATTGACCGATTTGAACCGTTCGCTGTTTGAAAAAAGGCCAGAATACCGAAAGAGGCAACACAAAGTCCTTCATGACAATGCTCCATCACATACGGCAAAACCAATTTGCGACACGTTGGAAGCACTCAGCTGGGAAGTTCTACCCCATGCGGCTTACTCACCAGACTTGGCTCCTTCCGATTACCACTTGTTTGCATTGATGGGACACGCACTTGCTGAGCAGTGCTTTGGTTCGTATGAAGATGTGAAAAAATGGCTCGATGAATGGTTCGCAGTAAGATTTTTACTGGCGTGGTATTGACAAATTGCCCGAAAAATGGGAGAAATGTATAACAAGCGATGGAGCATACTTTGAATAAAGCATTTTTTATCATTCTTCCGAATTTAACATTTTTTTTAGAAAAAAAAATCCGCATTTCATACTTGGTATATCCAAGTATTACAGAAGATGATGAAATGAAAGTCTCTGGTAATAGTAGAATTCATGTTGATAATAGGGAAGCGATTTATAAAAACAGTAATAGACCTGCATTTGTACGGAGTCTAAACGTGATCAATAAAGAAAGAGCAATGAGTAAGAATGTCGAATTAAATGTGTGAAGTAACAAAAGGAAAACAGGTCAAAAATGAAAAAATAATGGAGGTATAGTTTAGTCAATCATACGGTCTGTGAAGTAAGAACGTGTGCGTGATAATTCATTTTTGGTAGATGTGATTCTAGCGATACAACAAAAACGCGGTAAAGGGAACCTTTATCTACGACGTATTTTAGAATCAGTCGATTCCGAACTTTCGACGAAATCACGTATTTTCTTTGTTCCGATCCAAAGCGGCCTAAAATGACACATTCCGCGGCCGCTAAATTTATTAAAAAGTGGGAAGAAGTGGGTAAATCATTTTAACGAGATGAAAAATGTCGACGACTTGCCAAACCGTGGCTCGGTTGGCAAAATCACTGCAAAAGTCGAAAAACGAATCGTGTCTTTATTTTCACGGGACTCGAAATTGACGCTGCGTCAAGGAGAGGTAAAATTAAGAAAATAGGCTTGAATGTGCCCATGAGACCATTCGACAACATCTTGGTGCTCATGATGTCATATTCCGAAACACCTTGAAGAAACCTCTGCTGGGCGAAAATCACGTCGCGAAGCGGCTCGCTTAGGTCCACGATAAGGTACTGGAGTGACCCTCACAATCGCCGTACGCTATCTCTATTGAAAACCTTTGGTCCCTTGTAAAGACCAAGCTCAGACGAAAAACTGAAGACTTTGACTCAGTTGTCTCGCGAGATTTGGAGATCACTGCCGCGCGAGTATGCACAAAATCTCGTGGACAGCATGCCTCGAAGGTGGCAGGTGATTATTGATGCATGCATACTGATAAATATTGGGTAATGTTTTCTTCCAGCAATTTTATTATTCCTTTTCGACAAAGTAGTAAATTATGCTCCCTAATCAGAAAATAACAACGGAAAAAATTTCACAAAAAGATGAATTTAAACCTTCAATACACACTTCCGCACTATATGTATTAAAAGCAAGCAAGTCCAAAGACATATATGGTAAAATATACAATATGAAGACATGTATAGGTATAATTAATTATCATTAAACTTTATATTAAAATAAACTGTTTGATTAATCGCACTTTGAAATAGTTGGTTACGTACCGCAAAAAATGTTATTTAATAATGAGGTGTTAATAACCTATGATTAAATATTAAAAAAAAAAAACATAATGAATAATAAGTTTTTACAGGTGTTGATTACCGAATTTAATAATATACTCGTAACTTGTTTTTTGGTAAATAAGTCCTATTAAGTCCATGTAATATGGCATTTTCGATAAGTACGTGCAAAAATTAATTAAACTGTTAGTTAACCTAGTCTTCTTTATATCAAAATTGAAACCGACATCTGATTGATATTGCTTTTTGATGGGAAAAAATACAGCCAGAACCCAAGAATGGCTTGAGAAGTGTTATGGCACACGGATGTCCCAATGACTGAAAAGTGAAAGTGATAGCTGTGAAGTGTGTGAAGATATCAACAGCACACGTGAGGCATATTTTGAATATGAAAATGCTGTGTTCGATAGGTGCCGCGCACTCTCACGATTGATCAAAAACAGAAACGTGTCAAAGATTCAGCACTGTATATGAAAGCCGATCGAAGCCTCAAAAAACACAAACATCAGCTGGAAGGGTTTTGGCAAGTATTTTTTGGGATGCGCATGAAATAATGCTAATCAACTCTCTTGGAACGGAGCGAATAATCACCGGATACTATTTTTCTTCTTCTTCATAAGCCGCTGCTTCTCCACTGCAGGAGATAGGCCTCTTCAAGTTTCTTCCAACTGTCTCTATCCTATCCAAGATGGAGCCGTTTACTGCCTGCTATCAACCTGACATTATCAGTCCATCTTTTCATTGATCTTCCTACACTTTGTCTGCTCCCCCATTTGATGAAGTTGCCTTTGTCTGCTTTTGTTATTATTAAGTTATTCTCTTTTATTTTAGACTGAATGGATGTTATCGTTAGTCGTTCCTTGTTACTGCAGCTCGTGTTTTTTGTGTTTATCATTATATGTTTTATTTTTCTTTTTTAATATTTGGGTCACCTATGTTTTTTGTGGCTGATTCAATTTCGGATATTAGTATTTCGGTAGTATTTTTTATATTAAAGTCAGGGTTATATTTTGGCCCTCAACTCAACTTCTTAGAATCCATAGAAATTTACAGATATTCAAAGAACCATAATATAAATTTACTGAATAGTCCATTAGACGTAGCAAATGCCGTCCTGTACCAACTGTTTTAGTACGTAATAGACCCATAACTATTCATCATATAAACGTAAATACCAAAAATCTGTTTTAGTCTTAGTTAAGCGTTTGACAATGTAGTTTTACTACGAAATCGCGATAATGCAATTGTACAATCTTTACAAATATATTTAGTGACAGTTAACAAAGTGATTAAGTAATTTTATTGTTAAAATGTACTATCACAAAGTAACGGACCAATCAATCAAGTCCTTATTATTTACCTGTTTTATCTCGCAAATTTATTATTTTAGTTTTATCTCGTGACCCAAGTTGGTTTTGTATTTTCTAACGTCTTTCCTTTTTTTAGGGGTCTAGCACACGTGCTGCAGGGAAGTCCCTAAAGCGCTCCAGGAGCGGCATGCGTGCGGAAAAAGCGATTCACGTTGGTCTTGAATCGCTGTAAATTGTACTCGGTGGGAAACACAACGCTTGGCAAATTATTCCAAAGAGATGATGTTCTCCATATAAAAGACTGCTTGAAAAGCGTTGTACGCGGAATAACAAGCTGAACCTCATACGGATGTGAAGCACCAGCGCGACGTGTATTTCTAATATGCACCGCTTTGAGAGAAATTAAGCGGGTTACATCCTTCGACCACTTTCCATAAAAATACTTGTAGAACAGACTCAAGTCGCCAACCGTTCTTCGATGTTCCAGCGAATCAAGGCTACCGTTCAGTTTCGGGACTCCAATCCAACAAATGCAATGTATGTTTGAGAGCGGAGCTCCAAACATGGGAGCAGTATTCCATAGTTGGTCGAATTTGAGTTTTGTAAGGAATTAACAGTTGTTGTAGAGTGTAAAGCTTTCTGGTTCGAAATAATATTCCCAACTTTTGAGAAGCTCTCCTTGCATGCCTTGTTTCTTTTTCATGTGTATCTCTTTCTTCTATGAGTTTAATTGTTTCGGGAGAGAATTTGTTCACTTTCTGTTGTTATTAGAATATTTTCTTGACTGTTACTTCGATACTAGATGTAATTTTTTCTGTAGGTTGGTTTTATTTCTATATTTTTTAAATTGCCTACTGGTTGGAGTTTACTTTTCATCGTTGTCTGTATCTATGATTGATTTTTCTTGAGCACCTGCATGGTTGGAAACTTTGTGTGTATATGTTCAATCATGGTCTTTCTTTCTATTTTTAGATTTATTTTAAATAAAGCTCTTACTAGCTGGTGGTCGCTATCTGATACTATTATGTTAGTTTATTGGACCGTTTGGATAATGAAATCAAGAAAAAAAGGTCGCATTTAGCGAACAAAAAAGTGTTGTCTCACCAAGATAATGCACCAGTTTATAATTCTATAAAATCGATGGTAAATATATAAATAATAAAATTACCTCCTCGCAATTATTACTTCTTTTCAAACTTAAAAAGGTGGCTCCAGGGAAAGAGGTTTGGCTCAAGTAAAGAAGTCGAATAGGAAATTGAGCTTATTTTAGAGGGCTCGAAAAATTGTACTATACGAAAGGTATCCAAATTTGGAGGATCACTGGAATAAGTGTATCGATTTTTGTCAAAAATCTTGTTTTTTCTTCAAAAGTCTCAGCGCTTTTCACCCCCATAGATGATTTTTTATGAATACAATACCACTCTTAGCAAGGTAAGTAAAAATTGAATATTCTTGATAAATGCCCAGTACGGTATTCCAGGCTCAAGCCACACCCTGTATATATAATTTTGTATCATTGTAGCCAACAGTTATTTGCACCTGTCCTACTTTTGATTAAACTTGCAATGACTTACATTTTCATAGCTTCAAGCATTGTAAAATGTGGTTTACCATAGAGAGAAAAAAGTTAGTGGGCAAAAATAAAGTATTTCTTTCGTAGGATTGTCATATGGAATAGGTTGAAGCAGTGGTTTAATAGGTTATAGTACTCCAAAACTTTTCGTTCTGACCCTGAAGAAATTCAATATGCTACCTAATTTAATTATTCATTGTCCGCCGCGAATACTTCCACATTCAATTTACTGATATTGATTCTAATTTCCTGTAACTGATATGAATTCTTTATTTTCATAAACATATTATGTCGCTAAAGAAGAGTTACTTGAAAGAACGCGCCGAAAGAGTTCAATTGCTAATTTGAGAGGACCCCCGGCGCGTTGCGAAAATTGGTGTCGATTGGGTGTATGGATGTATCTACGAGGATGGATTAAAAAGTTCGAGGCCTCACCAAAAAATAATTATAATATTTTTATTATAGTACTCTCAATAACTTCATACTTTCTTTGGTTGTCACAGTGTAAAATTTTGTTGCTGCAGATTTGTGGTTTTTAGGTTAAAACGAGTTTAGTGAGACCAAGTGCAGCGTTTTTTGCAAAAATGGGAAAAATTGAACAACGTGCGGTCATCAAGTACCTTTAAAAAAGATTAACACCACAATGATATGAAACCAACACTAGGGGACTCTGCTCCGTCATATACCACTGTGAAAAAATGGGTTGCAGAATTTAAACGTGGACCAGAGAACATCGAAGATGAACCTCGCTCCGGCCGGCCCACGACGTCTAGGACTGAAGAAAACATCGGCAAAGTGTGTGATCTCATATTGAAAGACCGTAGATTAACTATCAGGGAGATTGTAGACACTATAGGCATCTCGAATGAACGAACACATAATATCATTGCCAACGAACTCGGATTTTCTAAGGTTTCCGCTAGGTGGGTCCCCAGATTGCTTTTAGTTGAACAAAAACGAAATCGACTCACGATTTCTCGCGACTGTTTGGAGATGTTTGAGGGTGATCCGCAAGAGTTTCTTAACAGGTTTGTGACGATGGATGAAACCTGGGTTCACCATTATACTCCAGAGTCAAAACAACAATCCAAGCAGTGGAAAAAATCTGGAGAACCCCAAAGGAAGCGAAAGCAATTTTGTCGGCTGGAAAAGTGATGGCGTCAGTTTTTGGGATGCTAAAGGTATTATTATGGTAAACTACCATCCGAAAGGCGAAACAATAAACTCAGCACCCTTTTGCGTCGTTTACGTCAAGAAAAGAGAAACGCCCAGGATTACGCGTTCACACGTCTTAATTTCGTGATTGTGGTTTCGAATTGCTGCCCCACCCGGCTTATTCTTCTGATTTGGCACCTTCGGACTTTCATCTGTTTCCAAACCTAAAAAAACACCTCGGTGGCCAGTTAACCAATATTTTGAAGACTTTGAGGAATCTTTTTTTGAAACAGGTGTGGAAGCTTTGGAAAGCAGGTGGAAGAAGTGTATAGAGCTAGGTGAATATTACGTCATAAAATAAAAATATTTTTGTACCTATTTTTTTGTTTTCTTGACTAGGCTGCGAACTTTTCAATCCATCCTCGTACATATGTTTTTCAGCAGGAGGATGCACCGTCCCAAACGAATCATT
>CM032454.1:207782034-207804534 GCA_019049505.1 Pachyrhynchus sulphureomaculatus | reverse complement strand
CCTTGGACTATTATCTACTTCCAAAACTGAAAAAGATTTGAAAGGACACACATTTCATTCAAATAAAGAAATAATAAAAGTTATAAAAATATTTTTTTTGAAAGCAGATTGCATGTAATAAACCATTTTTGTTCTTGAATTTGCTTGTTCCTTCGATGCTAGGCTAGAAACTTATCAATGGGCCCTCGTATTATAAATGATAGTAAAATAATTTAATTTCAGTTTTCAGCCTTATTGAAAATTATAGCTGGTTATCCTTTACCAATACTAACTAATAGGAAAAAGATGAAAAAAAAAAGACTAGGAACTATCTTACCTCTCTTATATGTATCGTTACAACATTTACGGTATGTACCTTTATTTGACCCAAAACGTACCTGAAATAAAATAAATAAATATTACTTTTCTGTAAATAACGGTTTACCAAAAAGTTGAAAGGCGATCCAAATGAATAAGCAACCTTTCTAGCCCCCTTCCCTATCCCTTCTAACCTTATATATTATACGGACTATAAATGCGTAAATTGTTTATTGTCCCAATTACACAAAATTTATCAACTTCTACAATTTTTCCACTTATCCCTTAAAGCGTCATCACTCAAAACCACTAGGTCTCTGTCTTACTCCAAATTTGGGTGAAAAGTCCCGAGACTTTTGAAGAAAAGACAATATTTTTACCAAAAATTTTATTCTTCAACATAGTTTCCTTCAAAAGCGATACACTTATTCCGGCGATCTTCCAACATTTGAATCCCTTTCAAATAGTACGATTTGTACGAATAGTAATTTTGGGACCATTGTTTGTCATTTAATAATTGTAGGCTAATACAATATGCAGATGACAGTCAGATTTTAAGGAGCTTTAATAGTCTTAATTTATTACAGGTGGAACAGGAAATTAATTACTGTTTAAATGCGATGTTTACCTACTCTAATAACAATGGTTTGAAGATAAATCCGAGAAAGTCGGCAGTACTGTATTTTGGAACAAACAGTGAATGGGCTTCGGCAAATTTCAATTTAAATATGGCCCAGGAGAGAATTCCGTTTGTTACTGAATATAAAAATTTGGGAATATTATTTAATAGTAAGCTCAGGTTTAGAAAGCAGGTTTCTTTGGTAGCTCAAGGGCGTATTGTTCACTACGTAATTTATATAAGAATCGGCATATCCTTAATTTGAGCTTAAAAAAATATTTGTGCGAGACTCTTGTCCTTTCTCACTCTAATTATTGTAATTTTGTTTACGGTCCGTGCCTGGACCTTATGTCGAAGTATAAGCCGCAAAAAATTCAAAACTTCTGTGTACGTTTTATTTTTGGATGTAGGGGGAAGGATCATGTGAGTGGCAGGCTGAAGGAGCTGAAATGGTTGCGTATTAAGGATAGAGAAAGGCTACATCTGGGTTCCTTTTTGCATAGACTGTTGAGGACCGGAGTGCCACAGTATCTGTGTGAAAGGCTGCATTATCGAAGTACGGTGCATCAGCGTAATACTAGGTACAACGACCGCTTTCAAATACCTAGGCATCGTACAAGTGTGTTTAAACAGTCTTTCGGCTATACATCTGTTAAACTTCTGAACGAAATTCCTGAAGGTTTGCTTGCTCTGTCTGAACTATCTTTCAGAAGGCAGCTAAAGGAGATTTTATTTCAGAGTTATTGTTATGTCTCTTTTATAGGTAGGGTGGGGATCATGGTTTGTATATGGGTATCAATATGATGTAGAATTACAATGTGTTCCTTTTTTAGTTTAGAGTAAGTAGAGTTTAAGTACTAATGGATACTTCTTAAATTGTATTTGAGTTTATATTTTTATTTTATTTTTTGTATTTCTTTTGTATACTTTTGAGAACTTGGTTAACAACAGCACTGCTGTATTTCGCCGAGTATAAAATAAAGACGTTTATTATTATTATTATTATTATTATTTGTCGAGCTCTCTAAAATAAGCCTCAGTTTCCCATTCGACTTCCTCATTTGAGCCAAATCTCTTTCCCTGGAGCCATTTTTTTCAATTTTGGGAAGAGGTAATAATCGCTGTGGACCAGATCTGGTAAATATGACGGCTGAGAAAGCAACTTGTAGCTCAGTTGGTCCAATTTCACCATCAATTCTATGAAGGTGTGAGCTAAATGCGGTCCTTTTTTGATTTCACAATTCAAACGATCGAATAAACCAAAGTTCTAGTCTCCGGTGATTGTTCGCCCCATCTTAAGATAGTCGATCCATATTACTCCATTGCGCATTCCAAAACATACTTGTGAAAATCTTTCCAGCCTGTTGGTATTTTGGATGTTTCGGTCGGCTTTCATGCGGTTCCAGCCACTCTGCGGATCTGAAGAGGTAGATCCATGTTTCGTTCATTGTTACGAATCGACGCATAAACTCCTTTAGATTACGTCGAAACAGTGCGGCACCCATCGGGCACATAGCTTTTTCATGTGCAAATACAAAATATACCTCACGTGCTCTTGTGATATCTTCACGATGTCAGCCATCTCTCTCTTTCACTTTGCGGTTATTCAGAAGAATATGCTGGATTTTTTTTTGTGTTTTTTGGAGTGACTGCCTCCGGACGTCCGGAAAGGGGTGTATCATCGAGGCTTGTACGACCGCATTTAAGTTCACTAAACCATCGACATATAGTTGCTTTCGACGGAGCAGTTGTGCCATAACACTTCTCAAGCCATTTTTGGGTTCGGGCTGAATTTTTTCCCATCAAATCAACACACGAAATTCTTTTTCCCAACAAAAATAGCGTCATTCAAGCAGACGTAACTCGCAAACTAATAGACAAAAATAAATATTTTACACGAATCATCTTAGAGTTGACACTAACTGAAAATCATATGGTTTTTTTGATTGTGCTGCCATCACTAGGAACCTTTCGGGACTTTTCACCCCATGTAAGTATATGCGTATCAAATATGAGTTTTCGTTTCAACAGATAGACAAACAGACCGATACAAACGGCAAATTATGTTTTTCGTGACATATGCATTTTAAAAAGTGATTTTTTTTCCCGAATTAAATAGCCCATTATCAAAAGAAACAACTAATGTAATAAAGTTATAAAGTAGTTATTATTTCTGTAATTTTCTTATGGTAAGTGTTAAAAATGCCCTGGTCCGCCGCTGACTATCCTCGTAAATTTATTCGTATTTCAGGTAAGTCCGTAAGTACCGACAAACGATTTCCAACTAATTTAAAATTTAACACTTAAACGAAATTCATTAAATTAAAAAGGTCAATAAGAGGTGTTTTCAATTGCCGCAACGCACGAAACGGCCCGAAGTTTACGGCTCTCGATGTCGCTTTCGTGACAATTTCAAAAAATATGGCCCAATATAAATCGGTTATAAGGCAGGTTGACATCACGTTTTTGCACGAAGGGTGACCGAAAGAAGTTTAAAAATTAACTACAGTTCATTTATTAACCTTTTACGGCAGTGGCGCGCTTGTAGACGGGCGGTAGACCGGTCGTGACCTATGAGACATTAGACAAGTAAAACAACTAAAAACCGACCAAGTGCAAGTCGAATTTGCACAATTAGTCTTCCGTACGTTAATTGCTTTTAAAGTCAAAAATTTTTGTTACGGAGGTATAAAATGATTAATGACTTCACAAAACACGCCCCAAATGAATTTTCAACAAAGTTCTTTTTCCGATGTTTACTGAAAACTGATGACCTCGAAATTTTTTTTTTATACCAGATAAATTATTAATGGTAATGCACTCGTGATAATTTTTTACACCCTGTGACCTGGTAATTTTTTTTCACTTCCAATTTCACCCCCACCACACAAAATTTAACTTTCAAAACTACACGGCTCTGATGAGGCCATCAATTCTTATATTAGGGCCAAATTTCAACTTTCTATGTCAAATAGTTTTGGAGAAAGTCGGGTGTGACAGACGGACAGACAGACATCGAAGGGATCTTATAAGTGTTCCATACGGAACACTAAAAATCACATAACGATTTATAGAAAATGATTGTTCTCTTATTAATCCGAAACAATATGGCACTCGCTACTTTTTGTATTCTATTTCTAATTTCCGTAGAAAAAAGTCTCAAACGGGTTGCTCCTGTGGTCTTTGTGGTGACGTCGGTTATTGCCAATATAACAGCTTGTTTTCTGACTAAATATACAAATATGCTGATAGCCTGTAAACTCTTTATTTTCTAACTTACAAGTTTCCCATTTGTTAAGTTACGTACAATGAGGAACCATTAATCCAAAAGAGGTATGTAACACTACCATGATTTGGACAGTATTGCGATAACTTTCTCTCATTATTTACCTCCCTTGCTAAGGAAAAATATTGTTTTCATGAAAAAAACCACCGTCACCACTCCTAAGGGTCTCTGAATTTTTCGCATATATACTCTATGTAAATACTAAATGGGCTGAAAAATCTCGAGACTTTTCTAGAGTTGGCAGCACGAAGTTTGCGAGTTACAGCTGCTTGAGTGACGCTACTTTCGATGGAACAAAAAAAATTTCATATGTTGATTAAGAATTCCTTTTGGATAGAAAAAAATACAGTCGGAACACAAAAATCGCTTAAGAAGTGTTATGGCTCATCTACTTCGTCGAAAGTAACTACACTACCGTCAGAAAGTATTTGCCCACCTAAAAATTTCAATGTAACTTCTAAAATTTAATACCTAATTAAACTCTTTTATTGTATTAGATAAATTTAATTGTTCTTCCCAAGTGTCCATCATAAAATTGTTTAGATAAGCCTTTTTGGTGACATCAAAAACTAAAAACCAATTAGAATAAATTTCCAAGTTTTGCGTGATAATCGTTTTGAGGCGATTTCTGAAAATTACAGTTGAAGTAAGAACTCATTTCAAGTTTCTAGGGATTAAGGAAATTCTTAGTGACATTTTTATGATAAAAACTATGCTATAAATACCATTGCCCTTTTGGAAATTAACCATTCGCAAACAGTACTTTGTTACTGATACAGGCTCAATTGTTTTTGTGAAAATGCCAAAAACGAAAGAAGTTTTCGTGGAAAATCGGGCTCTGATAATTGCGAGGCATCAAAATGGTCACTCGAGTCGACAAATCGCGATTGATATGCGGATGCCAAGGAGAACAGTGGACTACATCATAAAAAAAATTTCTGCGGGACATGGAATTCGCAACCAAAAACGTTCAGGAAGGCCTCGAAAAACGACTCCCGCTGAAGACAGAGCTATAACAATGCCAAGCAGACGTAATCGCTGCCTAACCGAACCAGAAATCATGGCTCAAGTAAACCTGGAGCGGCTCATCTCCATCAGCGTGACAACCGTGAAGGACAGGTTAGCAAAAGGTGGACTACACGGGATAGTTGTAGTAAGGAAACCACTTCTTAGGTAAGTGAATAAACGTAAATGATTAGAATCAGCCCGAGAACACGAGTTTACGTGCGGCGGACAGCTGGAGAGTAAAACAAGGTGGAGGTTCAGTAATTGTTTGGGGTTGTTTTGGCAACGGTAAAGTTGGAAAAATCTTTAGAATAGAAGGAATCATGCGAAAAGAACAGTATCAAGAAATTTTGCTAACTCAAATGCTTTCTTCTGGATGATATTTTTCAGGGGAAATTTATTTTTCAGCATGACAACGACCCTAAACATTCTGCTAAATAAATTAGAGAACTTTTGGACCAATGGAAATCCGATGACGTTTTGGAAGTGATGACTTGGCCTCCACAATCACTCGACTTGAACCCCATCGAATTGCTGTGCGACCATTTGGACAGGTGTGTTCGAAAACTCAATTCAACATCAGAAAATTACTTGTGGAAACTTTTACAAGAAGAATGGGTTAAAATAACCGAAGAAACTTTGAAGAAACTACGGGACAGAATGCCAGAACTTTGTAAAGCGGTAATTAAAAACAGAGGAGGTAACATAGATGACAAAAATCCCGGAAAATCATGAATATTTTTCTGATTTTCTAGACTGTAAATAATGTGAAAATAAATAATAATACATTGAAATTTAAAAAAATATATATATTATCTGGGTTTTTGTTGTCTTGGGACTAGGACTAGGTGGGCCAATACTTTCTGACGGTAATGTAATGTCGATAGTTTAGTGAACTTAAATGTAGTCGTACCAGCACCGATGAAGCACCAGGTTCTAGACCTCCAAATGAGACAGTGACTCCAAAAAACGCAAAAACCATATTGTTGTGAATGACCGTAAAGTGAAAATGAGAGATAGCTGACATTGTAAAGATATTTCGGATGAATATTTGCATATGAAAAAGCTATTTGTCCGATGGGTGCCACGCACTCTCGCGATAGATCAAAAACAGCAACGTGTTAAAGATTCACACTGTTTGGTACTGTTTGGGCGTAATCTAAAAGGGTTTTTGCGTTAATTCATAAGAATGGACGAAACACGGATCCACCACTATACGCCTGAGTCCAACGGGAAGTTCGCAGATTGGCTGAAACCGCATAAAAGCAGACCGAAGCGTACAAAAACACATACATCGGCCGGAAAGGTTTAGGCAAGTATTTTTTGGGATGCGCATGGAATAATACTATCTTGAGAAGGGGCGAACAATTACCGGGGAATATTACGTTGGTTTATTGGAATAAGTATATCGCTCTTGAAGGAAACTATGTTGAAGAAAAAATCGATTTTTGGCAAAAATATTGTCTTTTTAAAGTCGAGAAATTTGCATATGCAAAATGACCAACAAAGATCCCATGAATGCTATATTCCATGCCTTTCCTCCTACGACTATAGTTTCTGAGCCAATACTCTTCATCAGGTAGGCTTTAGGCAACGGTATCGATCGTGAAGATCCGAGTACCGTGGAGAGTCAAGTTGGAATGACTCTCGCTGGCTTATATCAATCATGGTACCTTAAATAAACGATATACTACTCGTTAGGCAAGATACAGACCCTTGCGCCATCTGTTGAGATTTTCAAACTCCGAAAAACTGCTCAAGTATATTTTTCTTCAAAAGTCTCGAGACTTTTCAGCCCAAGATTAACATTTAGAGTAAGACAGAGACCTGGTGGTTTTGAGTGATGACGCTTTAAGGGATGAGGGGAAAAATTGTAGAAGTTGATAAATTTTGTGTAATTGGGACAATAAACAATGTACGTATTTATAGTCCGTACAATATATAATTTTAGAAGGGAGATATGATTGAAATACGGACGATATGATTGAAATACTAGATGAAAAAAAAATAGCGAATGTAATGAAAGACTAATATTGTCAAATTTCCACTTTATTTAGTTTCACTGAAACTGTATGACGCGTTTCGCTATACTATAGCTTCGTCTGATACAAAATGATATTTGAATATTAATGTTGTTACATTTATATAAATACCCTAAGGTAGATAGGTAATAAAATTAATACTATATGCTAATGAATATTGCTGGGAAATCCATTCTGAATATTAATTGTATAAATTGAGTAAAGGGGAGTTACCATGGACCAGACAGGTATCTTTTTGTTCGTTTAAGAAGATGTCTGAATTTTTAATTCTATTTATTTCTAAATTTTCTAATAGGTTTAATTTTACGCCTTTGTTTTGTATGTGTAGAATTTTAAATTTATCGTCAAAAAGATGATTTGATTCTGTTAAATGATTACTGTACGCTGAGTCAGTTTTGTTTTTTTAAATAGCTTCTTTTATGCTCTAAAATCCGAGTTTCGAATGAGCGACCTGTCTGACCTATGGAACTTTTATGACAAGAACCACAATTTAACTGATACACTCCAGATTTTTTTGATCTATTTTGTTTTCCCTTTGCGTTTTTAATGAATTTTCCTAACGAGTTATTTGTTCTAAAACCTATGTTGATATTATATTTGTTTAAGTGGTTTTTAATTTTCTCTGACGTGTTACCAAAATATGTTAAAATAAAAAATAGGTTAAAACATTAAATTTTTTCCCTGTGTTTTCTTTCTTGGGGTATACTAAAAAAATAGCTTTATTTTTTAATTTTTTGTTTAGAATTGAGTCTATGGTGTCAGGAGAATATCCGTTGTTAACAGCAATTTGTTTTATTAGATTTAATTTTTTATTAAAATCATTTACAGATAAGGGGACACTTACAAGTCTATGCAACATACTGTGGTAAGCTGTCAATTTGTGTTGTAGGGGGTGAGCTCATTTTATGTTTATTGTAGTATCTGTATGTGAGGGTTTGTGAAAAATAGAGAAATTGTGTTTGTTGTAATGTCTGGTTATCGTTAAATTTAGATAATGAAATAAATATAGTTAGAGCAATACAAAACAAGGCTAAAAATAATAATATCATTTTCACAAAAGCAGATAAGGGTAACACAATAGTCGCTATAGATCAACAACATATATAGACAAAACATTAGAATTTATTAAGAAAGGAAATTCCAAAATATTACTTAAAGATCCGACAGAAAAATTCAAGAAAGATATTAGAACAGCGTTAGGTAAAGTTTCTAGCATCATATCAGACAACCAAATCTCAATATTAACAGTCTCTACTTTATTCATTAGTCAAATTACATAAAAAAAATCATCCTATTAGACCTGTAGCCTCCTACATATCGGTCCCAGCTTACAAACTCTCAAAATTTGTCATAGATATCATTAAAACGAACATTAACTTCACCCCAACTTACACAATAAAAAATTCGTTAGAATTAACGGAAAAAATTTCAAACGTCTTTCTACCAGATAATTCAAAACTAGTATCATTTGACGTCCAAATTCTTTTCCCTAGCATACCCCCGGATGAAACAGTAAAAATAATAAAAACATTTCTTATCAAAAATAACGTTAATATCGTTATACAACAAGACATACTAAATTTATTAAACACGAGCTTCAATCAAAATTATTTTTACTTTAATAATACGTTTTATAATAGTTCTGAGGGTCTTATAATGGGTAGTCCACTTAGCCCGCTTTTAGCAGAAATATTTATGGATAACCTAGAAACACAAATACATCGACAAGAATTTAGCAAATCATTTTTGTATTGGTACCGATATGTAGACATCTTTGCTTGTTTTCATGGTACAGAGCGTCAATTTGACAATGTTTTTAACTATATAAACTCAATACATAAAAATATTAAATTCACTATGGAACTAGAAGTCGACAATAAAATTAATTTTCTTGACTTAACGATAACCAGACATTACAACAAACACAAATTCTGTATTTTTCACAAACCCTCACGTACAGATACTACAATAAACATAAAATCAGCTCACCCCCTACAACACAAATTGGCAGCTTACCATAGTATGTTGCATAGATTTGTAAGTGTCCCCTTATCTATAGATGATTTTAATAAAGAATTAAATCTAATAAAACAAATTGCTGTTAACAACGGATATTCTCCTGACACCATAGACTCAATTCTAAACAAAAAATTAAAAAATAAAGCTATTTCTTTAGTATACCCCAAGAAAGAAAACACAGGGAAAAAATTTAATGTTTTAACCTATTTTGATAACACGTCAGAGAAAAATTAAAAACCACTTAAACAAATATAATATCAACATAGCTTTTAGAACAAATAACTCGTTAGGAAAATTCATTAAAAACGCAAAGGGAAAACAAAATAGATCAAAAAAATCTGGAGTGTATCAGTTAAATTCTGGTTCTTGTCATAAAAGTTAAATAGGTCAGACAGGTCGCTCATTCGAAACTCGGATTTTAGAACATAAAAGAAGCTATTTAAAAAACAAAACTGACTCAGCGTACAGTAATCATTTAACAGAATCAAATCATCTTTTTGGCGATAAATTTAAAATTCTACACATACAAAACAAAGGCGTAAAATTAAACCTATTAGAAAATTTAGAAATAAATAGAATTAAAAATTCAGACATCATCTTAAACGAACAAAAAGTTACCCGTCTGGCCCATGGTAAGTCCTCTTTACTCAATTTATACAATTAATATTCAGAATGAATTTCCCAGCAATATTCATTAGCATATAGTATTAATTTTATTACCTATCTACCTTAGGGTATTTATATAAATGTAACAACACTAATACTCAAATATCATTTTGTATCAGAAGAAGCTATAGTATAGCGAAAACGCGTCATACAGTTTCAGTGAATCTAAATAAAGTGGAAATTTGACAATATTAGTCTTTCATTACATTTGTTATGTCAAGTAACATCAAGTAACAGCCACAACAATTCAAAGAAAAAAAATAGCGATTATTTTTTTTTCTCCACTTTAAACTCCGGCTTTCATTGCCAAGAGGTTTGACCATGATGATGAACTGAAAAAACGACGACATTTTAAATGACCGCCGCTAAAATTTTTTGAAGAGGAAACGAACAAGCTAGTAATAGGCTATGAAAAATGTGTTTAAGTCCATCCATAGTAATTATGTAGAGAAATACTAAATAAATGTATCTTTTTAAGTAGTAATTGTTTAACACGTTGTATAGTTACAGCTACCCAAAAAAAAATTCTTCTACATGACCATTTTCGTGATTTACCTTTCATACGTATTCAAACGTATCTATTTTAATATGCAATCTACTTACATTCTATTCGTAAATATGCTTAAATATCAAAGTTCAATAATCTGCAGAGTATATCTCTGGGTGTATTTTAAAGAGAGATATTTGGTAATATTGTACGCATGTATAGCAGGTTTGCGTAATTACTTATTTCCAAATATGTATTTATTGATATTTCATTTTTGATATACGTAACTAAATATAAAGAACATTCTGGGAAAAAAAGATAATGAAAAGGTGGATGAATTCGCATGATTCGAAGCTACAAAACTATACCGGGTCCAGAACTAGCATCTGGTTTACCACAACACACAATTTTTAAGATAGTTTAAGGGTGAAGACCACTATAGAGGTCAAAAAAGGTGAAATTTAATAATGTTTTTACGAAAAACTATACAAGATATAGATTTGTGATTAAAATTTTTTATTATACAAATATCAAAGAACATACATGATTTTTTTTCAGAATTTTTTAATACAAGATGGCTGCTGTAGCCCTTTGTGAACAAAAACCCCTTTTTTGTACTACCCGAAAGATTTCTGACAAAGGAATGAATCTAACATAAAAAAAAACAAAAAATATTCTTATTTTATAAGTGAAAATCTAGGGAATGACGTAGGGAAATGAAAAAATATTGATTTTTGTGAATTTGACAGGCAAATGAACAAAACAAAAAAAAATGAAAAATTTTGCACTAAATTGTTGATAAAAAAAACCGGTCAAAGTGCAAGTTGAACTTGCACAATTAGTGTTCCGTACGTTGATTGTTTTTAAAATAAAAATTTTTGTTAGGGTGGTATAAAATGATCAGTGACTTCACAAAACACACCCCAAATGAGTTTGTTTCCAATCTTTACTGAAAACTGGTGACCTTGAAATTTTGTTTTTTTTTTATATACCAAATAAATTATTAAAGGTAATGCACGCGTGATAATTTTCGTTCAATCTATACCCCGTGGAGAATATTCCAGAGTTTTTTCAAAATTTTTTGATCAGTACTTTTCGAGATAAGGTAGGGGACAGCGATTTTTTAAAAGTAATACGAAGAAAAGTGTACGCAAGTATTACATTAAATATATGTTATATATATATATATATATATATATATATATATATATATATATATATATATATATATATATATATATATATATATATATATATATATAAATATATTTTACTCGTGTTTTCACAAGCTTTCATTTGACACCAAACTCGTTGACCTAGTAAAAAAAATTTTTTTTCACTTCCGATTTCACCCCTCAAAACGAACCCCTTAAGTCAAAATTTATGTTACGGTGGTATAAAATGATCAGTAACTTAACAAAACACACCCCAAATGAGTTTTCAACAAAATTTGTTTCCAATCGTTACTGAAATATGATGACCTTGAAATTTTTGTTTTTTTTATATACCATATAAATTATTAAAGGTAATGCACTCGTGATAATTTTCGTTCAATCTACACCCCGTGGAGAATATTCCAGAATTTTTTCGAAATTTTTTGATAAGTTCTTTTCGAGATAAGGCCCGGGACAGCGATTTTTCGCGAATTTTTAAAAATAATACAAAGAAAAGTGCGCGCAAGTATAATATTATATATATATTTTTTACTCGTGTTTTCACAAGCTTTCATTTGACACCACACTCGATGATCTAGTAAAAAATTTTTTTTTCACTTCCGACTTCACCCCCCAAAACTAACCCCTTAAGTCAAAATTTAATTCTCAAAACTACATGGCTCTGATGAGGCCATCAATTCCTATATTATTACCAAATTTCACCTTTCTATGTCAAATAGTTTCGGAGAAAATCGGGTGTGACAGACAGACAGACAGACACCGAAGTGATCTTATAAGTGTTCCGTACGGAACACTAAAAAGATGCATTAATGGTAAAATTCGTATGTCATTCCTTGAGTTATGACCTCTTAAAGCTGTGTACACAATTTTTAATCGACTGATTGTAAACTTTTTGAGTCGTGTTTCAGGTAAGGTGAAGGAAACGTGGTTTCTAGAAAAATGCGTTTAAAGTTTTAGTTGTAATTTAACACAAAAAAATTTACTCTGCGATGCCTGCACCACATACTTGACAACATAAAGAATCATTTAAGCCAAGAAAAAAAATCAATTTTTGTGAAAAGTTGATACCCTTAAAATATTTCTTTATATGTCACATTAAGAGTCCCCGGGTGCCATAACAGATGTTTGTACTTTTTTGTCTAGTCTAGCCTACCCCTAGTCATCATCATTATCATATTCTCCACAAGAATAAAGATTTCTTGGCTTAAACTCTTCTACCCTAAGCCAAAAAACACCTTATATTAGACCTTTCTCATCAACTTTTTATTATAAAAATGGGTTCGCTAACTTTTTTTTACAGTTAGCCTACTCTCATTACACATTAAAAATAACCAATAAAACTCGTCATAATAAAGACTCACTACCATAATAAGGGCCTTTTGGTTAACCAACATTAACGCCAGTTTGACCTACAACCAACACCACACACACACACATACACCTCGACAACGACGATCATCTTTAGCCGAAAAAATATTACTCCATTATACAAAACCCAGGCGGCAGTTTTTCCTAAAAAAATTAATGTTGCTGAACCCGACATAGTTATGGCGGGGCACTCCATTCCTCTAACATCGTCACTCAATTTGTTGGGCGTTAATTTGGGAGCAAATATGTCCTGGCATAAACATGTCGCAAGGATAGCAAGGAGAGCTTCTCAAAACTTGGAAATATTATTTTGAACCAGACCGCTTTACACTCCACAACAACTGTTAATTCTTTAAAAAACTCAAACTCGACCAACCATGGGATATTGCTCCCATATTTGGGGATCCGCTCCTAAACATACATTGCATTTGTTGGATTCTATTCAGAGAAGAGCTGTTCCTCTGATTGGAGACCCGGAACTGATCGGCAGCCTTGATTCGCTGGAACATCCAAGAACGGTTGGCGACTTGAGCCTATTCTACAAGTATTTTCATGGAAAGTGTTCGTTGGATGTAGCCCGCTTAATTCCTTTCAGAGCGGTGCATGTTAGAAATACACGTCGCGCTAATACTTCACATCCGTACGAGGTTCAGCTTGTTACTTCTTGTACAACGCTTTTCAAGCAGTCTTTTATATGGAGAACATCATCCCTTTGGAATAATTTGCCCAGGACTGTGTTTCCCACCGAGTACAATTTACAGCGATTCAAGAACAACGTGAATCGCTTTTTCCGCGCCCGTGCCGCTCTTGTAGCGCTTTAGGGACTTCCCTGTAGCACGTGTGCTAGACCCATAAAAAAAACCCTAGTCATCATCATCATCATCATCTTCTCCATAAGAATGGGGATTTCTTGGCTTAGCCTCTTCTACCCTAAGCCAAAAAACACCTTATTTCTCATCAACTTTTTATCATAAAAACAGGCTCACTAACTTCATTAACGCCTTTTTCACGTCTACACACGCACACATCAACCCTCCTCTAATGCCTTTTTAACAACCCTTTTTTCAAAAAACAACCATTAATCCTCTTCTAACGACTTTTCGACAAACTTTTTATCAAAAAAAAACTATGCCTTTTTCACATTTAGCCTACTCCCCTTATACATTAAAAATAACCAAGAACACTCTAACAATAAACCTCGTCATAATAAAGACTCATTACCATAATAGGGACCTTTTGGACAACCAACATTAACACCAGTTTGACTTACAACCAACACCACACACACCTCGACGATCATCTTCAGCCGAAAAAAATACTACTTCACAGAGAGTTGGCGACACTGTCTCATAACGTCCTTTTGACATCTAATCTAACTCCATTATACATTAACAATAAATATGTAAAAAAATGTATAAAATTTTCCTATTTTCCAAAGCATAAAAAAGGAAAATGAACTTGCAATACGTGCAAAAAATATGTTAAAATGTAAAATTAAAACTACGATGTTAGTGATAAATTAAATAAGACAAGACTGACTATTATAAACAACTATTTTTAAACACAATTAATTAATTAATTTTTTTATATAAGGTTGCCAATTCAATATTCTATTGTCATAAATCAGATACTCGTAAAATCGCAATAATTCTTAGTAACTTTAGTAACAAATTTTGTATTTTTCTTTGTAAATTTAAAACCACTAGGGTTTTTCCTCGACCAAACAAGCAATTGTACAGACCACACGTGTCATTTGTAAAATTCCATTAGTTGTTTATTTTATAGCATAATCCGTATCCAGCAGTATATTTCGATTTGAAGATTTCGTAATACGATGATTACACAGGGGAACAGCTGTTTCGGTGTCGAGGTTTTTTGAGCTGATTCTATATCAATTTGATGTCCTGAATTCAAATAACGTATTCATTTGTACCTAGGAGCTCAAATTTTTAAGATATACAATTTTAGAGAAATATAAGTTACATTATTGTAACTCAAATCCGTAAGTGTAGTAAACAAAAGTAGATACGAAATTTTTATTTTAGTTATAGAAAATACAATATTATGTCGTACTTACAAACAAAAAAAAAATTGAAGAAATGAAATAGCCACTCAACACTTGGAAAGCTTCTTTTCCGCGACATTCTTGAATGTTTTTTTAAACAGTCCCTTTTTAAACTCCAGCAGTAATCTGCCATCATGTGCATGTCCCATCTTCCTTGGTAGCGGTCCTCCATAACTTTAATATCTTGGTGAAATCTTTCACCTTGTTCCTCACTCATGTCTCCTAAATTTTCTTGAAAACGGTCTAAGTGGCTGTGTAAATAGTGTATTTTAATACTCATATTGCACCCTAAGGATTTGAAACTATTAAGCATCTTGTTAACCATTTCAACATAGTTTTGAGCTTTATGTTTGCCTAGAAAATTTTCTACAACTGCAACAAATGATGTCCAAGCTTCTCGTTCAACTTGATTCATTGAATTTATGAAGGCAGGATCCTTAATTAATTGTCTTATTTGTGGGCCGTCAAATATCCCTGCTTTGAGTTTTTTCTGTGCTCAACTGATGCATTTTTACCCCTATATATGCAAAACAAGACCCATTCTTATCAAGAGCCTTTACAAATTGCTTCATTAAGCCCAACTTTATATGTAACGGAGGAAGTATGATTTTTTCTCTTTCAACCAAAGCGTCGTTAATGACATTCTTTTCCCCAACGTCCATGTTTTCTCTCTGAGGCCAATCTTTTCTAACCCAGTGGTGTGTTTTGTCCCTACTATCCCAGAGGCACAAGAAACACGGATATTTCGTGTAACCACTTTGCTGCCCAAGAAGAAAGTTTACCATTTTTAAGTCTACACAAATCATCCATTGATGTTCGTAATACTTTATCTTCTGCAAGACCAAAGCTATGGTATTATATTCTTCTTTCAGTTTCGTTGAGTGAGCTAGTGGTATTGAACCATATTTATTCCCATTATGTAGAAGGACACATTTTAAACTTCGCTTTGAACTGTCAATAAATAGGCGCCAATCATCTGGAATATATTCAGAAAGTCCCATTTCTTTCATGAGTCCCCTAATTTCGTGACAAAATACAAGATTGTCTTCTTGAGAAAAGAATGGTAGCAGATCTTTTTCTCTTGTACGGTAAAAGGTAATTTTGGTTCCTTGTTCCAGTAAATCGTCGTTCAACCTAGAAGCCAGTACTTCAGAAGCTTTTTTCGATAAATTGAGATCCCTGGTGAGATCAATTCATTTTGATTGAAGCGTTGAGGAACTGATGACGTCCCCTCATAGTCACTGTTAGTTTCATTAGCATCAGAACTTTTATTAGCATCAGAAGAGCGATCAGATGGAAAATATTCGTCATCAGAGATATGTGGTAGCTGATGAAATGTTGGAATCGGTATTTCATCTGAGTGCGGGATAGGGCGTATTGCCGAGTCTAAATTGGGATAAGTCCACTTACTGCGGTTATTTCGATTGATTCCATTAGTATTTACTAACCAGAAATAACAATCATTGAAGTGGTTTTTTGGTTCTCTCCAAACCATTGGTACGCCGAATTTTAGACATTTTCTTTTCCCGGTAGTCCACTGCCGTAAATGCTCTGTACAAGTTTTACATACGAGATGCGGGGCCCACGTTTTGTCCTGATCACCAAGCTTAACTCCAAAGTATCCAAGATACGCTCGCTTTACAAAGTCAGTAATAGTTTGTCTGTTTTGTTGAAACATGTATTCTCCGCATATATAGCAAAACACATCAGGTTGATTTACACAACTTCTTCTTGAACTGGAACCTGAACTCATTTTAATTCTATTCAATAACACAAAAACACTCTTTTAACATAAAATAACACGCCGAATTCGATCTACTCTCATTAGTAAGAACGCACAAACTGACGAGACTTACCCGAGTTAGGTGATTAAAAGGGTCAGTTCAGGTACCTGATAGGCAATGGTTCCACTATTTATAGATTTACCTGGAATTTACTCAATTACAGACTGACAATAAAACCATTGTACCTACATTAATGAATATATAATAATTTTAGAACTCTCATAAATGAATATACTGAATAAAAACCACATTGGTAGATAAGTTGATGTATCTAAAAAAGTAGAGCTGATAGAGAAAAACGGATTGCATGTATAGATTTAGCGTCCCAAATATAGTTAACATCAGCTCTAAAATCCCAGGCACCAAAACAAAAATATTTTTTTGTTGCCCTGTGTTATCTAACTTTTTACACATTTAGCACTGTAAATGTGGAAATATTACGAAATATGAAGCAGTGTGACCTTGATCGGACATTGCCGACACGTTTGTTTCTTGAAAAACGTAGTGCATTCTACGTTTTCTCCGCCGCTTACAATCGGCTGACATTGAAGAGGTATGTTCCAATCACTTTTGGCAAAGCAAATATAGCTACAGAAAGACGTGGAACAAGATTGTGCTGCAAAACGAAACCGGCTGACTATCGCCGGATAGTCACATCTCTGGGAGACTCGACAAGACACATTTTACCAACCGGTAGTCAGCCGGCCTCGTTTTTTTTTTTCAAGTTTTACCCTTTATGCTATAACATCACAGTTGCCAAGACAAAACAAAAATGTAGGCATTGTCAAATTTTGACATGTCTATTAAGCAAGTAAAAATAGTTTAATTTGTTGTAGTAAGTGATGCATAAAGGTAACAGTTATGGATTCTCCTAAAACTGAATTAATTGATATGGTTTATATACTGGAACTACACCAAGAACTTCAAAAACGTGATTGACAAGTAAATTTTTGTACCACCATGAATGGAGCAATAGAGGTCGATCTAAATTTTTTATCCGAAATAATGTTTTCTGATGAAACTACTTTTCGCAGTAATGGCGCAGTTAACAGTCATAAGATGCATTTTGGGTCCGGGAAGCTCAAAACCATAATGTACGAGGCTGGTTTGAAAAGTCCGTGCAAAGCCCGAGAGATGGCACCACCGGCGCGTATTGAGGTCATGTTTAGTTAGTAGCATCTCTTGAATGAACGCACACCAAGTTTCAGCCATATTGGTCTATTTCTTTGTGTTTGGCATTCGTGTGAATCAAGGAAGTCGAGTAATTTTCAAGAAATGGACGAAAAAGAATTTCGTGTGGTGATTAAACATTACTTTATGAAAGGCAAAACGCCTCAGGAGACTAAAGAGAAGCTTGATAAACATTATGGTGACTCTGAACCTTCGATTAGAAAAGTTTATAAGTGGTTTCAAAATTTTCGGACTGGCCATATGGGCACAAGTGACGCTGAACGTTCTGGACGGCCTGTGAAGGTTACGACTCCAGAAATCATTGATCAAATCCATGTTATGGTGATGGATGACAGAAGAGTTAAGGTGCGTGAGATTGCTAATGCTGTGGGCATCTCGACTGAATGGGTACATAATATTTTGCATAAACATTTGGACATGAGAAAGCTATCCGCAAGATGGGTGCCGCGATTGCTCACCCTTGACCAAAAACGGAATCGTGTAAAGTGTTGCAAGGATGGTTTGCAGCTGTTCCAGAAGAATCCGGAGGATTTTAAGCGTCGTTTCGTCACTGTGGATGAAACATGGATACATTACTATACTCCTGAGACCAAACAACAATCTAAACAATGGGTTACCAAGGGGGAATTTGCACCAAAAAAGGCGAAGACCGTTCCTTCGGCCGGAAAGGTTATGGCGACTGTCTTTTGGGATTCGCAAGGGATAATCCTCATCGACTATCTGGAAAAGGGTAAAACTATTACAGGTGAATATTATTCATCGTTATTGGACCGTTTGAAAACCGAGCTGCAAGAAAAACGCCCGCGATTGGCCCACAAGAAAGGTCTTTTCCATCACGACAACACACCAGCACACACCTCAGCAGTTGTGGTCGCAAAATTAATGGAAATAGGATTCCAACTCGTTTCACATCCCCCCTATTCTCCAGACTTGGCTCCCTCGGACTACTATTTGTTCCCCAATTTGAAAAAATGGCTGGCGTGACAAAGATTTTATTCAAACGAGGAGGTGATTGCAGACACTAATGGATATTTTGCAGACTTGGACAAATCCTATTATTCGGAAGGGATCAACAAACTCGAACATCGTTGGACGAAGTGTATAAGCCTAAAAGGAGACTATGTCGAAAAATAAAAAAGGTTTACCCCAAACACATAAGTAGTTTTTATTTTTGCACGGACTTTTCAAACCAGTATGGTGTGGAATATTAAATTTTCGAATTATTGGTCCATATTTTTTCCGCGAACCGCTTAACGGGCCTAGATATCTAAATTTTTTGCAAAACGAATTACCCCAGTTTCTTAAAGAAGTTGATAAGTTTGAAAGGGGACAAATGTGGATTTAACAAGACCGAACTCCTGCTCAATACCACCGGAAGTTCGGGAATTTTTAAACGATCGTTACCCACAAAAACGGATCGGTAGGGATGGATTCATTCAGTGGCCTACTCGGTCATGTGACTTAACACCTTTAGCCTTCTTTTTGTGGGACTACATTAAAGATCGTATTTATGTGAATCCCCCTACAACACCAGTAGATATGGAAAATAGGATACGGGATGCGTGCAGGACAATAACGCCCTTTATGCTTAGGAAAGTGAAGGAAAATATAGTAAAACGACTAAACATGTCTATTCAAGTAGACGGGCATATTTTTAACATTTATTACGTCATAATAATTAATCCTTAGATAAGTTAAACTATATTAAAATTATTATTAACTATTTGTTTATGTTTTCACAATAGCGTAAGTGTATTAAAAACAAGGGTCAAAATTGAAAAATTTAAAATAAATCGAAAACTATTAGAAATAGGTTTATGACATACTTGATAAAAGTTGGAGGGTTTTGTAAAATCTATCAGAAAAAATAATAATATATAGGGTGTGCCCTTTAAAAAATTTGAGATTTTTCAATTTAAAATAGTCGAAATGCATAAATTTATTTTGAACACACTGTAGCATCTAACTCAAATTTCTTTACATATATCTTTTTTTCATCTCTATAGAACGCTCGTATCAATTATGAGTTTTCTACCTTCAAAAACAATGGCGCTACTGGCAATCTTTTACAAAACTGAAAACTAGTATTTTTAAAAAAAAATTGGAATATTAGACAAACTACTAGGTATATAACATTATTAATAAAAAAGTTTTACAATTTTAAGGACAATTTAAAAATAAATTAGAAAATAGGATGTTCCATTTAAAAAAAACATATGTTATATCAGCCACACTTTTTTTGATTTATATAATGAACAGTTTCGCTAAAAACAATTCCTAAAAAACGCTTTTTTTTTTTTTTTTTTTTTTTTTTCGGTTCCATGCATATGGTATATCCCCTTAATAGAAGATTTATCCGGTAATTACCTTGATTGTTAAATGAACTCTCTAATTTTATTCATTAAATAATAAAGTAATCCTTTTCGTTGTATCTTAAGTAAATGCAGGAAACGCCTATTTAATGTTATACCTTTTTGGTCATACAGACAGAAACCGGTACTACAATTATTTAATGTACCACAGTCTTGGAACCTTCTGTGATGAATATTAAAGTTATTTTAAGCAATAAAACGTTGAAATGTGTTATTACACAGTTAATAAGAGATACCTTGTAATCATGTGAAAAACATTAATTAAAAAGTTCTAACTGACAGCGGCAACTTCACTCAGCTCCAAGATGAAGAGGTATGCTAAAAGTCAGAGTACGTTTTAAAATTCAGCCTGCCCTGTAGATTGGTTTATGAAATCCGAATGTTATAAGCAGGTTCCAGCAAGATGGGCCGACATTGCACTATTCAAACACATCTTTACCAGTCATTCGAGAAATTTTTAATTTAAAAAAAAACCGGTCAAGTGCAAGTTGAACTTGCACAATTAGTGTTCCGTACGTTAATTGTTTTAAAATAAAAAATTTTGTTACGGTGGTATAAAATGATCAGTGACTTCACAAAACACACCCCAAATGAGTTTTCAACAAAGTTTGTTTCCCATCTTTACTGAAAACTGGCGACCTTGAAATTTTTGTTTTGTTTTATATACCAGATAAATTATTAAAGGTAATGCACTCGTGATAATTTTCTTTCAATCTATACCCCGTGGAGAATATTCTAGAATTTTTCCAAAATATTTTGATCAGTACTTTTCGAGATAAGGTAGAAGGACAGCGATTTTTCGTGATTTTTTAAAAATAATTCGAAGAAAATTGTGCGCAAGTATTACATTATATATATATATATATATATATATATATATATAATATATATATATATATATATATATATATATATATATATATATATATATATTTTACTCGTGTTTTCACAAGCTTTCATTTGACACCACACTCGGTTACGTAGTAAAAAAATTTTTTTTTCACGTCCGATTTCATCCCTCAAAACTAACCTCTTAAGTCAAAATTTAACTTTCAAAACTATACGGCTCTGATGAAGCCATCAATTCCTATATTAGTACCAAATTTCAACTTTCTATGTCAAATAGTTTCGGAGAAAATCGGGTGTGACAGACAGACAGACAGACACCGAAGTGATCTTATAAGTGTTCCGTACGGAACACTAAAAATTATATTTATAAATAATTTCTAAATCTGTATTTTAATAAATTATATATAACTAAACACGTGGTGTGTCTTGAAGTAAACAGGACTACAGGTTCCGGCGCTATGCTGAATGTTGCGTTCTCGATGTTAGGGATGGCGATCTGAGATCGATTAATCGAAGAATCGATTTTTTAGGGTAAAAAAAATCGATTTTTGAATCGATCTTAAGCAGTGCATGGATCCTGTGAATCGATCTCAGACACCCTAAAACCGAAATCCGATTCGACCTCTGTTTCGCACCTAATTAATAAAAATTTAGTGATGAGATGAGATCAAAAATATAATAATTCGTTAAGTTCACTATACATTAAAAATAACCGGTCAAGTGCAAGTTGAACTTTGCGCAATTAGTGTTCCGTACGTTGATTGCTTTTAAAATAAAAAATGTTGTAACGGAAGTATAAAATGATCAGTGACTTCACAAAACACACCCCAAATGAGTTTTCGACAAAGTTTATTTCCAATCTTTACTGAAAATTAATGACCTTGAAATTTCTGTTTTTTTTTTATATACCAGATAAATTATTACAGGTAATGCACTCCTGATAATTTTCGTTCAATCTACACCCCGCCCCCGTGGAGAATATTTCAGAATTTTTTCAAAATTTTTTGATAAGTACTTTTCGAGATAAGGCGGGTGAACAGCTATTTTTCGCGATTTTTTAAAAATAATACAAAGAAAAGTGCGCGCAAGTATTACATTATATATATATTTTTTACTTGTGTTTTCACAAGCTTTCATTTGACACCACACTCGATTACCTAGAAAAAAATTTTTTTTTCACTTCCGATTTCACCCCCCAAAACTCAAAAGTCAAAATTTAACTTTCAAAACTATATGGCTCTGATGAGGTCATCAATTCCTATATTATTACCAAAT
>CM032454.1:207752034-207777034 GCA_019049505.1 Pachyrhynchus sulphureomaculatus | reverse complement strand
CTTGAAAATTAACGCAGTTAAATTCTTTAGCAAATTATAGAGCCTTTTGCTTTATTAAATTTCCCGATATTGGTACGTTTTGATGCGCACAGGCCACTTGAAACCATCGTAAAACTGCTTCATTTACATCCTCGTAAGTACTCATCCGTACTCGTTTTCGACTGCTTGGAACACTAGGTTTCTTGATGATACTGTCGCGACTTTTTATTATCAGAGAGACGCAACTTGGAGAAACACCAAATTTTGCAGTGTTACTATTTTACAGATTCACTACATGCAGGGCTTTTTACATGAAATTTCATTAAAATATTCTAGGTCTTGAAAAAATTGCACTATAAAGAGTTTTTCCCTATATAGAGTTTCACTATAAACAGTGTCGACTGTATGTGTATATACATATATATATATATATATATATATATATATATATATATATATATATATATATATATATATATATATATATATATATATTATATATATATATATATATATATATATATATATATATATATATATATACAGGGTGCGGCGCCAAAATTTGGACAAATTAAACATTTTTTTTAAACATAATTTTTATTGCAAAAATGGAGAAGTTTATAATTATTTTTTTTTAATAAATTGTTTGTTAGGTCATAAGAACACATTTACTCAATATAATCCCCTTCTGCTTGAACGATCGCCTCCATTCTCGGTCTGAAGCGGTCGCAGACCCGTTTTAATTAATTTCTGTCGCTCAGCGCCCAGCGCGAACACTTTTGATAATCGCGGCTCTTCGATTATACTCCGTACTTGGTTTCAACATTGCGATTGTTTCGAGGTTATGAATGTTTAGTACGAGCATCAAGCTATTTGGACACCACTCGTGACCTCTCGAAGTGTTACAGAACGGTGGGAAATTCAAATTGAATTTTGTCCGGGTTTTGGCGCTGCACCCTGTATATATCACTGTTACGGTATCTAAAATGGTTTGTACTACAAACCGCTGATTGGCGTTTAATTTTCTTGGCGTTACTGTATGGTAATAAAATAAGCAACTTTTTGCATAGATCAGGGTTGCAATTCAGTCAACTACTTATCCTTACTGAACTCTGAAATTTTAAATGCCTAATGATCGGGTACTTAGTCTTTATATGAGATGTCATTGGCGTGTGTTATTCACGGCGAAAAGTCGAATGGTTTAAGGCAGCCTTACTCCCCGAAATATTTACAATTTGATCGTCTCGATTGTCGAATCGCCTGAATGTTAGAATTCTGCAATTTACTGATTTAACGAGAAAATAATATTGGCGAAAATTTCAGCACTGACGTCAGTAATAGTGTTATGTAAAAAATACATTTGGGGATAAGACAGTTAAAGACGCGATCTAATTTATCACACCCAGCAAGAGAATTAGAATTCGTCGTATATATATTACAGCAGCCACAAAACCAGTTTGGCTTTTAAACATTCGTTTGTTACTCAGAAATGAACAATAGTTTGTTTATCACTCCAAACAACAAAATATAAAAATTCTTGCAATTTGTACATCAAAACAGTCCAGTAATAGCAATCATTTACCACTTTTTTTGACCTGCCAAAATTATTTTTATGACTTTTTTTTGCAAACAAAGAGAATTTTTGCATAAATAACAAATTCTGAACGGCAATCAAGATGACAAAACCCGATTTATTTGGTATATGTTGTTTGTTTACGTGTAAGAAGCGTCTATTTTAGCATTATTATTTTAGAAAAAAGAATTTCGTTACAGCACAATGACCTAACATAACATTTTTATGGCTGAAAAATATAACAACGTAAGTTATGAACTTGATTTTCGTTGTCAAAACAAAAACCATAATCTTTCCAAAAACATGAGAATAATTATATAATAAAAGACTGTTTTTAGTCAATTTCCACTGGTTTATTTATATTGTGATGACGCGTTTCGCTGTCGATGCAGCTTCTTCGGATCTACATTTTACACTGTCAAGTTAGGTTTAATGTTTATCATTTTATATTATTTCTTAATTATAATATTACACTTATTGAAATTATATTGATATATATTGGGAAACCCACACAGAAATGGTATTAAGAAAATAAATCAATAATGGTGAATTATTTAAATCTACCTGGGCCTTAAGAAGAGTACCTGTAGTCCTTAAGAGGCTACTGTTATTCGTGAATATCCTTTCAGGGATAAATGGCGAAAGGAGTCGATAAATTCTGTATACTTTCAATGTAATATATATATATATATATATATATATATATATATATATATATATATATATATATATATATATATATGTATATACATATATATATATATATATATATATATATATATATATATATATATATAATATAATTACTATGAGAATCATTTTTTGCTCTTGGTTCGGACAATGGATACATTTTTAAGCAAAATATAGTCAAATATATAAAATAATAAAGAGCTGGGCGTTCCTTCTAAAATATCCTGTTATAAATGTCGTATTTTTAATTTGAACAGATATAATTTTCGGAAGAAAATAAGAGTTTTCAGTTATACCTGTCTCTGTTTAAGTTTAGGTTAGGTCGTTTAGGCTTTTCGTGGTAATAGTTGGTGTTGTAAATTACGCATTAGTAGATCTAGCTTCATTTATTAGCTAGCTGCAAACGCTATTTCGGAAGCATGCGTTCGAATGTACATTTGTTTGTGCGCCTTAGACCATGGCGGATTGTGAAATACGGGCTGTAATTAATTTCTTAAAAGCAGGAGACGTGACAGCGGCCGAAATTTATCGGCAGATTAGTGAAGTGTATGGCCAAAACGCTACGAGGGATTTAATGGTAAAAAAATGGGTTAGAATAATTAAAGATGCCTTGCACGATGAAGGACGAAGTGGGGCGATCGTCCGTCACTAATGATGACCTAGTGCGGAAAACTGATGAAAGGTTCGAGAAAACGGACGCTTTATGATTTCAGTATTATCAAATCTACCATTTTACTGCACTTAAAGAAGCGCTTTGGCCGTCGGTGCTATGACTCCGACGACGGCGCCAAAACGGTTGTGCTGCGGTGGTCAGCAAACCAGGAGGCAAATTTCTATGAAGATGGAATACAGAAGCAGGTCTTACGATACGAAAAGTGGAAATTATGTCGAAAAGTCCGAGTGTTCATGTAAAAATAAAGACGTTAAAAAAAATGACCTTATGTTTTGTTAATATCAAAACGGTATTTATTTTAAAAACGAACCGTGTGATCATTCTGAGCGCTGTTTGGACCTGTTTAAGTGCAATAAAAAGGATTTTTTCATGCAATATGTGACAATGGATGAAACATGGAACCACCACTACACACGGAATCAAATCGGCAATCAGCTGACTGGACAGCAGCCGGTGAAAGCTGCCCGAAGCGACCAAAAACACAACAGTCGAGTCGGCTGGGAAGGTTTTGGCCTCTGTATTTTGGAATGCGCATGGAATAATTTCCATCGACTCTGCTGAGAAGGGAAAATCATCAATAACGAATATTATATAAAGTTATTGGTGCGTGTGGAGGCAGAAATCGCAAAGAAACGGCAACAAATAAGCAAGAAAGAAGTACTCTTTCATCAAGATAATGCATGGTGTCACGAGTCAATGGTTACGATGACAAAATTGTATGAATTGAAGTTCGAATTGCTTCTTCATCCACCGTATTCTCCAGAATTGGCCCTCAGCGACTGTTATCTATTCGCAGAATTAAAAAAAAATGCTGGCCGGAAAGAGATTTGGTTCCAATAAAGAAGTTATCGCCGAAACTGAGGCGTATTTTGAACGTAAAGACAAATCCTTCTACAAGAAAGGTATAGAAATGTTAGAAAGGATTGGACTGATTGTATCGCTCTTGAAGGAAACTACACACACACACATATACAGGGTTATAGGGAAAGTCGTTTCTGACCGATTTGACTCTACGACATGATGTCCTAAACTTAACCGTTTTCGAGATATTGAAGTTTAAAGATTTTCTAAAAAAAACATGTTTTTTTTTGCTTTTATATCGATTTTTTTTATTAGAGGTTCTCGAGTGCGATTTTTTGGTTATTTTTAGTTAGTCTGTATATCAAGTATCAAAAATCATCAAAAAAATTTGAACTAGTTACTAACAGTTTCAAATGGCGGCTTGCTAATGTTTCTAAATTACAAATTTTTACCAAGTGTTTCCTACTTTAAATCAATAAAGAGAAAAAAAAAATGTATGGAAGTTATTCTGCAAATTATTTTAAAAACTTTTACGTCTTTTTAGCTATCTAAAACAGTATAATATCTACTGGATCTATAGAAAATTCTAAGAAAATGAGATTTCAATAGGCCCAAATGTAGAGTAACATAATAATAGAATTTAGATACTACCAATTACCGGTTTACTACCTGCACCTTCAAACAATAAAAAGTGTTTCCTACTTTAAATCAATAAAGAGAAAAAAAAAATGTATGGAAGTTATTCTGCAAATTATTTTAAAAACTTTTACGTCTTTTTAGCTGTCAAAAAAGGTATAATACTAGGAGTTTAATAGGAAAACTGTACACAGAATGACACCTAAAGCGACCTCGGGTAGCAAAAGGTAAATTTTTAGTTCTAGGTGAAAATACGAAAAATACACAAATAAAACAAAAAACCTTGCAATTTAATATTTTTTATTAATTATAATTCATGTTCTATATGGTCGCCCCTATTTCTAACACAAATTCTCATTCTTTTTCTTAAATTACTTTTCACAACGCTGGTTGTGAGGTGCCGCCTCATTTCGTCAGCCGCATCAATTATTTTTTGTCTTAGGACATCCACGTTTTCGATAGGAGTCATCTGGTCGTATACGAGACTTTCCATGTGACCCCACAGATAAAAATCCATCGGTGTTAGGTCTGGGCTTCTCGCCGGCCAAGGTATGGGTCCGCCTCTTCCAATCCATTTGTTGGGATGTCATTGAGCCATGCACGAACACTTCCTCTGTAGTGAGCTGGGCAGCCATCGTGTTGAAAGTACATGTTTTGTCTCAAACCAATGGGTAGGTCTTCCATCAAATTAGGTAAATCGTTCCGCAAAAAATTGTCGTATTCCTCGCCATTCAAATTATCTGGCAGGAAGAATGGCCCAACCAAATAATTTGAAATTATACCCATCCACACATTTACGCTGATTCTTGTTTGTGATCCTTTCGTTCTTTTTTTGTTTGGGTTGCCTTCCTCTTTAGGAAGGCATTGTGGTAGTTTGTAAGACCGTCTTTGTCGAATTTCGACTCGTCAGTCCATAGTATTTTCTTAAAAAAAGATGCATCTTCGACATCGATATTGAGCATAAATCTGCAGAATTCTAATCGTCGCAACGGATCCCCTTCTTCAATGACTTGCACGGGCGTATAGTGGTAAGGGTGTTGCCCAACAGTATGCATTACAAACCATACCTTCCACTGCGAAATACCAAGCTGTTGTGCGACAACATTTGAAGATGTGGTTGGGTCCACCTCAAAGAGACGTCGTATTTCGTTTTCTTCGTCTTCGTCAAAGATACGTGGTCGTCCCATGTCAGTCCGCAGTCTTTGTACGGAACCAGTTTCTCGTAGTCTTCGATAAGTTCCATCAAATACGTTAACATCAGGTACACAACGAGTAGGATATCGCAGTACGTATTCATCACATGCACGCGACGACACTCCTTCGCAAAATCCGTAACACATTAGGATGTCAGCATATTCCTCGTTGGTATACGTTGCCATATTCACAAGCAGAAATCAAAATCCAGTTACGAGCCAATTCACACAGTCAGAAGATGAAACACAGATATTTTTGAAAAGCACGGTATAGCACATCTACCACGGACGAATCGCATGAGCAGACTAAAAATCATTCAATAATGTTTAGTGAACAGAAAATGTCACTCGCACAGAGAGTACCCCGACCGAAAAAAAACGCTTACCCAACCCTTTTTATTGTTTGAAGGTGCAGGTAGTAAACCGGTAATTGGTAGTATCTAAATTCTATTATTATGTTACTCTACATTTGGGCCTATTGAAATCTCATTTTCTTAGAATTTTCAATAGATCCAGTAGATATTATACTGTTTTAGATAGCTAAAAAGACGTAAAAGTTTTTAAAATAATTTGCAGAATAACTTCCATACATTTTTTTTTTCTCTTTATTGATTTCAAGTAGGAAACACTTGGTAAAAATTCGTAATTTAGAAACATTAACAAGCCGCCATTTGAAACTGTTAGTAACTAGTTTAAATTTTTTTGATGATTTTTGATACTTGATATACAGACTAACTAAAAATAATCAAAAAATCGCACTCGAGAACCTCTAATACAAAAAAATCGATATAAAAGCAAAAAACACATGTTTTTTTTTAGTAAATCTTCAAACTTCAATATCTCGAAAACGGTTAAGTTTAGGACATCATGTCATAGAGTCAAATCGGTCAGAAACGACCTAAACTATAACGTCCTTAATTATCTAGGACGACTTTCCTTGTAACCCTGTATATATATATATATATATATATATATATATATATATATAATATATATATATATATATATATATATATATATATATTCCTATTATTGGGTGTTTAGGTTTGGTAATGAAACGCTTATTTATTTATTTTCTGACGTTTTGCCTAATTTTTTGAGCATTTTCAACGCCTCATATTTTACAGTTCTGTAAATTCCAGATGGGTCAAGTTAAAATTCAAGAAAGTAGATACGATATCAAGATGTTTGCATCTTATTAAGAATATTTTTCGGTTTTTCTGTTTGGCTAGTTTGGTGTTCATTTTTATAATTTCTTTCAAAGTTCTCACCAATTGCTGATGATGTGATTTTCTGATTGCTTCAAAAAATGGTATTTTCTTTATTGTTTCACCTGTACTTCAATATTTGTAGTTTTCTCAACCCGTACTATACTATACTACTGTGATCAAAAAATAGTAAGACTTTTAAATTTAAATCGCCCGGGCATTTCCAAATCGGATTAATTTTTTTTTCGTTAGGTTGGTAGGACATTAACTGCCATCTGTGTCAAATTTTAAGACCATAGCGTCAGTAGTTAATAAGATTCGCTTGCATTCGTTCAACAACAAAAGTGCGTTTTTCGATTTTTAACATGAGTGAAAAAATTATTTGAATATTATTAGAGTGTTATGCGTCGTTTGCGTGAAGCTATTCGTCTCAAGAGGCCGGAATTATGAGCCGATAACTCTTGATTTTTTTCATCACGATAATGCGCCTTCTCATACAGCATTGGTTCTTCGCGACTTTTTCATCAAAAATTCAACTTATATTATTCCGCAATCGCCCTATTCGCCTGATTTAGCTCCGTCGGACTTCTGGCTATTCCCTAAACTCAAAAAACGGCTTCCAGGACATCGTTTGGAGTCGATCGAGGAGATTAAAACCGAATCGAAGAGGGCTTTAAAGGCCATTCCAGAAATCGAATTCAACAACTGTTTCGAAGACTGGAAAAAAAAGTTGGCATAAATGCATTGTATCCAAGGGGGATTGCAAGGTTTCCCTTCAATTTCTTTATAATTACATTCCTAGTGAAGTAACATTAATAATAATAACAATTATAATAATAAATTGATTAATATGTTCCCAATTAATGAAAAACCCTTTCCAATTGCCGCCTCCCTTTTTTCTTTGCTCTACTCCCCCCAGATGAAGTAAAAAACTGTTTCCTTTATATGTCACTGAATGGTCATAACAGCGAAAATTTGCCTTCCCATTGGATATCCTTTCCCTTCATACCAAAATTTTATTATATGACGTAGCACTTAATTTTGTACTAAACCGGTCCTTTCCTGGTCGTTCGACCTTTCCTTTTATTCTTTTTGAGTGATCCCTTACATCTGTCAGGTGGTCGTCCTTTGTCAGCGCCCTGTCAAAGTTGTCACTTTTCATTTTTCTTTAAGATGGCAGGTGGTTAATTAGTTTTGAATTTCAGCATCCAACGTTATCAATGGCATCCCTGCTGTAAATGCCATGTTTTTTATGTTAATATGTTAGTGAATAGTGGTTGTTTTATTTCACTGTTGGTTTTTACTATGGCGATTGTTATTGATGGTCATTCTTGTTAGATTAAATTACATGCTACATGTGAGTCACCTGATTTTGACATTTCTTCATAATGATAATAATAATTTGTGATTGTTTAGAATAATAATACTGTTAAATTACAATAGTTACATATTAATAATTGTAAGATTGAAATCAAAAATTGCAAATTAGAAATTAATAATTAAAATTAATAATTAGAAACTTGACTTAATAACACCAATTCGTTATGCCTAATTTTCTTTATTGGTTGCTTCGTTATCTCTTTTTCAGTTTGTGCCCTGATGAAGGTCCCAACCTAGGACCGAAATACTGGCTAAATGAATATAGTATGAACATCTGTTGATGCCCGCTTTTGCCGAGTTCCCCAACTAGTTTCATAACTTAGGATTTTGTTAGATACGGCAACTTTTGCTTTCTCTCTCTTTATTTGTTCTCACCATCAAAGATTTATAATTTAAAAATTTTGGATGTAATGTCTGGATTATCTCTATATTCTTCAGTGCGAGAAGATCAAAGATAGATATTTTAGAACTGTGTGTTTCCAAGAGAAGTACTGGATAAATTACTTTATGATTTTTTTCTAGAATTTGGTATTATCAGAAATATGGGAAAATAAATGTAATCTTAATTGGTATATAGTTATTAAGCCAGATAGTTAGATGTGTAGCCTTTGTTAGTCTTATTAAATATTTTTACTATTTATCGCATTTATAGATAAAACACATTTTATTTATTACTATTATTTACAACTGCATAACATTACAAATATAATAATTCAAGTTAAAAAACAAATGAGTAGTTGCCACCTAATAGTAAATAATTTAAAGTTAATAATGTGTTCAGTTCACGTAACCCTGTAAAAATACAGGTTTAATAAATAGCCCAAGAAAACCGCAAATGTCTCATGTTTCAAGATATTAGTTTATTATAGAAAAGCCCATTGGTTACATTCAAGGATACGAACAAAGAAAATGAATGCGATTTTAAATCTAATAGAATATACTCTTTGCCTTGCATTATTAATTATTTATAATACATAAGATGCCGGACAATTCGCTAAAGGGAATTTCAAGGTTGTCGTACGCGATGAAACTTAAAAATGATCAAAGTATAGAATGTTAATAGTTGACGGTAATAAACAATAATTTTAACTGGAAAATTCACTAAGAAAATTATTTTCTTAATGAGTAGTAACTACTAAAGTGAATGTCAATTCAAATTATAGAAGTGGTTAAGAATATATATATACATATATATATATATATATATATATATATATATATATATATATATATATATATATATATATATAAATATATATATATATATATATATATATATATATATATATATATATTATAGATTATAGATTATCTATATTCTCTGCTACATAATATTGTTCTATATTTAATGGTTTAGGCTGTGTATTGTAAGGGAACGCGCTAGCGGCAAACTTTTTCCCGACTTCATTCACTATTATCGTCACTACTCATGTCTTATGCTACCTATCGTAATAAAATATAGCCTATAACCTGGCCAGAGAACATATGTATGTTTTAAAAAAAAAATTACGTAAATCGGATAAGTGGTTCTCCAGTGATAAGCGCACTAACGAACAGAGAGACAGACAGACAGGCAGGCAGAGAGGCGTTGCATTTTATATATATTATAGATTAGGCAGCAATTTCAATTTGTGAGCAGTGTAACTTAAAACAGTGATTTAAACTTTTGACAACTGTAACTCAACCGTGTATAATATGTTGCTGACTTAACGTATTTCATTTCCATTGAATGCGTCTGATTTGTTAAAAATATGCGTCCCGGAAGTGACCTAAGAAGTGAATAGGAAGGTACAAAGATATTTAAACAGCCACTTCGAATTTATAGGGGATTTTTCCTTCGTCAGGCCGTAGTTGGCTTTTTCCTCCAGCATGCCATAGTGCAGTAACGGCGTTTTTTTTATCACCAAGTGGGTGTAGTTTATAGATCTCAAGTTTGATGCCTTTTTCCGATCTCAAAATATTCTGCTCATCGTAAGGAATTTAGGGTCAAAAAGTGATTAGTTACCCAAATGAAAATAGGAGAGAGTGGCTGAGACATGATTTTGATGAGAATCTCACCAGGAGAGGACAAGCTGTATATGGAAAACCCACGAGGAGAAGCCAATCAGTAAGTCAGTAGTACACCAGTTTAAATATCTCACTTCCTGTCTACAAAGTGTGTTTCCAACAACTACGTAACACGTGTAATCCGCGAAGACGATTTTTCAAACTTTTATACTGTGTTTTTTAAAGCCTTGGTGTTTATTCTTTTGTATGGCCTTTTTTCATTATTAAATGATTTTTGCTTTTTTTTTCATTTATAGGACGGTAAACCTTAAAGGCCGAGGGCGCCAAATGTTAAAATACGCCACTGGGTTTAGTTTAGAGAGATCCTAAACGTTTCTATCGAAAGATAAATTACTAAAAAATCGACAGGACATAAAAGACTAGCAAATATCAATTCTAATACTTGTTCCCTTTGCGGTCACCACTTTCTCTTAGCGTTTGTTTTCTTTGTTTTGTTTATAATGGTAAGTTTATAGATCTACAAATGATTTTGATGAGATGAGCTTCTTTGTTTGCTGCTACTACCCATTTATTTTTGGTTTGCACTTAAAATATAAAAATTTACATATTAAATTCTTGAAATCACTGGGTGTAGAACTTGTATCAAAATATTCCCTGTTTATTCGATTTTTATATCAATTAAACAGCTGAAACATGTCTTAAAATAACACAGCCCCACAAAAAAAAAAGTGGGGTATACTTTTGATGCGATATATCAGATCCGTAGTATTTTTTGCCCGCTGATCACGAATCTGACGTCAGAATATCGCCATCACCTCTCAATTTTTTTCTAACCTCAAAAAATAGGTAAAAATTAGTAAAAATTAAGAAAAATATACTCCTAAAAAATTGATTCAAGCTTTTTCATGAATCCAAAGATGTATTAATATGTATTCGGACACGCTAAGCTAATATTCATCGGTTGGATTAAGCCATACAATTCTGTTTTCTTTCTAACCTCAATAAATCAGACAGATATAGTGCTTCTCGAATGCAAAAACGAATTCAAATTAAAATTCAACCGATTCTTACCAAATTTGGTACACGGGATTTTTTTTTGGGTTGCTGATCATGAATCTGAGGTCGGATTTGCAAAATTTTTGAAAACCAACCGATTCCTACCAAATTTGGTATACAGTTGGGGAATCCTCAAACCTGATATTCTTAAACCCTAAACCCTAAAACCTTAGACTCCCACACCCTGTAACCTCAAAAAATAGACCTCAATAACCCTGTAACTTTAAAAATGAGACCCAATAAACTCAAAACCAGGACTTTTAAACCATATACTCTCAAATAGTAGACCCTTAAGCCCTAAAATTGCGAAGGTTAGACCCGCGCCTAACTTTCCTTTTTTTTTAGCTATATCTTGTTCTTTTTTCCGCCAATGATCTATTCAAAGGCTTTCTGCCCAAACGCTTTTGAGGACTTGTTTCTCTTTTTAGCGACCAGCAATAGTCCGCTAGCATATGGTCATCCCATTGTCCTTGATACCGATTTCCTATGATTTTCAGATCTTGGTGAAAACGTTCCCCTTGCTCCTCATTGTAGTCACCAAGATTATCTGGGAAATCATCGATGTGGGAGTCCAGGAAATGTAATTTTAGATTCATTAAGCAACCTAATGTTTGAAAATTTTTTACCATTTTCTCGACTATTTCTTTGTACTTAGGACTTTTATTATTTCCCAAAAAGTTTGTTGCGACTTCTTTAAAACTAAGCCAAGCAGCTTTTTCAACTTTATTCATTTTAGTAACAAATAATGAATCTTGAAACAATTTTCTTATTTGTGGCCCGTCAAATACGCCTGCCTTAATTTTAGCTTCAGAAAATTTCGGAAATTTTTTATGCAAATATTTGAAACATGGGCCGTTTGTATCTAATGCTCTCGTGAATTGCTTCATAAGTCCAAACTTAATATGAAGCGGAGGAATAAGAACTTTTCCTGGATCTACCAATGGTGGAAACAATACATTATTTTCACCAGGAGTGAACGATTCTCTTGTTGGCCAAATTTTTTTCTTATAATGACGTTCCGTGTCTCTGCTATTCCACAGACATTTATAACAGGGATAAAGTGTAAACCCTGACTGTTGGCCAAGCAACATTGTTACAATTTTCAGATCTCCACAAATTTTCCAGTTATGATCAGCATATTTTATTTTTATCAAAAGCTGCTTCATTTTTTCATATTGCTCTTCCATAACTGTGGAATGAGCAATCGGAATGGGAGCGTAAACGTTGGTATTATGCAGCAAAACTGCCTTAATGCTCCGTTTAGAAGAATCAATGAACAGTCTCCATTCTTCAGGATCGTATGAGTTATTTTGAAATTCATCCATTAGACCTTTTACATTGGTACAATATGAAAGTGACAATTCCTCGTCCATTGTGAAATATTTTCGAAATTCTTCATCTCTGTTTCTATAATAAGAAATCGTAGCTTCTGGCTTAAGTAAATGTCTTTTCTTTAAAAAGGAAGCAAGATGCTCTGAACCATCTTTGGATAAGCCTAAATCTCGGACTAGATCACTAAGTTCTGACTGTGATACGAGTATTGGTTCTGGTTTACGGTTGTATGGTAGAAATTCTTTATCTGTGTCACTAGTATATGATAGGTTGTCACTAGAACATTCATTAGTAACAGTGTTTGAATCTTTTTCGACAATCTCAATGTTTTCGGCATGAACTGATAAGGTGAAATCATTTGTTTCCATAACATCAGCATCAAGTGGTTCAGGAGGCGGAATTAGTTTAGTTGGTCTTGTTACTGTCGAAACATCGTTATAAGTAATAGTGCTTTTATTTTTTCGGTTATGCCTAGATACAACATTCATACAAAAGTAGCAATCATTTTCACTGTATTATCTATTCCATATTGCTGGTCTGGAATATTTAATCGCCCTTCTTATTGATGTACAACATTATTTTGCAAGAACTGCAAATGATGTGGGGAACCCAGTCTGTATCCTGGTGCTGTATTTCAATGTTAAAACAATCCTTATATAAGGTTTTAATCTTATCCATTATCGGTGACCCCATTTTACTCAATACGTGTTGACAGCAAATATAACAAAATGAATCACTGTTTTTATCGCACTTATGAAAAGTCCTTGTACCGTGAGACCGTTTTCTTGTAGCATTATACTCTACATGAGCCAAGTCACCCACACATGAAGAGCTACGGTCGCTGGATGACGACGGCTGCGGGCCCACTTTCCCACCCTGACCAACCGCCGATACTGGGTTTCCGAGTCCCTGCATCGTAATTCTCTTTCTTCTACCTGCCATGACGGCATCTAAGCCGTTATCCAGGGACTCTGCCGGCTAGTGGAGTAACACCGTTGCCCACCGTCACCACGTGGAGGTGCCCTGGATGCAGGTAGAAGAATAAAAATCGACCGATGAATTTTCTCGGCGTTCAAAATGGCGCGAAAACATCTGCCATCTTGAATTTTGCAAATCCAACCTCAGATTCGTGATCAGCGACCCAAAAAATCCCGTGTACCAAATTTGGTAAGGATCGGTTGAATTTCAATTTGAATTCGTTTTTTGCATTCGAGAAGCACTATATCTGTCTGATTTATTGAGGTTAGAAAGAAAACAGAACTGTATGGCTCAATCCAACCGATGAATATTAGCTTAGCGTGTCCGAATACATATTAATACATCTTTGAATTCATGAAAAAGCTTGAATCAATTTTTTAGGAGTATATCTTTCTTAATTTTTACTAATTTTTACCTATTTTTTGAGGTTAGAAAAAAATTGAGATGTGATGGCGATATTCTGATGTCAGATTCGTGATCAGCGGGCAAAAATACTACGGATCTGATATATCGCATCAAAAGTATACCCCACTTTTTTTTTTGTGGGGCTGTGTATAATTAAAACGTATTCTTCTACTATTCATTTTAGCCCTTAATCAATTTCGATAAAGAAACAATAGATAAATAAAATTCCTCCATTTGAATAATTACGTCATCATTAAAATAAAAGATAGTAAAATAAAATTGGCGAGAGGTATTTTATGTGGTATGAATGGCTAATTAATTTGTCTATAATTGGTTGCAATAATTTTTCCTTGTTACCAGGTCATTATATTATTAAAATGCTATACTTTAAAACAAAACAAAAAGTGTATTAACTAATATGGTAACTTCACTCTTCACATTAATAAAACCGAAAATTGATTCATTTAAAAATTGATTCAAAAGGCAAATATTATACACCCAATAAAGTACCGTTTTTCTACTACCAAATCCATAATGAAAATGGATACTTGCGATTACTCTCATCATACACACTTTCAGTTTAAATAATTTTTCGCGGATATATCTCGAGGGCTAAGACATGAAAATTCGGAGTAATCATCTACAAGGCATAAAGAAGTAAAGCCATAATAATGACATGACCGACTGCCTGAAACCAACTGCAACTGAGGAGCTTTACCCCATTGCAGGCATTGAACCTTCCAAAATCAAGAGAGAAATAGTAGCTGAGGTAGAAAAAGGAAAACAAAACAATTACATACGACACCAAATGTACTGGACAAGCCCTAGGAAGAATGAAATTAGCATCTAGGAAAAGGTTACCTGCAAAAACACAACACCACCAAACTTCATAGAGCCTATAGAAAAAATAGGCGCTGGGCATGACTTACCCTATCCTGTATGGAGAACCTTAAACAGGCTTTGGGTAGGAGTAAGTGGATGCAAGGAAAGCCTCAGAAAATGAAGATACATCAACGAGGAAACAAGTTGTGAGTGCGGCGCAACACAAAACCAACATCATCTACTCAATTTCCAAAATCGGAAAAACTTGCACTTGCACTTCTTTTCGTAGCCAATAAGAATGTTATTCGTAAAGCCCAATAATGGAGAGGGAAAATATAATGGTGACTGAAGTCAGAAAGTAAGTAAATAATGACATGTAATGTCATATACATCTAACTTTATGTTTGTAATACCGTCGGTGAATAATGTTAAACTGCTAAAATTCTCTAGCATAATATTAACATTTTATTGGTTTGGGAAATTACTTTCCAGCTGCACTGCATTTGTAACAAAGGCTAATAGTACCAACCTACATTGCCTATTAACGTACTTGTTGCAATAGCAAATATTTCAAATAAGTTAATTACTAATTACTATTCATTTCCGCCACGGTACAACATTGGTAATCAAAGGTAATATATTTTTAACATAATAAATGATCGACTAAGTGAGTCAATCATCGCTCTTGATGATACCAAAACAGAGTGTTTAGTATAGTGGTGATAAATATTCTGTGGTGCCATTGTGTCGATTTCAAAGTCCTAACATAGTTAATATTTTATGACAAATTATTTTACCATTATTGTTTTTTTTTCTATTATTATTATTAATTTTGTAGATATAGATAAAGCTTATTTTGGTAGGCCACTGTCTTTATCTTTATTTGAAGCATGCGCCCACCGTTAAAAGCTTGCGCAGTAGTAAAGGGAAGAAATTAAATATAAGGACTCAGCTGTTATCGTTATTTGAAGCATGTACCTACCATTCCGAGCTTGCGAAGTATTGAAACAAAATAAGAGAAACCTTTATTTAAGGATAACGATTTCCCTTATTTAGGAACTTATTACAGAGGTTATTTGAAGCTCGTTATTCTTATCACCAGTTTTTTTTCCTACTTAGGTGTCCAGACCATTAAGGAAATACAGTAATATTGAAATGATAATCTTTTATTGCAAATAACACTTACAACAGTTAATTAGTGTTCAGATTATGTTGGGATTTTGCAATCTTTGGCACAATTACATTACAGTGTGTGTAGTGCTAATTTCAAATTTATCGCACATTCGTATTACCTTGGAAATATTGAAGGAAGTGATAGAAATCTGCTAGACACAGCTTTAATTTAGAAACTTGTGTTGACCCATGAAATATTAATAACCGGTGTGCTCAGCCCTGAATGAATGAAAAAAATTCCCTAAGTTTATAAAGGGTGCCCCAAAATTCAAGCAAGATTTGAATTTGGCGCCATTTGTATGGTAAAGTGTTGCCAACAAAACAAAAAAAAACAGCGTGATAGCTGACGGTTCAGGGTTATTAAAAATGGAGTGTTACACGAAAGAACAACGTGTTTTTATTGTTGAGCAATATTTTAAAAATAATGAAAGTTTGGCAGTTACACTTCGGAATTTTCGTACAAAATATGGTCGGAATAGTGATTTAAACCTCATCAACTGCGAAGAGATTAATTGAAAAATTCAGGGAAACTAGATCAATTAGTGATCTTAAACGCTCTGGCCGTCCGTCAACAAGTCGTTCGACACAAAACATTGAACCAGTTCGTGAGAGTGTTGCTGAGACTCCAGGAACATCAATTCGGCACCGTGGTCAAGAATTGGACATCTCGAGAAGCTCTCTACAGCGTATTCTCACGAAAGATTTGCATCTTCATGCTTACAAAGTTCAATTGACTTAAGAACTGAAGCCTACTGACCACGCACAACGAAGAGAGTTCGTTGAATGTGAAATGGAACAAGTGGATACTGATTTTTCGAAGAAAATCATCTTCAGCGATGAGGCTCATTTCCATCTTGATGGCTTCGTTAATTGATAAAATTGTCGCATTTGAGGTTCAGACAATCCACACGTGAATGTTGCGAAACAAATGCATCCACAACGTGTCACTGTTTGGTGCAGATTTTGAGCTGGAGGCATCATCGGACCATTCTTCTTCGTTTGGTTGGCCAGGCAATAACAGTTAATGGTGAACATTATCGCGATATGATAATCAAGTTTTTTGTGCCTAAATTGCAAGACATGGATGTGGAAGACATGTGGTTTTTAACAAGACGGTGCCACATGCCATACAACCCGAGAAACAATTCAATTACTGCACGAGTCATTTCCTGGTCGTGTAATATCCCGTTTTGGTGATCAGAATTGGCCGCCCAGATCATGCGATTTAACGCCGTTGGATTTTTTTTCTTTGGGGTTTTTTTAAAGTCTAAGGTTTATGCCAACAAGCCTACGACCACCCACGACTTGAAGGAGGAAATTAAGCGCTGTATCAACGAAATTCAGCCACATTTATGCAAAACGGTCACGGAAAATTTCGACAAAAGAGTGCGTAAGTGCCAGTAAAGCCGAGGAGGCCATTTACCCGATATGTTAGTCCATATATAACCCTATACTGTATACTCTATGAATCAATAAACAAATTGCAATTTTTTAATTAAAAACCTGTGTTTTCTATCAAAATTACTTCTTTTGTGAATTTTAGGACACCCTTTAGAAGATGAAAACCTGCAATTCTTTCGCGTTAATACTGCGCATGCTTGAGATAACGATAAGGACAAAGGCATGTGCAAAATCTCTCTATTTAGGTATTTTCGACATAGAAAAATTTATTACTTGTTTAAAGAAGTTCAGTAAATTACCATTTGGTAGACCATCTAATCTTGAAATATGCATGCAAATATGCATGAAAAATTCTTAAAATATGCATGCATGCAAAATATGCAATATTAAATAATAATAAAAGTAGTAATGTTTAGTTTTTTATTTCAAAATCAGCATAAAATTAACAAGTTATCGACGATGTTTAAATTTAAATTAACAATTATTTAACATTTTTTAAAATTATTTAACATTTGTATTCTTGTACACGTAAACAGTAAGGTATTGTTCCAAATGTTGGGTAGTAAAATTGTGTCTTCGATCACTTAAAATATTTTTATAAGTGGAAAAATACCGTTCCACATCCACTGAGGTAACTGGGCAGTATTTGAATTTGGGTGCTATGTTAGCAGTTATTGTTTCTGGCAAAAGTTCACCCGTCCCATTAATAAAACTATCAATTTGACACAAAGTTCAAAGCCTGGGTTATTGCACAAAATGTTTTCAAACTTTTTCTTTAACTCTACGCGGGAATACAACTGGCAATGTGGAGTTTATTTGACGGATTTTATTCATTAACTGAATTGATTCGGTCAAACGCCAAACCTCGAGTTTTAAGCTTCTTAATACCCGCAGGTATGTGGGAAAAGTGAGTGCTAATCAAAGCTATGTTTTTTTTTTTAATATCAGAATCGTTAAATGCTTCTTTGGATTGACGAACTGCCTTAGCCTCTGCACTATCGAAGTCATTTACTACACCTTTGATGGCCTAGAAATGTTCATTGTAAAATAGTACAGCTTCAATCCATGTTCCCCATCGAGTTACCACGGGTTCGGGAGGTAAAGGCACATTTGGCAGTTTTTCTTTATAGGCGTTATTGCTAGCAGGTTCCTTAAGAAACACTTTCTTTGCTGATGAAATCAGTTTATTTACATTTCCAAACGTGGATCGTACTTCTTCAGCGAGTCGATGGATTCCGTGAGCAAAGCACGTCACATGAATTAAATTTGGATAAAATACTTGGAGGACTTTGGCTGCCTTGATCATATAGGGAGCATCATCTGAGAGAAATATTAAAAATTAAAAATTGCAAAAAGACTACACTGGTGCAAGCGCGTCAACAATAATGTTAAAACTGATATCTTGTTTCAAAATAAAAATTCGTCTTCGAGAAAATTGTTTATTTGTTCCAGGCACAAACAAATATTCTTAGAAACTAACTACTTATCACTTAATATCCCCACCAAGAAACAAAGGAATAAAATACCGTCGTAATTTTGGGTATTCCCTTGGCACTATAACCTAATCGATAAAATCGGTTCCAGACGGCGACATTAACAATACCTAGTAATACCGAGAAATATTGTAAATATGCATCATTACTAGATTTTGGGTAAAATATGCAATAATCGGTCAGAATGGTCTAAATATGCAAATGCATATGAAAATATGCAAATGCATATAATCCCGTCTCTAGTCATGACAATAATAACATAGGCCAACAATGAAAAAAGTATTTGAATGAATTTGCCTTATTCTTATGGTTTTTAGTGTGCTAAATCCGATTATGATAATCAAAAAGCCGTATCATCCACCATCTTTTTATACTTCAACACCCAATATTCAAGGAAATGAAATTTTTAGCGAACTCAACGGCAGTGACACAATATAGTATATTTCATCACTACTACGAACAGTAGTTACAGTCAACAGACAGTCTGTCAAGTAAGAACGTGAGCGCTCGTATTCTTGAAAAAAAAATGTGTTTCGAGAACATTTTTGGCCATCAATGTATTCTTCGGTGCGCTGACAACGACGCAATTATCTTAGTAAGTTGTCCAAACGCCTCCCGCATCAATAATCTTTGAGGCTTGCTATCGACGAGATTTTCTGGATACAAATTTTTCGAATCTCGCGAGACAACCGAATCGAAGTTCTCTGAGCTTTCTTTTTACAAGGGAAAAAACATTTTCAATAGGGTTGGCGTCCGGCGATCGATCATGGGGGTCACTCTAGTATCTTATTATGGGCCCAAGCGAGCCGTTTCGCGAAGTGATTTTCGCCCAGCAAAGGGTTTCTTCAACGTGCTTCAGAATTTGACGTCGTGAGCACGAAGATGTTGTCGAATGGTCTCATGGGACACATTTAAACCCGATTTTCTTAACTTTACTGCTCTTTGACGCAGCGTCAATTTCGAGTCCCGTGAAAACAATGACACGTTTTTCGACTTCCGGAATGATTTTGCCTACCGAGGCACGTTTTGGTCTACGTTTTTCGCCTCGTTAGAATGATTTACCCACTTCTTCACAAACGATACCAACTCTTTAATGTATTTAACGGTCGCGAAATGTGTCATTTTAGGCCCCTTTGGATGGGAACAAAGAAAGACTGCCTCGATCCGACGCGCAAACAACTGACTCATTTTGGATTTTACGTGATTTCGACGAAAGTTCATCGACTGATACTTTTACTAAAATGCATCGTAGACAAAGGGTCCCTCTACCGATTTTTTGTTGAATCGTTAGAATCGCATCTACCAAAAATGAATTATCGCGGACACGTTCTTACTTGACAGACTGTATCTTATTTCTAAATCATTTTCTTAACCAAGCGAGGGCAAACCGACCTAATGAATTATGCGTTGTAGTTATTAAACTATTTCAGTGCTTGTGATGACTTGAACTTTTTATTCATTACGTTCTACACTTTTTTTCTGGCGCTCTACTTTCTTCAGATTAAACAGTAATGCTCCTTTTACCACGCCCATCACTTAATAATATACTCAGGGAACGCATAGATGTGCAAGTCAATATAAGTCATAAGTCATGACTTTTCCACGAAGTAATCTCGTGAGCTGAAAGAGATGTTTCTAGATCTATACAGGTAATTTAATAAAAGGTTCTATCAAGATGCATGATTATGCCTTTTCAGTTGGTGCGTTTTCATTTTTTACCTGTAGTCGACAGGGTCGAACTAGAAACAGGACCAGTAAGGTCACAACCAGGTGCAAAGTGTATTAAGAATTTGCCATAAGTTATATTTAAAATTAAAAACTATAAGGAGTGTAAATTAATTTTGAGGGATTCCTAAGAGAGGGCGTAAATTATATTATATCGCATCGGGGCATATTGTTGCTATATTCATGGTGAAGCACCATCATTAAAGTTCAATTTTTACTGTATGTTATTTTGCCGAAGTGTAAACAATATATTTTTTTGAGCAACAAAACGCGTTTTTGCGGGAAGCGTTACTTTCCTTGTTTAATTCGAAGAAAACCTCTGCTGAAAGTCATTGATTGCTGCCGGAAATCTATGATGTGGTGCTGGTATCGACGCTTTAAAAGTGGTAATTTAGACACACAAAAGTTTAAAATTGAAGAATTGGAAACATTACTCGATGAAGACATGTACCAAATGGAAAAAGAACTTGCAGAATCATTAGGAGTTGATCGCACAACCATTTCCAAGCGCTTACATCCACTGGTAATGGTTCAAAAGTAAGTAAATTGGGTCCTGTACGAATTGAAACCGACAGACGTTGAAAGACGATTTTTCACTTGTAAACAACTGCTTCAACGGCACAATCGGAAAGGTTTTTTGGCTTGTATTGTAACTGGGAATGAAAAATAGATTCGCTACGCTAATCCAAAGCCCGGTGAAAAATCAATATCCTCGCCAAAGCCGAATATTCATGGTTCCGAGCTTATGCTGTGTATCTGGTGCGATCAGCTGGGTGTAGTGTATTATGAACTGCTCCAACCCAATGACACTTTTACTGGGGAACGTTACCGACAACAATTGATGCAAATGATCCGAGCGTTGAAAGAAAAACGACCGTAATATTCCAAAAGACACGACAATGTGATTTTTCAACATGACAATGCTCGGCCACATAGTACAAAATAAGTCAAGGAAACCCTAGAAGCCCTTGAATGGGATGTCCTGCCTCACACGCCCTACTTACCAGACATTGGTCCTTCTGATTATCAGTTGTTCCGATCGATGCAATCTGAACAGGTCGATTCGTGGATAGTCTCAAAAGACGACTCGTTCTTTCAATGTGGTATTCATATGCTGTCACAAAGATGGGAGAAAGTAATGGCTAATGATGGACAATACTTTGAATAATCAATTTATAACTATTTTTTTAATAAAGTAATATTTTTACCGAAAAACCCCTCAAAATTAATACACACATATGACAACAAATTATGAATTACATAACTGGATTCCGCCTATAAAATATAATATAATAAAAATTACAATACCAAGTAAACAGTAGAGTGTTTGTAGTTCTTTTAGGGGCGCTGAAACGCGAAGGAATGCAAAAATCTCGGAATGTAGTTTTGTTAAGAATACAATACTTCCCTTAGCGCCCAGCGGAATTTTAAACAACACCTCATGGATTTTTCATTTACCTATTCTTAAACTACCAGTGTACAAGTATGATATGCGGATTTTTTTTCTAAAAAAAACATGTTAAATTTTGGAAGAATGATAAAAAGTGCTTTATTCAAAGTATGCTCCATCGCTTGTTATACATTTTTTCCCATCTTTCGGGCAATTTGTGAATACCACGCCAGCAAAAATCCCCTTTTGCTGCGAACCATTCATCGAGCCATTTTTTTTCACATCTTCGTACGAACCAAAGCGCTGCTCAGCAAGTGCGTGACCCATCGTTGCAAACAAGTGGTAATCGGAAGGCGCCAAGTCTGGCGAGTAAGCCGCATGGGATAGAACTTCCCAGCTGAATGCTTCCAACGTGTCGCGAACTGGTTTTGCCGTATGTGATGGAGCAATGTCATGAAGAAAAATGACTTTGTGTGCCTGTTTCGGTATTCTGACCTTTTTTCAAGCAGCGAACGGTTCAAATCATCAATTGTTGTTGGTAACGTTAGTATTAACCGTTTCCCCAGGTTTTAACAGCTCATAATAACACCACGCCCCTTTGGTTCCACCAAACACAGAGCATCGTCTTTCTGCCAAAGCGATTCGGTCTTGCGGTCGATCTGGATGGTGCGCCTGGGTCTACCCATGATTTTTTACACTTGGGATACTCAAAATAAATCCACTTTTCATCCCCTGTAACTATACGATGCAAAAACGACTTCCTTTTGTACCGAGCGAGCAAAATGTCACACGTGTTTTTGCGCTTTTCCATTTGCCTGTTGTTCAACTCATGTGGTACCACGTAGTCGATTGGAAACAGCTTGTTGACTAACGTCCAATTGCTTGAGGAGTTGTTTTTGTGTTTGCGAATCATCTTCGTCCAACAATGCTTGCAATTCCACATCTTCGTATTTCGCGGTTTTCCACGTTCCTTGTCTGCAACATGGAAGTCACCACTTTTGAAACGCCCGAAACCATCGTTCACACGTATCTTGCGATGGAGCATGTTCACCATAAGCTTCTCGAAGTAATCGTATGATTTCAACAGCAGTTTTCTTCAAATAAAAACAAAAAATTAATGCTGTCCGCGAATCTCTTTGTTCGGTATAAATTTTGACATATTGAACACAACAACACAACACTATGCACACACTTTTCCAATTTATCACTGTTGCCCGTCTGACACTTGTTGATGACACAACAAAATGGCGCAGTGTCAAATCTTTATAGCACAAACTGCATTGGTTGCACCATCTGTTGTCTGAAATCCCCATTTCATACTTGTACACCTGGTATTCGAAAGAAGTCCATGTTATCGAACTGAAAGTATATACAGTTTTTTTACGCATTTCCAAAATTTAAGACAAAAGAGAGAGAATCTCAATCTTAGGGGTGTATTCAGGTCTAGCGGGTTCAAAAAATTGATTTTTTTTCCATACTTTGCAACTATTTAGTATAGAGAATATTTCTACAATACCATTTCGCTCGATTCGCAATATTAATGAAGTTATAGCCCTATAAATAGGAAGGCGCGTCTATTGCTCGGTCTGCGCGTACATTTGCGCTCGTCTCATTCGGTCGAAGCGGAGGTCGTGCCACTTCGCATAACATAAGGAAGAATTCTCAGCTTTGCATGATTTTTTTGAGTAACAAGAAGGTTTACTCTATGGATCTGGAATAGATAATTGATCGAAAGTAAAAGTGTCTCTGTGTCATCAGTACACAAAACTTTACATGTATTTTTCTTGAAATCACTTTTTTCAAATTCATGATATCTCAAAAACCAGTTGAGCAATTGAGTCATACTTGTGCGGAAATCTTCAGCATATATGTAGTTATAGTCGCTACCACGATGAAGTCCAAATTTTTTGTTTTGTATTTTTTACAGCCCTTCAAAAGTGAAAAAAAATGGTCAAAACTGATATTCAATTTTTTTTTCATTCTGGTATCGGCTATAGCAACATTTCTACTAATTAAGAATCTCTTTGGTTTTTTTTGTTTCACATGAATACAACTGCTGAAATCATGATCGCCATCGAGCATCGTTTATTTCTTCGCGTTCTTTTCATATATTTTTAACATTGATTATTTGTAATTGTTTAGTAGTATACAAATTTGCAAACATTTTTAAACATATATAAACATATTGTAAAAAACCATTTTTCATTAACCATTATACTTTTCTCCCAAAAAAATCGCAAAAATAGCATAAAAGCTCAACTGATAGACTAGAATATCCCCTTAAACGATCTTCTAGATACTGCAGACCAGCCGTATCCTAACTGTCCTCTTTTTTTGGACTCTATACCTCGTAGGAAGCATGTCCATTTGAATCTTTACCTTATTTTTTATAAGAGAATACATTCTGGAATTATTACACTTTAATTTTTGACACTCTACATATACTAATTTTCTTTAGATTTCATAGGACCAACGAAAAAAGGCCCTGAGCTATACGATATTCCCAATCCGTATCTGATGTCGTTTCGCAATGTGGTTGATAAAATACATATGACGTTGTTTATAAATTAACCATCATGTTTGATTATACAGTACGAGGAACAGGCCACAATCTTAATTTACGAAGACCCTTCATGTTTGCGCAAATCGATCTAAACAGCTGACATACAAACGTAATAGCCGCCACATTTTTATACCTAATTTGTTACTAATTTTCATTATTAGCCCGAGGCAATGAGGGGCATACAGCATCTATTAGCTACGAGGTCGACTACATTCTATATAGACCGACCTGAACGTGTGTGGAGCTTGATTCCTAAACTTTTAAGGATTAAATTTCAAATACTGACGATTTTTTGCCAATTAAACTGAAACTAATAGTAGTCAGTCCATATACAGTCTGTCAAGTAAGAACGTGTCCGCGATAATTCATTTTTGGTAGATGCGATTCTCGCGACTCAACAAGAATTTTCCAAATTGGACTCACGTTTTTTCCGATAGAGAGTACCCATAAAGTTGATAAAAAAAAATTATTATCTGTTAAAAATTGGAAGTAAGTTCGGCGAGTAACAAGCTGAACCTCATA
>CM032454.1:207697120-207751934 GCA_019049505.1 Pachyrhynchus sulphureomaculatus | reverse complement strand
ACCATTTTTCATTAACCATTATACTTTTCTCCCAAAAAAATCGCAAAAATAGCATAAAAGCTCAACTGATAGACTAGAATATCCCCTTAAACGATCTTCTAGATACTGCAGACCAGCCGTACCCTAACTGTCCTCTTTTTTTGGACTCTATACCTCGTAGGAAGCATGTCCATTTGAATCTTTACCTTATTTTTTTATAGAGAATACATTCTGGAATTATTACACTTTAATTTTTGACACTCTACATATACTAATTTTCTTTAGATTTCATAGGACCAACGAAAAAAGGCCCTGAGCTATACGATATTCCCAATCCGTATCTGATGTCGGTTTCGCAATGTGGTTGATAAAATACATATGACGTTGTTTATAAATTAACCATCATGTTTGATTATACAGTAGCGAGGAACAAGCTACAATCTTAATTTACGAAGACCCTTCATGTTTGCGCAAATCGATCTAAACAGCTGACATACAAACGTAATAGCCGCCACATTTTTATACCTAATTTGTTACTAATTTTCATTATTAGCCCGAGGCAATGAGGGGCATACAGCATCTATTAGCTACGAGGTCGACTACATTCTATATAGACCGACCTGAACGTGTGTGGAGCTTGATTCCTAAACTTTTAAGGATTAAATTTCAAATACTGACGATTTTTTGCCAATTAAACTGAAACTAATAGTAGTCAGTCCATATACAGTCTGTCAAGTAAGAACGTGTCCGCGATAATTCATTTTTGGTAGATGCGATTCTCGCGACTCAACAAGAATTTTCCAAATTGGACTCACGTTTTTTCCGATAGAGAGTACCCATAAAGTTGATAAAAAAAATTATTATCTGTTAAAAATTGGAAGTAAGTTCGGCGAGTAACAAGCTGAACCTCATATGGATGTGAAGTATTAGCGCGACGTGTATTTCTAAGATGCACCGCTCTGGGAGGAATTAAGCGGGCCACATCCTTCGAACACTTTCCATGAAAATACTTGTAAAATAAGTCGTCAACCGTTCTTCGATGTTCCAGCGAATCAAGGGCGCCGGTCAGTTCCGGGTCTCCAAACTTTCGCACTTCAATCTCTCGCACTTTAGATGCGAAATAACAAAAGCAATGTAATGATTTTCAGATTTTTCTTTTAAAATGACATAATACGTGACATATTCGAACCTTCTCCGTCTAACCACTCTTATGGTTCATGTTCGATTATAAAGTATTATACTTTAAATGTGCCCCTGTCCAACAAAATATCACGAAAATTTTGTAAGAGTATACTATTCAAACTCTATTAAATTTGTCGACCACTCCTGAAACAATCTCGCTCAAAAGATGTAGGTATTTTTGCCATTTCTCGTACTATATGCATACCAAATTTGAAATCGATATATTATTTCGTTCGTAAGTCATTGTGCAAACAGACAAGCAAGACAGACATCGGAAAATATATTTTTAGTGATTTAGGGACCCTTAATCGTAAAAAAATGCAAAAAGTCGAGGGCTGATTGATTCGTGAATACAATATTCTCATAGCGATGGAAATAATAAACGGCCAAGTGCAAGTGAGACGCAGTTAGTTTTTCCGTACGTTGATTGCGTTTAGAATAAAAAATTTTTGTTACGGAGGTATATAAAGGGTCTTCCATTCCATCCACATTCAGTAAAGTCAACATTTTCATCATGGTGAAGTACACGAACGAACAACGTTTACAAATAATTAAAATTTACTACCAAAATTTGGAGTCGGTGACTTTTTTTTTTTTTTTTATGGGTCTAGCACACGTGCTGCAGGGAAGTCCCTAAAGCGCTCCAGGAGCGGCACGAGTGCGGAAAAAGCGATTCACGTTGTTCTTGAATCGCTGTAAATTGTACTCGGTGGGAAACACAGCGCTGGGCAAATTATTCCAAAGGGATGACGTTCTCCATATAAAAGATTGCTTGAAAAGCGTTGTACGCGGAGTAACAAGCTGAACCTCATACGGATGCGAAGCACCAGCGCGACGTGTATTTCTAACATGCACCGCTTTGGGAGGAATTAAGCGGGCTACATCCTTCGAACACTTTTCATGAAAATACTTGTAGAACAGACTCAAGTCGCCAACCGTTCTTCGATGTTCCAGCGAATCAAGGCCGCTGGTCAATTCCGGGTCTCCAATCAGACGGACCGCTCTTCTCTGAACAGAATCCAACAAATGCAGTGTATGTTTCGGAGCGGAGCCCCAAACGTGGGAGCAGTATTCCATAGTTGGTCGAATTTGGGCTTTGTAAAGAATTAACAGTTGCTGTGGGGTGTAAAGCTTTCTGGTTCTAAATAATATTCCCAACTTTTGAGAAGCTCTCCTTGCTATGCCTGCAACATGTTCATGCCAAGATATATTTGCTCCCAAACTAACGCCCAACAAATTGAGCGACGATGCTAGGGGAATGGAGTGCCCCGACATAACTATGTCGGGTTCAGCAACGTTAACTTTTTTAGAAAAAACTGCCGCTTGGGTTTTTGTAGCGTTAAATTCCACTTGGTTACTGTCACCCCAAGATAGAATTTCTTCCAGGTCTTTGTTAAGTTGAACGACCTCCTGCTGTCTGCGGATATACGCCTGAGCAGCCGATGTCCGAACGTTCAAGGTGAATGAAGAGACAAGCGTACTGTCATCTGCAAAGCTATAGATTGGATTCCCGGTCTCTTCCAGCAGATCGTTAATGTAAATGAGAAAGAGAGTAGGAGACAGTATGGAGCCTTGGGGCACACCGGCGTTGATAGTGAGGGTGTTAGAAAGAGACTGCAACTTTAAGAGCGTTAACGCCAATTTTTGGTCGTAATTCTCGTCCCAGTAGACGAGCAATTCATAGTCTAGTGAAGAAATTTGAGTTAACATATTCGCTGCTGGATGTTCCCGTGCCAGTGAGACAATGGGTTGGTCGAAGTGGCCAGAATATTGCTGCCGTTCAAGCGTCCATCTCAAACGAACCAAAACAGTCGATTTCACGGCATTCTCAAGAATTGGGCATCGCTCAGACCACACTATTGCAAATTTTGTGAAAGGATCTTGGCCTGCACCCTCATAAGTTAAAGTTAACTCAAAAATTAAAGCCACTCGATCATATGAAGCGACGTACATTCTCGAATTGGGCTCTAGAAATGTTGGAAGAAGATGACCAATTTCATCGCAAAATCATCTTTAATGATGAAGCGCATTTTTAGATAAACGGCTTCGTCAACAAACAGAATATGCGTTATTGGTCAGGTGAAAACCCTCATGTGCTTGAAGAAACATCACTTCATCCACAAAAAATTACTGTTTGGTGCGGTTTTCATGCCGGTGGTGTCATTGGGCCGTTCTTTTTCGTTGATGAAAATAACCGTCACGTTACAGTCAATGGAGATCGCTACAGAGGCATGTTGCAACGTTATTTCTTTGATCAATTGCATGGGCTAGACATTAATGATATGTGGTTTCAACAAGACGGCGCCACAAGCCACACAGCGGGTGTAACAATCGACTTATTGCAATATAAATTCGGTGAACGTGTTATATCGAAAAATGGTCCCGTCGAATGGCCGCCTAGATCGTGTGATTTAACACCTCTAGACTTCTTTTTATGGGGGTACGTTAAATCATTGATCTATGCTAACAAGCCTGCGTCGTTAGAGGAGCTTAGAGTCAATATTCAAAGAGAGATAGCGGCCGTTTCCGTCGAAATGTGTGGCCGAGTCATCGAAAATTGGGTTCAACGAATCGATCGCTGCAAACGTGCCCGTGGTGGACATATGAATGAAGTCGAATTCCATACATAAATGTTTTGATTGTACTTCAAGCCGATAGTAAAATTTTCGAAATGTCTCAAATAGGTTGCGTTTTATTTCAAAAAAAAGCTGTCAAGTCCTTAATGGAAGACCCGATATAAAGGTAAGTTTAGTGACTTCACAAAATACACCCCAAATGAGTTTTCAACAAAGTTTTTTTTTCCGGTCTTAACTGAAAAGTGATGACCTTGATTTTTTTTATATACCAGATAAATTAAAGGTAGTGCACTCGTGATAATTTTCGTTCAATCTACACCCTGTGGAGGATATTCCAAAGTTTTTTTCAAAATTTTTTGATCATTACTTTTCGAGATAGGGAGGGAACAGGGATTTTTCGCAATTTTTTAAAAAATAATACAAAGAAAAGTGTGCGCAAGTATTACATTATATATATTTTTGAATACGTGTTTTTACAAGCTTTCATTTGACACCCTACTCGATAACCCAGCAAAACATTTTTTTTCACTTCCGATTTCATTCCTTAAAACTAACTCCTTAAGTCAAAATTTAACTTTTAAAACTACACGGCTCTGATGAGGCCATCAATATTAATTAATTAATATAACATATTAGTGCCAAATTTCAACTTTCTATGTCAAATAGTTTTGGAGAAAATCGGGTGTGACAGACGGACAGGCAGACATACAGATATACACCGAAGTGACCTTATAAGTGTTCTGCACGGAACACTAAAAAAAGTATATGAATATAGTAAATAGTAGCTAATATAAAAGAAAAGTTACGGCAATAAGTGGTCACAATGATGAAGAAAACCCACACTATGTTTTTATTGAAAATAGTCCTTCTTTCTTACAAAAACCTATTTTCTACCCTTCAATCTTAATTCTCAAGAACGAAAATGTTAATTCGACTATAGTCCAATGATTTTTCTCATCCTTGTTAAAATAAGAATTTAAGATCATTAAAATACAAGCCGTAAGGATAACAATTTTTTAATAATATTACATTCGTTTCCACAAAATACTCGTATTTTCATATTTTTGGATTTTTAAATAGAAATTCAAACAATCTCTTTCATATTTTAAATCAAGTTTATTACATGAACTATGTGCCATTTTGATTGATGACATTTTGTCATTTTGTCTGGCAAAACCATGATCCCGTCACTGTAGAACTTCTGGAATTTCTGGGTAAAGAACTTTACCAAGTGATTTTCACAATCCCTTTGACGTTAACTTTAGACTATTAAAGAGAGTTCCGCAGAAATCGAAACAAATAGTCTGCCTGTACAAAGTATGGCCTGTATAGTGGATGCATCAAAACTGCCTAGCGAAGCTCTCTAAATTTTTGCCGGGTCGTCAAAGATATGTGTGGTCTGGCGTTGCCATGATAGAAGATATATAATTCCCTTCAAATTCAGCCAAACACACAGCATCATTTTCCTTGGCATTAGGCTTGGCTTCAACACGCTTTGACAATAAAGTATTGTAGTGTGAGATCCATTTTTCATTGCCTATAATGAGACTTTTCAGAAATGGATCAATTTCGTTACGTTTCAGTAATGTTTTGCAGATGGAAAATGTTTAGAGTCTGTCAAGTAAGAACGTGACCGCTCGCATTCTTGAAAAAATGTTTTGGCAAATTAAAACGATTTACCCACTTCTTCACAAACGACACCGACTTTTTAATATATTTAGCGGCCGCGGAATGTGTCATTTTAGGTCCCTTTAGATGCGTTTTACGTGATTTTGACGAAAGTTCGGAATCGACTGATACTTTTACTGAAATGCATCGTAGACAAAGATTCCCTCTATCGACTTTTTGGTAAATCGCTAGAATCGCATCTACCAAAAATGAATTATCGCGAACACATTCTTAATTGACAGACTGTAAATTATTCACAGTTAAATCACATGGTACCCAAACATCTACTTTTTTTGCATCTAGTCTTCTACAAATGGTTTAAAACTGTTTGGTGATGGTTGTAGCGAAGTTATTTCTGTCTACATGCCGTTCTTGCTAAAATTTTTCCACTTTCATTGGCAATAACCTCTTGGGTTTTCTTTTTGATAAAGTATTTTGGTTGTAAAGAGTTCATAAGCCTGCGTCGTATTTTTCCTTCTACCATCAAATTGCAAAAAATATAACGATTTTTTCCAGAAATTTCACTAATTTTCAAGACGTTGTAACTTTACATTGAATCAATGAATATAACAACCAATATATCGCCACTGAAACACGTATCAGTATGACCAAATTCGATTAGTATGTTCAGAGATAAGCCACTTTAAAGCCATCTAGCAAAAATAAGACTAGATACTATCTCGGCGACCTAATATTTAAGTTTTTGTATTCCAGGAGCTTATCTCATTTTTGTATTTAATATGTGTTTCCTTATTATTATTCGCCGTTAGCACCAATAATATTTCTTACGTTATATTATGTTTATTTTTTTTATAATTCTATTTAATTTTGTATGGATGTAGAAAACTGAAAAGTTACCGTTCACTTTTCAAATTAACTATATTTATCAAGATAGTTTAAAAATTGTGAAAAATCATCTACTTATCTTTCTCCTTTATTTCAGTAACAATTAAACCTATCTAATATTACTTACGAATTACAAAAAGAAACTACGAGGCTCGTTTTTAAACTAAGTACCTTGTTGATATTAAAAAACATCCCTTTATTTAACAATTTTATTTTTACATGAACGCCCGGACCTTAATCTACTTTTCAACATAATTTCCATCTATATTAAAGCACTTGTATTGTAAGGCCAGCTGTATTCCATCCTCATAGAAATCTGCCGCCTGGATTATTAACAACTGCAGCACAGCCGTTTTGGCGTCGTGGTCGGTGTCGTAGGGCTGACCGCCAAGGTGTTTCTTTAAATGTAGGAACAAATGGTAGATTCCATAATGATGAAATTGTAAAGCGTCTGTTTGCTCGAACTTTTCATCAACTTTCCACATCAGGTCATCATTAATGATGGGCGGTCGCCCACATCGTCCCTCATCGGGCATCTTGAAATGCTCTAACCCATTTTCTTACCATTCTATGGCTCATAGCGTTTTCACCATATACTTCACTAATCTGCCGATGATTTTGGCCCGCTTTCACGTCTCTTGCATTTAAGAAATGAATTACAGCGAGTATTTCACAATCCGTGAGTTTTTAATGGTCTGAGGTATTTTCAACACGCACAAACAAACGTAAACGCCAATTCTTTCATAACGGCATCTGTGGCTAGCTAATAGAAGCAGGTACATGCGCGGAACGGCGACCGCAACCCTGCAGTGGCCATATTTTAAAAGGGTACTTTAAATATGCACGTGCTTCGTACTTAAATCTGAATGGAATAAACCTACGCAAGGTTGTCGTAGGTAAATTAATACACCCGCCTTTCTACAGCGATTTCGACTATATTTAATCTTAACATCAATCACTGCAACACACCTGTTTTATTGCCTACCTACTATTCGCCCATAAGAACTATGCAATTGAGGCGTTCCTCCTAAGCCCATTTTTTTATAAAACGTGATTGTGACCCACAGAGAACAATGCACTGTAGTAAAATTTTCATTTCAATGGTTTATTATTCAATGGTTGTTGTGTGGCAACGTTCCAACCTTTTTTAATTTTTAGCTATGTTCAAATTTATGAAAAAAAAATCTGTAAATAAGTGTGTTTCCATTTGACAATTCAGCGCTGGGCCCTCTTAACTACTGTTACATAAAACGAAATAACATTTGGATCTGGAGATACGTACAGGGTGAGTGAGAGAGAATGACAAAAAATGTTAAATAGGGGATGTTAAGTTGCACAGTTTAAAATTATTTTTGAGTATACAAGGTACTTCAAAAAAGTGTGGCAGATATAACATATGTTTTTTTAAATGGAACATCCTATTTTCTAATTTATTTTTAAATTCTACATAAAATTTTATAACTTTTTTTATTAACAATGTTATATACCTAAACCTAGTAGTTTTTCTAATATTTCAATTTTTTTTAAAAAATACTAGTTTTCAGTTTTGTAAAAAAATTCCCATTGTTTCTGAAGGTAGAAAACTCATAATGGGTACGAACGTTCCATAGAGATGAAAAAAAGATATATGTAAAGAAATTTAAGTTAGATGCTACAGAGTGTTCAAAATAAATTTTATGCATTTCGACTATTTTAAATTGAAAAAATCAAATTTTTTAAATGGCACACCCTGTATATTATTATTTTTTCTGATAGATTCTACAAAACTCTCCAACTTTTAATAAGTATGTCATATACCTATTTCTAATAGTTTTTGATTTATTTTGAATTTCTCAATTTTACCTTTGTTTTTAATACACTTACGCTATTGTGAACACATAAACAAATAGTTAATAATAATTTTAATATAGTTTAACTTATCTAATGAGTAATTATTATGACGTATAAATGTTCAAAAATATGCCCTGACGAAAGCATGACCATGAGGAAATTCTACAAACCAATTGTAAACAGTCTTTTCTGATGGTAAGGCAGGCCGAAATGAGTTTGGTGTATTTCATGAAGATGATGGCCTGTGTCTTGGCTGGGTTTAGTTGAATTCTCCAATGCTCCATCAAGGGACTAACATGTTTAAGTGACATAGGAGGCAGCTGGTGACGATTCTGGTGGATTTGGTGATGGCGGTATTATCAGCGTACATGACCATGACCACTATGTACGGCCTGACTTGGGAATGTAGAACGGTAAAGATACTGAATAAGTGGGGGGAGAGGACTGAGCCTTGGGAGACTCCGGCTCGTATTTCCTTGATTTCGGATGTGGTCTGATCGACTCAGATTCTGAGGGAGAGGACGAATTGGGTGATGTTAGTAGAATAGTTGTGGTGGCGAAATATGTTTATATATAATACTATCATAGATTTAAATATACTTCACATATATACAGTCTGTCAAGGAAGAACGTAACCGCTCGTATTTTTGAAGACATGTGTTTGTGCGATGTGAGGGTCACTCTAGTATCTTATCGTTTGGCCAAGCGAGCCGCTTCACGACGTGATTTTCGCCCAGCAAAGGTTTCTCCTCTTCGGACATCATGAGCACGAAGATGTTGTCGAATAGTCTCATGGGACACATTCAAGCCCGAATTTCGTAATTTTGCCGCTTCTTGACTCAGCGTCAAGGAGATGGCCCGTGAAAACAAAGACACGATTCGTTTTTCGACTTTCAGTGTGACTTTGCTTACCGAGTCACGTTTTGGCAAGTCGTCGATATTTTTCGTTTTGTTAAAACGATTTTACCCACTTCTTCACAAACGATACCGACTTTTTAATATATTTAGCGGCCGCGGAATATGTCATTTTAGGTCCTCTTGGATGGGAACAAAAAAAAACTGCCTCGAACCGATGCCCAAATAGGTGACTCATTTTGGATTTTACGTAATTTCGACGACAATTCGGAATCAACTGATATTTTTTCTAAAATGCATCGTAGACAAAGGTGCCCTCTACCGATTTTTTGTTGAATCGCTAGAATCGCATCTACTAAAAATGAATTATCGCGGACACATTCTTACTTGACAGACTGTATACATATTGATTTTAAAGTATTTAAAAGAAATTGATTCCTTTTGGTTATTATTTCACTATTGCAGCAAAATCTTATCATTTTTAAGGGAAGGGGGAATTAACATGAGTGATGTGACGTGGTGATTCTCGAATTTCTCCAATTATATCCCGATTAGGGTATGTTGGATAACCTGTCGAAAAAGGTAACTAAGTAGACACAAAATTTGACCTTTGGCAACCTAAAACCTTTATATGTGTAAGTACATTCTCAAACATGTTATATAAAAAAATGATTAAGTTCAAGAATAAATGCCTTGTGTGACCACGTGAATGTTCGAGTGGAGAGGTAATTCATTAGTGAGAGGGTGTGTTGCAATATTCTGAATTCCGTTTGGCGAAGAATAAAATTACTATTACACTACCTGGACTATTAATAACCCGTAACAAGCACCGCATATTTAAATACACTTAAGTATGAAGAAACACTTTTAAATTACATGACTATTGTAATGTACAACAATCTTTACATAAAAAAATGTGTTAATATGAGATTTCGGATCGACAGATGAGCACTTTAAACACGGAACAATAACATTAAGAAAAACTAAGAAATCTTAATTTGGTTTTCCTTGACATTTTAAAAAAATTTGCGTTCATCTAAAATTTAAATCTAAAAAAGAAGTTTGGGATTCACCTTGCACACATCTTTCAATCTATTGTCTTTAATATTAATGATTTTAAGAAAAAAACTATATGAACGGACTGTAGTGTGCTAGCCAAGCTCCTTTGCGCTGCTCTGAAGGCGACTATTTATTAGAACCCAGCTTTATAATGTTAGTTTCCAGCTAGCATCATAAAATTAGTATTTTGATAAGAAATATTTCAACAGAGCTTAGTTAATGCTGCAAGCCAGCCGCTTCGCGAAGTGATTTTCGCCCAACAAAGATTTCTTCAACGTGCTTCGGAATTTGACTTCATGCGCACGAAGATGTTGTCGAATGGTCTCATGGGACACATTCAAATCCAACTCTTTTAATTTTGCCGCTCTTTGACGCACCATCAATTTCGGGTCCCATGAAAACGAAGACACGATTCATTTTTGGAGTGACTGCCTCCCGAGCCACATTTTGGTAAGAGGTCGACATTTTTCATCTCGTTAAAAACGATTTACCCACCTTTCACAAACGACACCGACTTTTTATTATATTTAGTGGCCACGGAATGTATCATTGGACGGGAACAGAGAAAGACGGCCTCAAAACCGACGCGCAAACAAGTGACTCATTTTGAATTTTACGTGATATTGACGAAAGTTCGGAGTCGACTGATACTTTTACTAAAATCGATTTTTTGTTGTTTATTTTGCTGAAACGTCAACCGGAGGGCGAAGCCTCTTAGTGGACCGGAACACTTAAGTCCTTCCCATCACTGTAAATAAAAATCGATGAATGAGTCGTGGAGATTTTTCACAAAAAAAGACCGTTTAATAGAGTGGAACACTCAATTTAAAAAGCGATCACTAGGGAAAGAAATTTCTCATAAAAAAGAACTTAATTTACAAATCAATTACCAGAGAGTGAAAATTGTATTCTCCATAGCCTTCGCATAATTGTCACAGATATATTCCTTTTTTATGTTTAAACTCTTCAAAACTTCTATCAATTGCTGTTTGGTATAATCTTCGTGGAAGTAAATGTCATTATCGTACATTTAGTTTTGAATTGTTACTTTTGTATCGTTTTAGCAAGGAACTTTGATTAACTGCCTACTATGATAGCTTGCGTTGTCCATCACAATTACACTATTTGGGGGTATGTTCGGAATTAGCTTGTTTTTGAACCAATTTTCAAATATTTCGGCAGTGGTGTCCTCATGGTAATCGAGAGAAGAATCTTTTATGTTCTTTGTTTCCGGGGCAATGTATTCGGAATCCATCCGTCTTTACATCCAACATGCAAAATCGTAATCCATTTATCTCTGTTTGATGGTGCTTTTGTTTTACAAGTTATCACTTGAGTCAATCCAACTCCTTTCCGGAGTATCGTATGTGTCGAACGATGTTTCATCCAAGTAAATAATTGGCCTTTGCTCGTCTCTATAAAACCTTATTTTTTCTAAATAGTCCAGTCGCCATTCCTGAATTCTCTTGGACTCCATTAAACTTGTCTTTTATTAAGTTTTTTAAATTTGAAACCCATGTGTTGAATACACTTCCATAACGTTATCCTATGGTGTCATTTCTTTCAAACCTTTTCATTAGATTATCCAATGTGGGCACACTTTGTTCCTCGTATATCTTGTAAATTTTACGTCGTATTATATCTCATCTATCATTGAGAAAATGCCAGCATCACTTCTTTTCTTCTTCACTAGAACAGGGGTTGTTTACAATTTTCCATACCGTTGATGTATATGATAATGATGATGAATACAAAGAATGTTTGTTAATGTGGCCGTTTCTTCTAGCGCTGCTTGCTTGCTAACATTACCACGTTCCATTAGGGTTGAATAAACATTCTTTACAGTTTTCTTGGCATCAGTAGATAAGTGTTTTCTACTTTTGCACGGGGTAACCTGCTGAGATACACTTGACTCGCAAATATTTTCCATGACTAAGCTGCTCTATCGCACACGAAGTAACAATAATTACAAAGCTTAAACTAAGTGGCGGCTGTATTTATATTACTATACAGTAAGTGCCAATATGGAGTTATTTTCGGGTACCACCATTAAAATCATATTGAAATTTCATTAATAATTATTTTTGTTTTTTACAAGCAGGTAAAACGGAACAGATATCATATTTTTGAGTATGGTCCATGATTTACCTGCTTCTAAAGTGCCCAAAGAAAACCATAACATTTTATTTCATTGTCTATTTATGGTTAATGGTTTTTACCCTTTAAGGATTAAGTTTACACTATATGTATCGACGGACTTTACACATAATAATGCTTCTACTTGCACGACATCTCTGAAAAACCCAAGGAGACACACAAAGTGCTGGCGGTAGTCAGCCGGCCTCGTTTTGCGGCGATGTTTTGTTTTACGTGTATGTTTTTTTTGAAGTGATAGGTCTTCAGCTATTATGTGAAAAAGCAATAGGTGAAGATAGGGAAATTCACTTGGGTTTTATAGACGTACAAAAGGCCTTCGACAAGATTAAAAGAGAAGACATATGGGAAACACTGAGGACAAGATAAATACCAGAAATAATAAAAAAGGGCATAAAGAGTTTATACAAAGAAACATGAAATTATGTAAGAACAAGACAAGACAGACCTGATATATTTGAAACAACTATGGGCCTTAGACAGGGATGCATCCTGAGCACCATGCTTTTCTCAATAGTTCTGGATGAAGTAATAAAAGAAGCGAAGAAGAAAGGGGTAAGACCATACCAGATAGGCTACTCGAAGATGAAAAAGATAGAAATATCAGAACTATGCTATGCGGATGATATGGTTATTATGGCAAAAGACGAGGAAACACTTAATAGGATCATACGGATATATAAAGAAGCTTTGGAAAAAATAAACATGAAAATTAATAACGAACAGACAAAGACTAAGATAATAGGAAAACAAAAGCGACAACATAAAATAAAGATAGGAGAGGAAAGGCTGGACCAAGTGGAGAAGTTTAAATATTTGGGATCAACAATAACGGAGGATGGAAGAGGAGATCATTAAGGAGAGAATAATAACAGGAGGAAGATTATTTAATACGTGGTAAATCAAATATAAACGGTAATTTTTTTGTATACGTTTATTGAATAACCTTATACACAAATCATTGATTTAACATTTTTCAATATAGTCTCCTGCGTGATCTACACACTTTTGCCATCTATTTGGAAGTTTCCGTATTCCCTGGTCATAAAAGGTTTGAGGGCGGGTTGTAAGCCAATTGCGGACGTGTTCCTCGACTTCTTCATTGCTTCCAAATCGCTGTCCTCCCAGTGATTCTTTCATAGGCGCAAACGAAAAATAGTCACAGGGGGATAAGTCAGGGCTATAAGGAGGGTGCTCGAGGGTTTCCCAGTCCATTTCTTCCAGTGTATCCCTTATCAAAGCTGCAGTGTGAAGCCTGGCGTTGTCCTGGAGGAGAATGACATCTCTGATGGGCATGTCCCGTCTTTTCTTTCGATAGGCGGCTTTTGCCAACCGTAACAACTGGCAGTAGTAAGCCGCATTCACCGTACGTTGATCGTGCTGGAAATCGATCAGTAAAATTCCACTAGAGTCAAAAAAAATCGTTGCAAGGACTTTTCCAGCAGAGAGACGAATTTTGGCCTTCACTGGGGAACCTTCATTCTTTCTTCGCCACTCCTTACTTGCTATTTTGGACTCGGGAGTGTAGTGATGTACCCACGTCTCATTACATGTCACTATGCGCTTTAAAAAGGCCTCCCCTTCTTGCTGAAATCGATTCAGAAGCCTTTCAGCGATCTCCGACCTGACCTGTTTTTGGTTTCCAGTCAACAACCTTGGAACCCATCGAGCAGTAATTTTTCTGAAACCGAGTCGATCAGTAATGATGGATTGAACACTTCCATAGCTGATACCCACTTCTGAGGAAATTTCTTCAACGGTTAATCGGCGATCACCTTCGATAAGGTGTCTAATGTCACGGATGTGTGTAAGGCTTGACCTAGGGCGTCGATCATGACTTTCGTTTTCAACCCGTTCTAGTCCGCCCTTAAATTCTCTCGCCCACGTATACACACGATTCTGAGACAGTGTACTGTCCCCAAACTGTGCCTTCAAACGGGTTAAAATTTCTGATGGTTTAACGCCTTCATTGGTTAAAAACTTGATGATAATACGTTGCGCAACAGGCGAAGGTACCTCTTGCTCGGTCATGGCTGTACTGACGATAAAGACGAGTTGGCGCGCGAACCCATCCGGTTCCCCCACTCCTCACAAACCAAACATCTACTCCACACAACATCATCTAGCTAAGAACTGCATTCTAAGAAGAATAGCAAAATTACCGTTTATATTTGATTTACCCACGTAGTATAAAGAATACATTCCTAGGAAAGAAAGAGATATCAAAAAATATTAAACAAGTATACGAGAAGGTTGCAACACCAATACTTTTATATAGAGGAGAAACATTGACAATGACAGAAAGACAGAAAGGAAAGATAACGGCTACAGAAATGAGATTCAAAAGGAAAACAGAGGACAAAACAAGGATGGACAGGGTTAGGAAATACAACTCAGAAAGAATTTGAACCTGAAACCAATGGTGGAAAAGGTTGAGGAAGCACAACTGAGATGGTATGGTCACGTCGAAAGGATGCCTGAACAAAGAATAGTTAGACAAGTGCGTGAAGCCAGAGTGAGCAAGAAAAGAACAAGAGGCCGACCTAGAGGGGCATGGTTGGGGGATGTTAAAGAGGCAGTGGCCAAAAGAGGAATAGAGTGGAAACACGCAAGGCGAGCCATACAGGATAAAAAGAAGTGGAAGGAAATATGGAAAAGACAAATATAGAAGAGCTCAATTCCACGGGTCTTACACCCCTAAAGGGATAGAAAGTCATAAGGATTAAGTAAGTAAGTAAGTAAGGTCTTCAGCTGTTATTGCAACTTGATACGATCCACCTTTTTTCTACATCTGCATATTTGTATTCTTTAACCAAAAAAAGACAACTCTTAATAAGTTAATTTACTTATACTTTCTTCTTTAGTATTCATAAAATTGCGAAAACAAACATCTTCTTGTCATATCCATAATCATCATGGTACTACCATTATTCACATGGAATTTGAAGGTTAGGTCAATGAAACAGAACACACGTCACCCACGTGCAGAGGCGTCCTTTATTTGGCAAAGATGATGTGGTGACATGAACAAAAAAAAATCGCAAAAGTAGGCGAATTACACATACAGTGAATATAAAGTGTTATATTATTCTGTAAATTATACCGTCATTGTGTTTTGGAATTAATCTGTTTACATATGCCATATAAGGTTTTGTCTTTTTTTGGCTTGTGCTGGATTAATTCAACAAGGCAAACTTCCGGTGATTTTAGCGAAAATAATGTTTTTATTTTATAAATATTTGCTTAAATTTTATGTTTTTTAAACGTGGTTAGAATTTATTTTTGTAGGTGACCATATTATAGGTTTATCTTTACTATCCTTGCTAAAGATACATATCGTATTCGTGAAAAAGTCACATTCGGAGATTTTTGTATTTCTTTACGTTTCCGGATCTCCGGATTACGAAAAACATAGCATCCAATTTCCGTCGTTCTGTTTGGTTCTTAGCACGATAAGTCTGTAAGAGGATGAGATATCGGTTTTAAATTTGGTAAAGTCCGTCCATATATATAGTGAAGTGACTAAACTTAAACCTTAAAGGGTAAAAACCATTACCTATAAATAGACAATGAAATAAAACTTTATGGTTTTCTGTGGGCACTTCAGAAGCAGGTAAATCATGGACCGTACTTAAAAATATGAGATCTGTTTGTTTTACCTGCTCGTAAACAACAAAGGTGGATCTTAAATAATTGGTAATGAAATTTTAATATGATTTTAATGGTGGCATTTAACCGAAAATCACTTGCATAATCCATATTGGCACTTTTACCTCTGTTTGATGGTGCTTTTGTTTTACAGTTATCACTTGAGTCAACCCAACCCCTTTCCGGAGTATCGTATGTGTCGAACTATGTTTCATCCAAGTAAATAATTGGCCTTTGCACGTCTCTGTAAAAACTTATTTTTTCTAAATATTCCTGAATTTTCTTGGAGTCCATTAAAACTTCTCTTTTATTAAGTTTTTTAAATTTGAAACGGTGGTTATAAAACATGGCATGGCATTTACCCGAAAATAACTTGCATAATCCATATTGGCACTTAGTGTCTAGTCATATAAATATAGCCCCCACTTAATTTAAGCTTTGTAATTATTGTTACTTCGTGAGCGATAGAGCAGCTTAGTCGTGGAAAATATTTGCGAGTCAAGTGTGCCTCAACAGGTTACCCCGTGCAAAAGGAGAAATCACTTATCTACTGACGCCAAGGAAATTGTAAAAAAATGTTTATTCAACCCTTATGGAACGTGGTAATGTTAGCAAGCAAGCAGCGCTAGAAGAAACGGCCACATTAATGAACATTCCAACATCAACAGTATAGAAAATTGTAAACAACCCTATTCTAGTGAGGAAGAAAAGAAGTGATGTTGGCATTTTCTCAAGGATAGATGGAAGTGATCAAGATATGCATGAAATTTGCAAGATATACGAGGAACAAAGTGTGTCCACATTGGATAATTTAATGAAAAGGCTTGAAAGAGATGAAACCGTAATTAGATGTAGTAGGACAACATTATGGAAGTGTATTCAACACACGGGTTTCAAATTTAAAAACTTAATATAAGACAAGTTTTTTAATGGAGACCAAGAGAATTCAGGAATGGCGACTAGAATATTTAGAAAAAATAAAGTTTTACAGAGACGCACGGGCAAAGGTGGTATATATATATATATATATATATATATATATATATATATATATATATATATATATATATATATATATATATATACATATACATATATTTTTTATTTATTAGTGTTCCGTATGGAACACTTATAAGATCACTTCGGCGTCTGTCCGTCTGTCACACCTGATTTTCTCCGAAACTATTTGTCATAGAAAGTTGAAATTTGGTAATAATATAGGAATTGATGGCCTCATCAGAGCCATGTAGTTTTGAAAGGTAAATTTGGACTTAAGGGGTTAGTTTTGGGGAGTGAAATCGGACGTGAAAAAAAAATTTTTTTACTAGGTAATCGAGTGTGGTGTCAAATGAAAGCTTGTGAAAACACGAGTAAAAAATATATATATAATGTAATACTTGCGCGCACTTTTCTTTGTATTATTTTTAAAAAATCTCGAAAAATCGCTGTCCACTCGCCTTATCTCGAAAATTACTTATTAAAAAATTTTGAAAAAATTCTGGAATATTCTCCATGGGGTGTAGATTGAATGAAAATTATCACGAGTGCATTACCTGTAATAATTTATCTGGTATATAAAAAAAAACAGAAATTTCAAGGTCATCATTTTTCAGTAAAGAGTGGAAATAAACTTTGTTGAAAACTCATTTGGGGTGTGTTTTGTAAAGTCACTGATGATTTTATACTTCCGTTACAAGATTTTTTATTTTAAAAGCCATCAACGTACGGAACACTAATTGCGCAAGTTCAACTTGCACTTGACCGGTTATTTTTTTTTTGTTGAGTGTAAGGTTCTTTGATCTTGGTATGTATATATTTTTTTTATAATTTACGTGTTCTTGAAATTAGATCATTAAAACTATTCTTGAATCTGTTATATATTGACGTTTCGACCTTCGAAAGAGGTCTTCTTCAAAATTTGCTCGTAGAAAGTAGTTAATTTTAAATTACTGTCAAAAACATATTTTTACTTTCTACAAACAACCACTTAACTTGAACGACTATATATGAGTGTCATATAAAGTCCTTCAAGTTAAGTGGTTGTTTGAAAAAAGTAAAAATGTGTTTTTGACAGTGATTTAAAATTAACAATACAATGAACTATTTTCTAAGAGTAAATTTTGAAGAAGACCTCTTCCGAAGGTCGAAACGTCAATAAATATATAACAGATCCAAGAATAGTTTTCAATGATCTAATTCCAAGAATACGCAAATTATAATATACATATACACATACATTATATATATATATATATATATATATATATATATATATATATATGTATATATATATATATATATATATATATATATATATATATATATATATATATATATATATATATTAGTGTTCCAAGAACACGCAAATTATAATATACATAGACATTATATATATATATATATATATATATATATATATATATATATATATATATATATATTAGTGCGCTTATCACTCGAGAACCAGTAATCCGATTTCCGTGTTTTTTTTTTTAAACATACATATGTATGTTATCTGGCAAGGTTATACGATATATTTTATTGCTTTAGGTAACATAAGGAATAAGCAGTGACGATAATAGTGTATTAAGTCGGAAAAAAGTTTGCCGCGAGCGCATTTTCTTGCAATACACTGCCTAAACCATTAAATATGGAACAATAACATGTAGTAAAGAATATAATATATATAAAACGCAACGTCTCTCTGTCTGTCTGTTTGTCCGTTAGTGCGCTTATCACTCGAGAACCACTTATCCGATTAATGTGCTTTTTTGTTAAAACATACATATGTACCAAAGTGATAACTGTAACACAAAAGCACCATTAAACAGAGGTAAGAGGCATTTTTACAAGCTGGATCTAAAGACGAATGGATTCAGAATATACTCTCCTTGTCTGCAAAGAACATAAAAGATTCTTCTCTCGATTACCATGAGGACACCATTGCCGAATTTTATGAAAATTGGTTCAAAAACAAGCTAATTCCGAACATACCCCCAAATAGTGTAATTGTGATGGACAACGCAAGCTGTCATAGTAGGCAGTTAATCAAAGCTCCCTGCTCAAACGATACAAAAGCAACAATTCAAAACTACATGTACGATAATGACATTTACTTCCACGAAGATTATACCAAACAGCAATTGATAGAAATTTTGAATATGTCTGTGACAATTATGCAAAGAATATGGGGCATACAGTTTTAAGGATTCCACCATACCGTTGTATATTCAATCCTATAGAACATATTTGGTATCAATTGAAATCTGCCATTTGTCGTAATAATATTTGCCCCACTGTTAATTCCAGTGTACTGAAACTCATGAAAACTGAAGTTTTTAATATAACTCTACAGAGTTGGGCGAACTCTGTCATAGATGTTGAAAAAGTTGAAAAATCATGTATCCATATTGCAAATAATTTTTTTTTTTTTTTTTTTTTTTTTTTTTATTGGTCTAGCACACGTGCTGCAGGGAAGTCCCTAAAGCGCTCCAGGAGCGGCACGATATAGAAAAACTAATAATTAGAACCAATGATAATGATAGCGATAGTGATATTATTTCAAGTGAATAACGTAATTAATTTTAATAAGTAAAGTAATAATTTGTATTTGTAATAAAAATAATTGGTAATAATAAGATGATTTGTAATAAACAAAAACAAAACATAGTATAAACATTGTTTAATGTCTGTCCAAAACCAAAATAATTAAATTCTAAGCAAAGTACGGACCTGTTAAATCATATTTGAATTTTACAGCTTGTACTAATAGGAATCAGTTAGTCATTTCACTATATGTATGGACGGACTTTATAGATTTACATACATACGTTTTTTTTATAGGTATAGTACAAGCGCTGCTGGAAATCCCTATAGCGCTACAGAAGTGACGCGTATGCGAACAAAGCGATTCACGTTGGTCTTGAATCGCTGTAAATTTGACTGAGTGGGAAACACAGTCCTGGGCAAGTCATTCCAAAGGGATGATGTTCTGTATATCAAAGACTGCTTAAAAAGGGTTGTACGAGGAGTGACAAACTGAACCTCATACGGATGTAAAATATTAGCGTGACGGGTATTCCTAGCATGCACTTCTCTGCGAGATTTTAAGCGGGCTACATCCACCGAACACTTTCCATGAAAATACTTGTAGAATACACTCAAGTCGCCAACCGTTCTTCGATGTTCCAAGGAGGAGTTCTGGATCTTCAGTTAGGCAAACAGCGCCGTTTTGAATAGATTCCAACAAATGCAGTGTATGTTTGGGAGCAGTATTCTATCGTTGGTCAAATTTGAGGTTTGTATAGAATTACCAGTTGTTTTGGAGGATAAAGCTTTCTGTTCGAAATAATATTTCCAGCTTTTGAGAAGCTCCCCTTGCTATGCATGCAAGATGTTCATGCCAAGACATAATTACTCCCAAATTAACGCCTAGTAAATTAAGTGGCAAAGCTAGAGGAATGGAGGGTCCCGACATAACTATGCCGAGTTCAACAACGTTAAATTTTTAGGAAAAACCCCGCCTGGTTTTTTGTAGTGTTAAGTTCTACTTGGTTACTATTACCCGAAGATAGAATTCTTCAGTGTCTTTGTCAAATTGGCCGATTTCCTGCTGCTTGCGGATATTTGCGTGAGTTTCGAGCGTTTAAAGTGGATGAAGAGATATGCGTACTGTCATCTGCAAAGCTGTAGATTAAATTTCTGTTCCTTTCTAGCATGAAAGTGGGAAAGAAACCCCTCTCTGCTTGAACGACTGCGCTTCAAGGGAACCGAGTGAAAATAAAGCATTTCTATGATAGGTCGAAAAGTGAAAAACCTGAGATATGCTGATGATACACTCATTATTATAGATCGGATTATATGCAACATAAAAAATGCTTAAAATATGCATGAAAAGGGTCAAAATATGCAATATTAAATAATAATAAAAGTAGTAATTTTTAGTTTTCTATTTCAAAATCAGTATAAAATTAACAAGTGATCGACGATGTTTAAATTTAATTAACAATTATTTAACATTTTTTAAAATTATTTAACATTTGTGTTCTTGTACACGTAAACAATAAGGTATTGTTCCAAATGTTGGGTAGTAAGATTGTGTCTTCGATCACTTAAAATATTTTTATAAGTGAAAAAAGACCGTTCCACATTCACTGAGGTAACTGGGCAGTATTTGAATTTGGGTGCTATGTTAGCACTTATTGTTTCTGGCAAAAGTTCACCGGTCCCAATAATAAAACTATCAATTTGACATAAAGGTTCAAAGCCTGGGTTATTGCACAAAATGTTTTCAAACTTTTCTTTAACTCTACGCGGGAATACATCTGGCAATGTGGAGTTTATTTGACGGATTTTATTCATTAACTGAATTGATTCGGTCAACGCCAAACATCGAGTTTCAAGCTTTTTAATGCCCGCAGGTATGTGGGAAAAGTGAGTGCTAATCAAAGCTATGTTTTTTTTAATATCAGAATCGTTAAATGCTTCCTTGGATTGACGAACTGCCATAGCCTCTGCACTATCGGGAGGTAAAGGCACATTTGGCAGTTTTTCTTTATGGGCGTTATTAATACCGTCGTAATTTTGGGTATTCCCTTGGCACTATAACCTAATCGATGTTTTAGACTATTGCAGGTAATGTCCCGGCGATAAGATCGGTTCCAGACGGCGACATTAACAATACCCTGAGCAATTCAGTTGCCTAGTAATACCGAGAAATATTGTAAATATAGGGAAAATATGCATCATTACTAGATTTTGGGTAAAATATGCAATAATCGGTGAGAATGGTCTAAACATGCAAATGCATATGAAAATATGCATTTGCATGCCGGTCCGGTCTCTACTCATTATAGTATCTAGCGACACTGAATTAGAACATATAATGAATAGGTGAAATACAGAAAGCGAAGAGTATGGACTTCTACTTAAGGGGTTTTATCTACCTGCAATTTTTGAAAAAATTGACTTTTTTTGCTTAAAATTATAGTCCTAACAAACATATCTGCCTAAACTAATCTTATTTGAGATTGAATTTTTTTTTTTTAGCTTCTAGTACTTAATTTCTGAAAGAAGACGTAGCGCACGAAAAGGCGTTTACTCTCGGTTTATTTAATCTATCACTAAATTTTACCAAAATTCTTAAATTAAGTATAGTGGCATCATAAAGGTTTTTTACCTTTATGATGCCAAATTGGCATCCCGAAATTTTTAAAATTTCATAAAGGAAACATTTTGAAATTTTAAATGTGTCTTTCTCGAAATTACGTTTTTTAAATTGGTCGGCAACATAACTCCAACAATTTACATCCGATTAACATGAGCTTTTTTTTAAGATTTTAAAATTTCATAAAGGAAACATTTTGAAATTTTAAATGTGTCTTTCTCGAAATTACGTTTTTTAAATTGGTCGGCAACATAACTCCAACAATTTTTACATCCGATTAACATGAGCTTTTTTTTAAGATTCTCTAGGGAAGTGCACACGATTATTAGGATTAATCAATTACTTTTTTTTATAAAAAAAAATTTAAAATATAAAGGCCGATTCTTAGCAGAAAAATGATTTTTTTTTCAAACTTCCACAATTTTTTGAACAATTGACAGTTTTCAATAATCGTGCGTACTTCTCTAGCAAAACTAATGTAAATAATAAAAAAAAATTGTTTGTTTGCTCTAGATAAAGAATTAAAATTGTTCTACTGCAGGCCGCAGAACACTTCCAAAAACAGATGTCTCTGTTCTGCATGGTAGTGCGCCGCCTTTTTGTCTAATATCATAAAAGAAAAATTATTTTGTACATTTTAATATGCATATATTAAAATCTCAAAACAGATTTTTTTCGTTGTTTGTATAGTAAAGTGTAAAAATATTCCCAAAAAGAGCCTATTTTTCCTGCCTGTTAGGTAGATGTAACCCCTTAACAAGAATAAAACTAAAATTATGGTAGTAGATAGAACCCCAGTGAACATCAGGGAAATAGCTGATTTTAAAGTAGCTTGAACGATTGCGTTTCGAAGGAACCGAGTGAAAATAAATTTTCATGAGTTTCGTTCTTTAGCTGGTATTTTAGATGTCGACATATTCTAGGTAATAATTAATTAATCAAGTGATAAAGTTTGGCTTCCAGTTAAAATTTACGAATCAACAAATTACTTTTAATATATTTATTAGGACATTACTATAAGCCTTAAAAACAGGTTTGTTATAAGCTTCCATGTTGTTACGGTTTATACGAATTTACAAATTAGCTAATAAAATGTTAATTTAAAACCAGTATTCACATTAATATCATAGTTTTTTTTTTGAATGAATACAATTTTAAAACCTTGATATTATAGAAAATATTTGTTCTTATTCTTAGCCTATCCTAAGCTTATTACTAACTCCCAGGCGATTCGCAACAAATATAAGTAATATGCGATTACGAAGTTGTATTGAAAAATTTCCAACTTGAACAACAAGGAGTATAATTTCAATCAAAATTGAATATTTATCCGATAGACGGCAGTCACATAAACACAAAAAGCTAACTCTAATGACCATCTGGCGATTAGTTTTTTTCTGGCAACTATCAAAAGTAGCAGTTTGGCAACAGTGGATAAATTGGAGTATCGTGCCGTGACAAAATTTCTTCACCCAGAGAAAGCTCCAACGGAAATTAAAGTTGAATTAGATTCAGTGTATGGAAATGCTGCTATATTTTTTACAATTGTGAAAACCTGGGTTGCTGGGTGTAAACGTAAGAGATCAAGCATTTTTTACGAGGATGGACGGCCGAGAACCCCAACGACGGGAGAGGTGGTATCTCAAAGGAACGAGCACACATATCTTTCGGCGAGAAAATAAAAACAAATCTGCATTTGTCCAAAAATAGTATTTTTTTTAACAACGCTGATAAGTTGCTGTTATTGACTAGTTTCCTTGTTTAAATAAAAAGTCCTATCCCTTGACCAAGCCTAAGCCGACAAATAAATTTTGTTTCACTCAGAAATATGCGGTTTTCTTAGTGGTGCAGTTGCATTTGAAATTACACAGTCTAGATACAGCAATATTATGATTTTTATCCTCTCTGGAGTATCATCAGGAGTTTTGGACCTCGAAAAACTTGTGCTCTTTTGTTTATAAACAATTTAAGTTTTCAAAACACGTTTTTTGAGCTTAAAATGTAAATAACTCCGGTTATATATGTCGGATCGAGACAAAAAAAAACCAAACTCTTCGTAATGAAATCCTTGTTGGTTTTAACTTGCTCAAGTTCGTACATAACCTACAAAACTGAAAAAAAAAAAAAAAAACAGGCAAAAAGTGTTTTTTTTTTCATCTTATTGAACAGGTCAAGTAAGCTCAGGCGAATATACGCAGACAGCAGGAAGTCATTCAACTTAACAAAGACCTGGAAGAAATTCTATCTTGGGGTGACAGTAACGTTGCTGAACCCGACATAGTTATGTTGGGGCACTCCATTCCCCTAGCATCGTTACTCAATTTGTTGGGCGTTAATTTGGGAGCAAATATGTCCTGGCATGAACATGTTGCATGCATAGCAAAGAGAGCCTCTCAAAAGTTGGGAATATTATTTCGAACCAAAAAGCTTTACACTCCACAACAACTGTTAATTCTCTACAAAGCTCAAATTCGACCAACTATGGAATACTGCTCCCATGTTTGGGGCTCCGCTCCCAAACATACACTGCATTTGTTAGATTCTGTTCAGAGAAGGGCTGTTCGTCTGATTGGAGACCCAGAACTGACTGACGGCCTTGATTCGTTGGAACATCGAAGAACGGTTGGCGACTATTCTACAAGTATTTTCATGAAGAGTGTTCGAAGGATGTAGCCCGCTTAATTCCTCCCACAGCGGTGCATTTTAAAAGTACACGTCGCGCTGATACTTCACATCCGTATGAGGTTCAGCTTGTTACTCCTCGTACAACGCTTTTCAAGCAGTCTTTTATATGGAGAACATCATCCCTTTGGAATGTTTTACCCAGGACTGTGTTTCCCACCGAATACAATTTAGAGCGATTCAAGAACAACGTGAATCGGTTTTTCCGCACACGTGTCGCTCCTGTAGCACTTTAGGGTCTTCCCCCACGCGTGCCAAAATATACCTTTTGTTATAGCAAAAAAACCCTGAAATTTTGGTACAAAAATATACAGCCTGTGGGAAAAATTGAATTTGTTATTTAAAATTTGAATTGCCTGCCATTTTATGCCATTTAATCCAAAATGGATCTTTTTTTTTTCAAAATTTAGATCTCGACGCCAATTTTCCGATGCACTTAAAAATTTTCTGTTTGGAGTTATTTTAACCGTTTTTTACATTTGTTTATTAATCAAATAACAAGTGCGTTTTTTCGGTAATTTTGAAAAAAAAAATTGAAAATTTTTTATCACATCTGGTAGGGAATAGCGAAACGCGATCATTTTCGTTAACATTTTTTTTTTCAAAATAACAATTGTTAAAAAAAAACGATTAAAATTACTCCAGCAATTTTTTTTAATAGCATCGTAGAACTGGTGTCGAGACTTAAATTTTGAAAAAAAAAAGATCCCTTCTGGACAAAATGGCACAAAATGACGAGCAAATCAAATTTTATATAACTAATTCAATGGTGCCCACATTTTTTTGTACCAAAATTTCAGGGTATTTTTGCTATAACAAAAAGCATATTTTCTGAAAGTTTCAAGCCGATCGGTTCACTTAGTTGACCTGTACAAAAAAATGAAAAACAAAACTGTTTTTTTGCCCGTTAAGCAACTTAAAATCAACGAAGATTTGTTGGCAATTTTATTACGAGAAGTTGAGATCCGACTTATATAACCGGAGTTATTTTCGTTTTCAAAAAACGCGTTTTGAAATCTTAAGTTGTTTATAAACAAAAAAAGCAGAAGTTTTTCGAGGACAATACTCCTGGTGATGCCTCAGAGCGGATAAGATGTGTATGCTGTATCTAAACTATGCCTATCTCATCATTATTTTGACGTTTTTTTACTGCACTATAGTTAATTCGGAAACTTTTCAATCCACCTTCGTTCCTTTATATGAATCAACTTTTTATTTTAATAAAAATTACTATCAAAGTAAAGGTAATCAGAATAAATAATACAAAAATAAACACCATTCAAAAAGTTCAATCGATTTTCGAATTCAATAAATCAAAGTCGTGATCCGAAACTGGCACAATACGCGGATACCGACATTACTACCTGTTCATTTGCAAAATTTAAATTAAGGTTAAGGTCTAGGTTAATCACAACTTGCAAGTTGGTGTGCTACTATAGCAAAATAATAACCGGCTTCGTCTTACGTTATTAGGATATATTGTTTAATTTAAAAACATCTCTATATGGTCTTGCGCCTTAAAGATGATTGAAATTCCTGCAAAAGTTCGTTACACTTTCCAGCGTTATTTCCATAAAGGCATAAATGCTGCGCAGGCCTATGAAGAAATCTGTGCTGTTTAAGGTTAAATAAGCTATCAAGACTAACAGCCAAAACATGATTCAGTCGCTATTGTTTTGGAAATTTCGATGTCAATATGCTCCTCGCACTTGTCGACCAATGATGGGAAAAGTTGATAGAATTTTGGCAAAAATTGTGAAAGACCGGCATGTAACTAGCTATGACATCGCCAAAAAACTAAACATCCAACCCCAAACAGTTTTAAACCATCTACTGAAAGCTGGCTACAAAAAGAAACTCGTTGTTTGAGTGTCACATGATTCCACGGTAAAAAATTTATTTGAATCTCTGACGTAATGAAAGTCGAGCCATTTCTGAAGTGGTTGATCACGGACGATGAAAAGTAGAACATCTACGACAATATGAATTCTAATAGGTTTTGCACGTCTACTCCTGTCATGTCACTCACCTCAGCTTTCAATTGAAGTTAAATGTGACTCGATGCGTCTTATATTACCTGAGATATTTGACACTACAGCTATCTAAATATATATATATATATATATATATATATATATATATATATATATATATATATATATATATATATATATATGTATATATATATATAGTCCGTACGATTTGTAATGGCATAGTCGGCCATAAAACCGAGAGAGAAGGTGCCTAACTATTGTACCTGCTTTTATTCGTATGCTAAGAATGAAATGAATTATCTACCAGTGTTCTACCATTGTCTATTACGTCCCGGAAGTTGTTTGTTATTTGTGATTATTTGATTCGAAATGCCCCGAGATGTATTGAATGGTCAAAGTCGGAAGTTAGTACTAAATGTTCTTGATTATTTCCAAAATAAAAAAGAAAACTCATTGACAAGTTTGTCTGTGATTAAGGGTTCATCCGAGGCACTAAAACTAAGTTTGAGAACGGTAGCAAGAATAAAACAAGAAGGCATTGATGGTGCTAAAAAAGAGCATACGAGGAATTATAAGAGCTCCAAAGACCAGAGACTTGAGAGAGTCCGAGAAAAGTGAGATCCGAAAAGTTATTCATGACCTAATTGTAGAAGGAAAACATGTTACTTTGGACATGATACGTAGCTAGAATCAAAACAAATTTTAAGCTGCAGCAGATCGACACTTGGTTTAATTATGAAACAATTAGGATTCAAATACAAAATTGACAATGGAAGAAGATACATCATGGAGAAACCAGAAATATCATCAAAACGAGTTAAGTTTTTGAGAGAGTATGTTGCCAATATAACTTCTGACGCTCCCCTAGACGTTGTGTTTATTAGACGAAACATGGATTCACCAAACATGGAAACAGCATACGGACTTGGCACGATAATAATCCTCGATCTATATGAAACAAAAAAGCAGCCGCTGGAAAAAGATACATCATCGTTCACGCTGGCAATAGCAACAGATTTATAGATGGGAGTGAGCTTGTCTTTTCCACAAAAAACAAGAGTTATGACTACTACGATAATATGAACGCAGAACTCTTTGAAAAATGACTGAGAGAAAAACTGCTGCCGAAGCTCGAGAGGCCGTCTTTAATCATTATGGATAATGCACGATATCATTCTCGACTTAGTGAAAGTGTACCAAATGAATCGACAAGAAAAGGAGAAATTATCAATTGGTTGCGAAGTAAACAGATTAATTTCCCAGAAAAGGTCTAAAATGTGAGTTGTTAAAAATTATCAAAAATTACAAAACAAACTTGCCGTATGCTACAGACGAACTAATTGCTGAAATGGGTCATCAAGTTTTAAGATTGACTCCCTACCACTGTATATTTAATGCCTTTTAATTAGTGTGGGCTCAGTGCAAAGGATTTTTTAATAAAAACATTGTAAGTGAGGCGGGGCACGATGATAATGCAGTAATATCTGTTTAGAAGGCAACTCTCCAGATAGTTACCAAAGAAAACTGGATCAGTTGTATAACACATACAGAAAATATAATCACAGAATATTGGCAAAAAGAGAACATACTTGATGTAACGGTGTCACCAATTGTTATTAATATAGACGAAGGATCATTTTCTGATAGTAGCAGTTCCAATTTTGACTATGATGATGATGTTTCATCCTAATACATTCTAAATATGGTTTATTTGTATATTTATTTTTCAAAAAAAAATATGTTGCCAAAACGCAGGTACCTACTTCTCGGCAAATTATATCATACCAACATATTTACCTACCTGTTATTTTAGGGACTTTAACCTATATCAATTTTATATTGTTAAATTTGCACCTGCAACATTTAGGTTAGCTTTAATTCTTTTATTACATTGAAAATATTATATTAAATATTTTGAAACTTTCACCTAACGTAGTTTATAATTCTGACTGTATTATTTTAAAACTGTACGTAAATATCTTTTGATAGAAATATACTATAATTTCATCTTTATATCCAATAAAGCCTTGCAATTATTAGAAATATGAGTGAATGTTTAATATCCTCTCCTATTCTCCGCTTCTTATAGTCCATTATAAAAAGAAAAACTTCGTATGTCCAAAACTCGTAATCATAATACTTCCTGATACTTATAATATAGTTTACCTGAATCCATCTCTGAGTATGGGTGTACTCCTTAAATTAATAAATGACTCGTACAATTGACTCTATCTCTCTTACTCCCAAATAATATAATCGAGATCGTTAATGACGGCTGTCTTACATTGATCAGATCGATATTTAAGGCGGAACAACATCTGTTGAAGTATAAGTGGAAGCAAGATGCACAATATCTTTTATTCTGTCTAGCATTTTATTGCCGACTATGCCATTACAAATCGTACGGACTTTATATATATATAAATATATAATTAAATAAATATATTTATACGAGTATATATATTTATATATATATATATATATATATATATATATATATATATATACAAATAAATAAATATATATATATATATATATATATATATATATATATATATATATATATATATATATATATAGATAGATAGATAGATAGAGGCTGGTGTTGAAGAGGGATGCATCTTATCGCCGTAATTTTTAAAGCATACTCTGAATACATTACGCGATGAGTACTGGTAGACTGGTATGGAGGCATTTCTGTGAGAGGTCGAAAAATGGACAATCTGAGATATGCTAATGATACACTCATTAGAGCATCTAGCGATAACACTTATTTTCAACTAAATTCTAGTCGCCCTTCATTAAGTCCACTGTTAATCTTGGATCGTGTTTACATATAAACAAGCGAAGCCTTGGCCTCTTCCAATAGGTAGAAGAATGACAGGTCGACCTTGTAAACGATGGAGCGATAAAATCACATACAGGCATACTTAAATAAGTAACAGGTAGATCCGCCTATGTAAAAAAGAATAATAGAACACGCGCAACATTACGTACTGTTATTAGGAAATCTTCGTGATCATAATACCAAACAAGGCATACGCATTCGGGTGCCCAATTTAATACTCATGGTCAATTTAATACTCATGGTCAACAAATCTTAGTTTGTTTTTAATTTATCAAATAAAATGCAAGGAAGTAAAAAAATTAGACCTGTATAGTCTAAATTTATGCCACCTTACTGACAGATAGTAGAGGTCAATAATTATGAGTTAATTTTTCTTCTTAAAAACAAAGCTGGCAAATTTACATATAACTTTTTGCTTACAGTCAATACAAGTTATAAAAAAGCAGATTAAAAAAAACAAACATATGTTGTCCTTCGGGTAAAATCTAGGAGTGGCACGTGGCACCTAAAAATTTAATAGTTTTAAAAGCATTATTTATACGAGGGTGGACTGATAAGCTTGGTAAATTTCTACGAAATAGCGGGAAATTTTCTTAACCGGCACGACTCTTGGTAAATGTGATTTGTGTCACGGTTGTGTTTAAAGTTCAAAACAGATACAATGCGCAATTGTTGGAAGCTATCGTAAGTGATCGGTGTTACAAGTTTCGTAGAAATGGAGCAAACCGAGTAACGTACAGTGATAAAATATTTTTATTTAAAAAAGTAGATTGGAGCCCGGACTGCAGCAAGTTCATGGAGACTACAGTCCTTGGCCAAATTATTAGACGCACTGTATTTTTTTTAGTAATTTTATGTTTCTTAAGAGTTTTTATGCAATAATGGTATATTTAAACTACAATATTATTGATTTTTATTTAAAAGAATTGTTGTAGACTACATATTTGTATTTATTTTTAACATATTGCAACACTGTGTTGACAAAGTGATACATGAACGTAAACAAGTACAAACCTGTATCAGTCGCGATCGGAATCGAGTCAGGTACGGACGTGTTTCTGTGGCTTTATGGACTGTGATTGTTTGTTTAACAATTTTATACTACTCAGTTATTAGTTTATTTTGTATGCAGTGTTTTAAAAAAAGTAATTGGACTGTTTTCATTATGGGTAGGAAAGGCGATCTTTCACCACGTGAAAAAGCTGAAGTGAAGGCCCTTGTGATTGCGAAAACATTTACAAACCGAGAAATATCACGAAGATTGGAGGTTTCTGAAGCTAGTGTACGACGCATAAAAAAGAAAATTGAGTCAGGGAAGGAATTAAGCCCGAAAAGAAAGAAAAGATGCGGTAGAAAACCAATTTTCACTCCACGGTCAGAGAGATGTTTGAAGAAAATTTGTGTAGAAAACAGATTTGCTACCACAAAGGTAATAAAATCACAACTCCAGGATGCTAGCGTAAATGCTTCTGAGCGCACTGTTCGAAGAAAATTGAAAGAATTAGATTTTAAGGCCTGTCGCCCCGCCAGGAAGCCCAAGTTAACAGCTGCAATGAAAGCAAAGTGCCTGAAGTGGGCCAAACAATGGCAAGACAAAGATGTGGACTTCAGGAGATCGGTAAGATACAGCAATTTAATCAATAATTGATACATTATTATCATTTTCAGTTAAATAAAGCAAATAAACATGGAAGTTTATATATTTTTCCTATTTTTGACAGGTCTGCTTCAGTGACGAAAGCACATTCGAAATTTTGCAGAATAAAGCTCAGTATGTGCGTCGTCGTTATGGAGAAAAGTTTCATCCTGATTGTGTCGTCCCGACGGTTAAACATCCCACCAAAGTGATGATTTGGTCAGTCATCAGCGGCAAGGGCACTGGACGTCTGTACGTCGTCAAAGGAATAATGAGGTAAGATCAGTACAAAGAAGTATTACAAAATCGGTTGATTCCGCAGCTCAGAGAATGGTTTCCAAATGGGGAACCATTCCTTTCATGCAAGATGGAGCTCCCTGCCACACTGCTCGGTCTGTTAAAGCTTTTTTGGCAGAAAAAAAATATCCCTCTGTTGGATTGGCCGGGTAATAGCCTTGATATGAACCCCATTGAAAATGTGTGGGAGCTGATGAAAAGAGAAGTGGCTAAAGATGTGATTACCAACAAAACCCAGCTCCTAGAAAAGATTATTCATGTGTGGAATCATCATCCTCAAATGCAGGAGACAGTACAATCTTGCATTGATAGCATGCCGCGCAGAATTAAAGCTTTGATAGCGGCTAAAGGTGGCTCAACTAAATATTGACTTTTACTAACATTAATTTCACTTTTCTTTAAAACTTAATAAACTTATGCTTTTCTAAATTAATGCTGTTTTATTTATGTCAAATAAATAGGTAATTGATTGGATAATATAAAAAATAAAAAACAAATCAATTTAAAATAATAAAACGGTACAATATCACTCGGTAATTAATATTTTACATGAAATCTTGCAGTGCGTCTAATAATTTGGCCAGGGACTGTATGCACCAGAACTCAAGGCCATTTATTATTGGATAAATAAAGTTGAATGTGGCCGGACGAGCACTGCTGATGCTGCCCGTTCGGGACGAACGATTGAGGTTTCTTCTGAAGAAATGGCCGATCGCATTAAGCTTTGTGAGATTGCTGAGATGGTAAGCATTTCCTATGAACGGGTACCGAATATCCTGCATGAAGTTTTAAAAATAAAATAAAACCGACCAAGTGCAAGTCGGACTTGCGCAATTAGTATTCCGTACGTTGATAAAAATTTTCGTTACGAAGGTATAAAAAGATCAATGATTTCACAAAACACACCCCAAATGAGTTTTCAACAAAGTTTTTCTTTAGTGAAAACTGATGACCTTGATTTTTTTTTTTATATACCAGATAAATTATTACAGGTTTACATCTGTGGAGAATATTCCAGAATTTTTGCAAAATTTTTTGATCAGTACATTTCGAGATAAGGGGGGTAGAGCGATTTTGCGCAATTTTTAAAAAATAATACAAAGAAAAGTGTGCGCAAGTATTACATTATAGTTATTTTTGAACTTTTCAAGCCACCCTCGTATTAATTAATTCTACAGGAAAAAATGATATCATCTATAGGAGTGGTTTTCAAAAATAAGAGTGTATAAATTCTTGTGTCAACTTTTTTAAAATAGTTAGTATAAGACTACAACGGTGTCGAATTTTTAACCAGTAGGGACACATACGAGTATACCGCATAACTCTGAAGACGTTATCCATGCTGCCGTAATTACACCGCTTTAGATAGTAAAATTAAATGTATTATACTAATGTAGTTATGTTAGACCCATTTTAACTAGCAATGCAGTTGATAGTTATTTCCGGCTTCACAGGAAAAAAAAAAATGAAATACTATACATTTTTAATTTTTTAAATTCTACGGAAAATTCGAGACAACGTTTGTATACCATTCCCTCTGTTGGATAAAAATATTTTTTGATATAATGGCCTCTGAAAATCAGCCAATTTTCGCTCGATTTTTAAAGTGAAATAAAACCTGTAAAAATATTAGCATTCGTAATTAAGCGACAAGCCATTTTACAACACTGTAAATAAAATAGCGTAGAGACTGGAATTGTTATTTAATTGTCTTGTTTTTTTAGTGTTCCGTCTCGTCTGTCTGTCCCAGCCGATTTTCACCGAAACTATTTGACGTAAAGAGTTGAAATTTGTCACAAATCTAGGAATTGATGGTCCAATTACAGCCGTGTAGTTTTGAAAGTTAAATTTTGACTGAAGAGGCTAGTTTTTGAAGGGTGAAATCGGAAATGGAAAAAAAAACATTCAAGGTCATCAAGTGGGGTATCAAATGAAAGCTTGTGAAAACATGAGTTTAAAAATTATTATGATGTAATATTCGTGCAAATTTTTCTTGATATTAACTTTAAAAAATTGTCAAAAACGCTGTCGCCCCAACCCTATTTCTAAGAGTACTGATCAAAAAATTTCGAAAAAAATTTTGGAATATTTTAAATTAGGTATAGATTGAATGAAAATTATCACGAATGTATTGCTTTTCATAGTTTATCTGGTATATAAAAACAAAGATTAGAAAAAAAAATTAAAAGCAATCACGATACGGAACTAATTGCGCAAGTCCGACTTGCACTTGGTCGGTTTTTTTATTTAGAACCATAGCTTACTTAAAATTGGGTTAGTGATAAATAGATTATAGATTCAGAATAATCTACGTGCAAGTAAAATTGATACAGGTAATGTGTCAGATGCGGTGTTGCTTGTCTTTTAGAGGCTAATATTCTTTTATCTGGACAGAATGATTTTTACTGTTTAAATTAATGATGAAAACACAATTAATCTGAAATTTATGTGACAAACTATATTTTAAAATTATAAAACTTTTTTGCTATGCGTGTAAGTTATTATTATTTTTTTTAATCTCAAAGTGTCTTTTTGGACATTTTTCAACTTAAGGAATAAAATGTTTATACACTACCGTCAGAAAGTATTTGCCCACCTAGTTATTTCAGTCCCAAGACAACAAAAATCCAGATAATATATTTTTTTAATTTAAATGAATTATTATTTATTTTTAAATTATTTACAGTCTAGAAAATCAGAAAAATATTCATGAATTTTCAGGATTTTTATCATCTATGTGACCTTTGTTTTTAATTACCGCTTTACAGGGTTTCGGCATTCTGTCCCGTAGTTTCTTCAGAGTTTTTCTTCGGTTATTTTAACCCATTCTGTTTGTAAAAGTTCCCACAAGTGATTTTCTGATGTTGGATTGAGTTTTCGAACCCATTTATCCAAATGGTCCCACACCAATTCGATGGGGTTCAAGTCGGGTGATTGTGGAGACCAAGTCATCACTTCCAGGACGTCATCGGATTTCCATTGGTCCAAAAGTTCTCTAATTTGTTTAGCAGAATGTTTAGAACCGTTGTCATGCTGAAAAGTATATTTCCCCTGAAAAATATCTACTCCAGAAGAAAGCATTTGAGTTAGCAAAATTTCTTGTTACTGTTCTTTTCGCATGATTCCTTCTATACTAAAGATTTTTCCAACTTTACCGTTGCCAAAACAACCACAAACCATTACTGAACCTCCACCATATTTACTGTAGGCAACTGACAGGCTTCCAACATCCTCTCTCCAGCTGACCGCCGCACGTAAACTTGTCGATTTGAACTGAAAATTGTGAATTTAGATTCGTCGCTCCAAAGGACGGAATTCCATTGTTCTGATGTCCAATTTTCATGTTCTCGGGCTCATTCTAATCGTTTACGTTTATTCAATTGCCTAAAAAGTGGTTTCCTCACTGCAACTCTCCCATGTAGTCCACTTTCTGCTAACCTGTTCTTCACGGTTGTCATGCAGATGGGGATGCGCCGCTGCAGGTCTCCTTGAGCCGTGATTTCTTGTGCGGTTACGCGGCGATTACGTCTGCTGGACATTGTTGTCTCGAGTGAGCATTTTAATGTTTCGCAATTATCAAAACCCGATTTTCAACGGAAACTTTTTTTTCGTTTTTGGCATTTTCAAAAAACAATTGAGCCTGTATCTATGACAAAGTACTGTTTGCGAATGGTTAATTTCCAAAAGGGCAATGGTATTTATAGCAAAGTTTTTATCATAAAATGTCACTAAGAATTTCCATAATTCCTAGAAATTTGAAATGAGTTCTTACTTCAACTGGAATCCTCAGAAATCGCCTCAAAACGATTATCATGCAAAACTTGGAAATTTGTTCTAACTGGTTTTTAATTTGTGATTTCACCAAAAAGGCTTGTCTAAACAATTTTATAATGGACACTTGTTAAGAACAATTAAATTTACCAAAAATATAATAGAAGGGTTTAATTGTGTATTAAAATTTGGCAGTTACATTGAAATTTCTAGGTGGGCAAATACTTTCTGACGATAGTGTATGACTTTTTACCCAGTTTGACTTTTACCTGTTAAATTATTTGCGTTTGTACCATTTACACCCTGTATATCTTAATACAAATTCTATCGTTTTTGTATATAATAAAAAAGTTTACACTTCAGAAATAAATTAATATGGGAGAATGAAGGATCGTGTATTCACTGACCTTGATTTTAAAAGTTCTGCTCTTTATACACAGTTTAGTTTTTAATTAAGTACACATTAGAGAGCCAACGATTATTCGTGATGGATAAGCACAATATAAGGTGTGATTTAATGGGTGAATAATCTTACCTGATATTTGTACAAAAGCGTAAATAACAATCTAACATTTATTACTAACTAGCCGGGCCCGCGGCTCCGCTCGCGTGGACTTGATTCACTACTATCGCCACTGCTTATTTCTTATGTTACTTAACGTAATAAAATAACTCCCATTATTTCCCCTTATCTCCCAATATTTCTCATTATCTCCCATTATATCTACATAATTTCCATTATCTAGGCTTATCTCTGCTCATCTCCCATTATTTCTCCTTATCTCCCATTATTTCTCCTCATCTCCCATTATCTCACCTTGTTTCCCATTATCTAGGCTTATCTCGACTTATCTCGCAATATTTCTCCTTATCTCCCATTATTTCTCCTTATCTCTCATTAGCTCACCATAACTCCCATTATCTAGACCAGGGGTCGGCAACCTATGGCACGCTTGCCATCTCTGGCACGCCAAGCAATTTTGAATGGCACGCGTACCTATTCAAAGTTTACACATTAATTCTGTAATCTGTGACATGTTTCGAAATTAAGTAAATAAGCGAAGACAGTATTACTTTAACGATACAAACAAAAACGATATATTATATAGGTCAATAGGTATTATTGCCAAAAACTACAAAATATATATTTTGTAATTTTATAATTTTACTGAATGCATTGGTTTGGCTTTAATTTCGGCAAGTATTAAAGACGGTATACCTCAAAATATAAGCCTAGTCAAAAACACAAATAAACGTCCTCAATTCAGATCAAAAGAGCAGCTATAAGGCGGTTTTTGTTTGACTTCAATCGTTCCGACGCGCCGCAACTATTTTTATAGTGCCGAACTTTAGTTTTTGTTAGATTTAACTTCTAGGTGGCCCTTTGATTGCAATGGGCGCATTGTAGATAATAATTTTTGTTCTAAGAAATTTAATAAACGTAATTATTGGAATTTTCTGGAAACATTATTTTTCTATATATAGCAAGCGGCTACACGTTTGGATCTTTTAGTATAGAAGTAACATCCGTTCCAGTCAATAGTCGTCGAAAAGTTTAAAAATTAAAATTACGTTGCGTTATGGCCGCGAAGAAACAGAAGGTAGACGTTCAATCATTTCAAACTTCATGGACAACAGATTACGGTTTTGTACAGCAAAACGATCGGGCCATTTGTGTCCTATGTCGGGAAAGTGTAGTTTTCCGGACATATAGTGTTCAACGACATTGCCAGATAAAACATGAATCGTCATTTAAAGATAACGCTGATAAAAGGAAGGCAATACAAAGAGCAAGTAAACAATACGAGAAACTGTCAACATTCTTTAACAAAGTTTTCCAAGTAAAAAATCAGGTAGCTGAATGCAGTTTCAAAATTGCACAATCGTTGGCACAAAAGGGTAGGACGGAGAATTTATGAAGCAAACGTTTTTGAGTACTGGCGAGATTTTATTCGACGACTTGCCCAATAAGGATACAATATTAGCCAGGATTGGGGATATACCGGCATCAGCGCGGACCATCAAGAGACGAATTACCGAAATGACACAAAATGTCCAAAAACAGCAGAGAGACGCTATCAAACGGAGTTTTGTATTTAGTGTAGCATTGGATGAAAATGTCGATATTAATGACATTGCCCGTCTGGCAATCGTTGCGCGATACTTCGACGATGAGCTGATTTGTCTGCTCCCATTGCAGGGAACTACAAGAGAAGAGGATATATTTTCACAATTTGTTAAACATTTTGAAAAGCGGAACATTGATTCAAATAAATTTTTTTGCGTAACGATAGATGGTGCTCCTGCTATGATTGGGAAACATAAAGGATTTGTTTCCCTTCTTATTGAACGCATCAGTTTTGAATTTTCATTGCATAATTCATCAAGAGAGTTTGTGCGCTAAAATCTCCGCTGGAAGTTTAAAATCCGTGATGGATAGAGTGGTTAAAATAGTTCACTACATTGTCGGTCGTTCTTCACTGATCCATAGACAATTTAAGGCGTTTCTGCAGGAATTATAAAATGCATATTCAGATATACCATTGCACAATAATGTGCGCTGGCTCAGCCGTGGTAAAGTGCTCTCTAGATTTGTGCAATGTCTGAGCGAAATTAAATCGTTCTTGTTGGAAAAAAATCAAGTGGATGCTTATCCTGAACTAGAAGATAAGAACTGGATCTGTATGTTAATGTTTCTTACTGATATTACAAACCATCTCAGTGAACTCAACTTAAAGTTACAAGGTTCAGGCAAAACAGTTCTGGATTTATACGAATCCTGGAAATCATTCAAAGTAAAAATAGATTTATTTATCAGCGATATTACTACAAACACATATAAATATTTTCCAAATTTAAAAACTTATATATCCAGTGTCGACGATGGTGCACTAATAGACCAAATTCTTAAATATATGACTAATTTAAAAGAGGAGTTTATCGAGAGGGGTCAGGATTTTGATAAACATGGTCCTATGTTCGCTTTTTTAATCAAACCGGATTTAATGGATTTTTCCAGTAGTTGCTTTGATATATCTCTTTTCCCATGGAAGGACATTAATGATTTTGATCTTCAATACATTGAATTTAAAAGCTCCGAGTTATGGAACACGAAATTTGTAGAATTAAGAAGGGTATTAGAAGGTGACTGCCAGAACCATTCAAACGAGATACTCAGTTGTTGGATGAGTTTACCAGAGAAATTTATTTGTCTTAAGAAAGTATTGTTTGCCATGCTTACAGCTTTCGGATCATTCTATATCTGTGAATAACTTTTTTTCCCATATGAGAGTGATTTTAAAACCGTACCGAAGCAGGCTGACAACAGACAACTCGGAAGCATGTGTGACACTGAAAATAACCAGACATGAACCGGATATAAGAAAACTCTCTAAAGAACTTTAAGCACAGGGTTCACACTAGGTCCTAGGACTAGTATAATAAATTTTTTTATAAAAATATTTTAAGTTAATTTAAGTTAATTTTTGTTAATTTTAGTTGTAGTAAGTACCTATGTCGGCACGCAAAATGTTGTATGGATGAAAACTGGCACCCTTTAGTTAAAAGGTTGCCGACCCCTGATCTAGACTTATCTCTGCTTATCTCCCATTATTTCTCCTTCTCTCCTATTATTTATACTTATCTCCCACTATCTCACCTTATCTCCCATTATTTGGCTTATATCGAATTATATAGAACATATGTATAAATCTATAAAAACACGTAAATCGGATAAGTGGTTATCAAGTGATAAGCGCACTAACGGACAGACAGACAGACAGAGAGACGTTGCATTTTATATATATATTATAGATATCTATAACCTGGTCAGAGAACACAGGTATGAATTTAAAAAATCATGTAAATAGGATAAGTGGTTCTCGAGGGATAAGCGCACTAACGGACAGACAGAGACGCTGCATTTTATATATATTATAGATATAGATTATTATTATTATTATATAACCTGGCCACCGAATATATCAGGGATGTCAAAGATACGGCCCGCGGGCCGCCTCCGGCCCCCGGGACGTATCAGTAAGGCCCGCGATCGCAATGTGTCACAGAAAGAAGAATCATGTTTTTTAGAGCCGTATATTATATACTATATAATTAAATAATTCAGTACATTGTTTTTATTTGAATCTGGCCCGCCTACACATTCTAAATTTAATATATGGCCCTCTGCAAAATTGAGTTTGACACCTCTGGAATATATGTATGAACTTAAAAAAAGACACGTAAATCGGATAAGTGATTCTCCAGTGATAAGCGCACTAACGGACAGACAGACAGAGAGACGTTGCATTTTATATATATTATAGATGAACACCTTTGAAAAGAACAAAAACAGAAAATGGACATGGTCTAGCCCAGATGGCAGAACAAAAAGATTTCATAATCAACAACAGGAAAGACATTATCTAAGATGTTAGTGTCCTAAATAGATGTTCGGTAGGAAGTAACTATCGTAAGCGCAAAAGTACTTATAAACATTAAAAAGGAAAGAAACAACCTGATTCTTAAAAGAAACGTTATAGAACAAAATAAGAGCTTAAAAATTTTAAGAAAAAAGAACACAATAGAAAGGAAGGATATATGCAATATTAAGGACATACATGGTAATATAACATATTAACAGACAAAAGAGAGAGAGAAAATATCATCGAATTATTTTATCAACAATTATATATCTTGCACGATAGAAGCCGCAAATCTTAAGCCCGCCTCAATATTTGACTACTTCCACTTGAATAAAAACCACTGTAGATCGATTTAAAAGCCATACAACATTAATTAAATTCCATAGACCGTTGAACCAATATAAGCTTTTAAATGTTCTACTGTTGTGCTTGCCTTGCAAAAAAAATCAAATGCAGTTCCTGATCAGATTTGCAATCTTAGATTATTTGCAATGACTCATGACCAATAAACTCAGCTGGTCGATCGACCGACCGGCCCGAAGCGGGTTAAAGCATCAAAGCAAGCCGTGTATAAAGTTCCGCAAATCGCGCGTTTACCGCTCACATTTGTTTGCAAATTTCTGACGGTAATTAGTTCTGCCTGTGTGGCGCACCGAGACCTAACCTTTTCCGGTTTTGGAGAGAACTTTCTCTTTTTCTCTCTATGATAAAATTAGAGATTTGTTGATTTCAACTGTAAATGTTTAATTATTAAACAGCAAATGAAGTTTAAATATCTAGGCATAGAAATATCTGCTTATGGTTGAAGGCTGAAGCGGAGGTAAGGGAACAAATGACGAGAGCCGCAAAAATAGCAGAGTGCGAAGCCAAATCGAGAATTTACAAAACAGCTTTAAGACTTGTTATGACATACTGCGGAAACCAGGCTAGAAACATGGAAAACCAAGAAACTACTGCAATCAACAGAAATGAAGGTACTTCGCAGAATAGTTGGAAAGACACTTTTGGATGGGGAGAGAAGTGAAGACATAAAAAACAAGTGTGGGGTAGAGGATATCAACGACTGAGTGATGAGAAGGAGAAAAGAGTGGGATGAACACATTGGTACGATGGAAGAACGGAAGAATAGTGAGAATTGGTCGTGATAAGTCACCACTAGGACATAGGAGTGTGGGCCGCCCCCGAAAGAGGTGGTGTGATGGTCTGGGTGGGCGAACAGGAAGGAAAACAAAGGACAATACCGTAGGACCATTCGGAGAAGACATTACTAATGACAACGGAGAGAGACTAATAGAGCTGTGTGAACTAAACGGCCTCAAAATAACAAACGGATTCTACAAACACAAAAATATCCACAAATATACTTGGATGCAAGAAACACGAAACTTAAAATCAATAATAGACTACATTATAATTAAAAACGATACCACTATCAATAAAGCGAGTGCGAGTGCGAAATATTGGCGGGCAGGTGGATGAGATTGAACAGACGAGACGCCTAAGTTAGAGAAAGAAGAAGAACTGTCAATGTGTAGGAAATTCAATAAAAATAATTTACTGTCAATTTAAACACAAAGAAATATTACTTTATAAGAGAAAGCAGTCTGTAAATATTAAAAACCACCTTATATTAACTGTTTTTATGCAACATAAACTTCAATTTGTTATTTCTCAAAATGTACCGAGAAGTGGAAAAGTATGACATAATTGAGCACATCCATAACGTTTTATTCTGTAGGGAAAAGGCGAGAGTACATTAATTTTAAATTTTTTTTAGTATTATTTTATACTACCGTGCTCTACCTATAAGGGACACACGATGTTACAGAAGTCCAATTATCTACTGCTATGCCATACTAAAGAAATATTCACACGTAGAACCTACATTTTCATTTACTCCCTTTATGCCATTAGAAAAGAAAAGAAAAGACCGGAAATGCTTTGCAGATGACAGTACGCTTATTTCTTTATTCACTTTGAACGCTCGGATATCGGCTACTCAGACGAATGTCCGCAGACAGTAGGAAGACTTAACAAAGACCTGGAAGAAATTCTATCTTGGGGTGACAGTAACTAAGTGGAATTTAACGCTACAAAAACCCAGGCGGCAGTTTTTTCTAAAAAAGTTAACGTTGCTGAACCTGACATAATTATGTCGGGGCACTCCGTTCTTCTAATATCGTCACTCAATTTGTTGGGCGTTAATTTGGGAGCAAATATGTCCTGGCATGAACATGTTGCAGGCATAGCAAGGAGAGCTTCTCAAAAGTTGGGAATATTATTTCGAACCAGAAAGCTTTAGACTTCACAACAACTGTTAATTCTTTACAAAGCTCAAATTCGACCAACTATGGAATACTGCTTCCATGTTTGGGGCGCTCCGCTCCCAAACATACACTGCATTTGTTTGATTCTATTCAGAGAAGAGCTGTTCGTCTGATTGAAGACCCGGAACTGACCGGCGGCCTTGATTCGCTGGAACATCAAAGAATAGTCGGCGACTTGAGCCTATTCTACAAGTATTTTCATGGAGAGTGTTCGAAGGATGTGGCCTGCTTAATTCCTCCCAGAGCGGTGCATATTAGAAGTACACGTCGCGCTAATACTTCACATCCGTATGAGGTTCAGCTTGTTACTCCTCGTACAACGCTTTTCAAGCAGTCTTTTATATAGAGAACATCATTTCTTTGGAATAATTTGCCCAGGACTGTGTTTCCCACCGAGTACAATTTACAGCGATTCAAGAACAACGTATATCGCTTTCTCCGCATACGTGTCGCTTCTGTAGCGCTTTAGGGACTTCCCTGCAGCACGTGTGCTAGATCCATACTTTAATAATTTTACTGAATTATTGGAAAAACGTTAGAATAAATATATTGAATTTTCATTAGATTATATTGAAAAATAAATATCATTGTTAGGCCGAGAACTTTTCAGACAGCCCTCGTAAATCACTTTACGGATTTCTTTTTTGAAAACAATTTTCAATATAATCGGTATTACCGACACATCATGTCCAATGCAAAAAATCTTTTGTATGTAACAGACTGGATTTTTTTTATTATGTATGTTACCATACCTAGAACATTACCATACACTGTTTAAATCTCTTAAATGGCAAGGAAAATTTTTAGAAAATACTACTTTTCATACCGTAAATTCTTAGAAGTCCGCCTTCGTTTCACGATAACATTTTTTTTTAAATTGCAGCAATTATGTCCGCATTTAGTTCCAACGGAATTCCATTGAGGCAATTGAGCAATCTTGCGTTAAGATCTTTATCTAGATTAAAAAGATAAGATTAGCTAGTCATTAATAACTAAAAATTATCATTTCTAATAATGCCATGGACTGAAAATAGCTGAAATTACATTAAACTTTAATCCTTGTGATCCTACATTCTTTGTCCGCAAAGAAACCGAACTGACAGACAATAAAACGAAAGCCAATTATATCCGTTACTAAAATTGAACGAAGTTTCAGTAGTTGTTTACTGTTTTCTCATCTACCAATCCATCCCAGGACGCGTTTCATCGTATCGCGACTCATCAGCCAAGGTAGGATTGACTGGTGAAAGCCCAGTCGTCTTTCTTTACCAGAATATACATACTGTTGTACCGTGGCGACCCTAGCTCAATGGCATCGTCTGGGCATACGGAATCTTCCAGCGAAGACAAAACTAAAAAATTATAACTGACATAAAAAACCGGTCAAGTGCAAGTTGAACTTGCACAATTAGTGTTCCGTACGTTAATTGCTTTTAAAATAAAAAATTTTGTTACGGTGGTATAAAATGCTCAGTGACTTCACAAAATACATCCCAAATGAGTTTTCAACAAAGTTTGTTTCCAATCTTACTGAACACTGATGACCTTCAAATTTTTGTTTTTTTTATTTACCAGATAAATTATTAAAGGTAATGCACTCGTGATAATTCGTTCAATCTATACCTCGTGGAGAATCTTCCAGAGTTTTTTCAGGTAGGGAGGCAGCGATTTTTCGCGATTTTTTAAAAATAATACAAAGAAAAGTGTGCGCAAGTATTACATCATATATATATTTTTTACTCGTGTATTCACAAGCTTTCATTTGACACCACACTCGATGACCTAGTAAAAAAAATTTTTTTTTTCACTTCCGATTTCACCCCTCAAAACTAACCCCTTAAGTCAAAATTTAACTTTCAAAACTACACGGCTCTGATGAGGCCATCAATTCCTATACTAGTACCAAATTTCAACTTTCTATTTCAAATAGTTTCGGAGAAAATCGGGTGTGACGGACAGTCAGACAGACAGACACCGAAGTGATCTTATAAGTGTTCCGTACAGAACACTAAAAAATGAGTGAAACATGTTATAGTTAACAACCAACCCACTCAAGCGGTCTTTAAAGGCTTTGGTAAAGGCCTAACCATATTAATTATCTTAGATTTTATTGTATTCACTAAACCTAATACATATAATGGAATGAGAGCATGTAAAACCACTTTTTTTCAAATAATAAGGAAAGTTTTAAATTTGAATTGGTATACGGAATCAAGGGTCCCGTCAGATCGGTGTACTTATTCATTAATTTATTTAAGTATATTTAGCTTGGCCACATCACATACATAGATAGTAGTTGGTGCAGAAGTATAATAACGCCCGTGGCAGCACTACCGCGTTGTCTAAACAGTGCCGTAAAATACTATTTCGGAGCTTGGACAACGTTGACGGATATTACGATATCCTCGCCGATATCCATCCAAAAAAAGGTAATCTTTGTTTAAACGAGGATGTGACCGATAAAAAAAATGGTACTGACAAATTGTAGAGTGTAATTTGTTCCAACTTTTTTTACAGTTTCTTTGGGATGGGTTATTTTTGAACCCCCCCCCCCCCCCGCACTTTTCTTATGGAAAAGTGGTTTCGGTCAAATTGGCTGAATTTTTGTATGTTGTAGTTCTCAGCTTTATGAACAAAAATGACCTGAGAACGACCTTCAAAAATGGCCAGATTTCGAGTTATTTTCAATTTAAGTACTGATAATGAACCATTTTGATAATTTTGTATGTAACATTAAATTAAAGACACAAGAAAATTTTTTGATCAGTACTTTTCTAGATAAGGGAGGACAGCGATTTTTCGCAAATTTTTAAAAAAAGTGTGCGCATGTATTACATTATATATATTTTTGAACTCGTGTTTTTACAAGCTTTTATTTGACACCCCGCTTGATGATTTGGTAAAAAAAAAATTTCACTTCCGATTTCACCCCCCTTAAGTCAAAATTTACCTTTCAAAACTACAAGGCTCTGATGAGACCATCAATTCCTATATTAATGCCAAATTTCAACTTTCTATGTCAAATAGTTCGGGATAATCGGGTGTAACAGATGGACATGCAGACATCGAAGTGATCTTATAAATGTTCCGTACAGAACACTAAAAATTAAAGATTTTAAGAAAGTAGACTTCGATATCGGTGTATTTTTGCGGTGTAGAAATAGAATTCGAATTTTTTTTCTTGTGTCTTTAATTTAATAATTACACAGGGGAACAGCTGTTTTGGTGTCGAGGTTTTTTGAGCTGATTCTATATCAATTTGATGTCCTGAATTCAAATAACGTATTCATTTGTACCTAGGAGCTCAAATTTTTAAGATATACAATTTTAGAGAAATATAAGTTACATTATTGTAACTCAAATCCGTAAGTGTAGTAAACAAAAGTAGATACGAAATTTTTATTTTAATTATACAAAATACAATATTATGTCGTACTTACAAACAAAAAAAAAACATTGAAGAAATGAAATAGTCACTCAACACTTGGAAAGCTTCTTTTCCGCGACATTCTTGAATGTTTTTTTAAACAGTCCCTTTTTAAACTCCAGCAGTAATCTGCCATCATGTGCATGTCCCATCTTCCTTGGTAGCGGTCCTCAATAACTTTAATATCTTGGTGAAATCTTTCACCTTGTTCCTCACTCATGTCTCCTAAATTTTCTGGAAAACGGTCTAAGTGGCTGTGTAAATAGTGTATTTTAATATTCATATTGCACCCTAAGGATTTGAAACTATTAAGTTAACCATTTCAACATAGTTTTGAGCTTTATGTTTGCCTAGAAAATTTTCGACAACTGCAACAAATGATGTCCAAGCTTCTCGTTCAACTTGATTCATTGAATTTATGAAGGCAGGATCCTTAATTAATTGTCTTATTTGTGGGCCGTCAAATATCCCTGCTTTGAGTTTTTCTGTGCTCAACTGATGCATTTTTACCCCTATATATGCAAAACAAGACCCATTCTTATCAAGAGCCTTTACAAATTGCTTCATTAAGCCCAACTTTATATGTAACGGAGGAAGTATGACTTTTTTTCTCTTTCAACCAAAGCGTCGTTAATGACATTCTTTTCCCCAACGTCCATGTTTTCTCTCTGAGGCCAATCTTTTTTAACCCAGTGGTGTGTTTTGTCCCTACTATCCCAGAGGCACAAGAAACACGGATATTTCGTGTAACCACTTTGCTGCCCAAGAAGAAAGTTTACCATTTTTAAGTCTACACAAATCATCCATTGATGTTCGTAATACTTTATCTTCTGCAAGACCAAAGCTACTGTATTATATTCATCTTTCAGTTTCGTTGAGTGAGCTAGTGGTATTGAACCATATTTATTCCCATTATGTAGAAGGACACATTTTAAACTTCGCTTTGAACTGTCAATAAATAGGCGCCAATCATCTGGAATATATTCAGAAAGTCCCATTTCTTTCATGAGTCCCCTAATTTCGTGACAAAATACAAGATTGTCTTCTTGAGAAAAGAATGGTAGCAGATCTTTTTCTCTTGTACGGTAAAAGGTAATTTTGGTTCCTTGTTCCAGTAAATTTTTGTCGTTCAACCTAGAAGCCAGTACTTCAGAAGCTTTTTTCGATAAATTGAGATCCCTGGTGAGATCATTTAATTCATTTTGATTGAAGCGTTGAGGAACTGATGACGTCCCCTCATAGTCACTGTCAGTTTCATTAGCATCAGAACTTTTATTAGCATCAGAAGAGCGACCAGAGGGAAAATATTCGTCATCAGAGATATGTGGTAGCTGATGAAATGTTGGAATCAGTATTTCATCTGAGTGCGGGATAGGGCGTATTGCCGAGTCTAAATTGGGATAAGTCCACTTACTACGGTTATTTCGATTGATTCCATTAGTATTTACTAAACAGAAATAACAATCATTGAAGTGGTTTTTTGGTTCTCTCCAAACCATTGGTACGCGAATTTTAGACATTTTCTTTTCCCGGTGGTCCACTGCCGTAAATGCTCTGTACAAGTTTTACATACGAGATGCGGGGCCCACGTTTTGTCCTGATCACCAAGCTTAACTCCAAAGTATCCAAGATACGCTCGCTTTACAAAGTCAGTAATAGTTTGTCTGTTTTGTTGAAACATGTATTCTCCGCATATATAGCAAAACACATCAGGTTGATTTACACAACTTCTTCTTGAACTGGAACCTGAACTCATTTTAATTCTGTTCAATAACACAAAAACACTCTTTTCTTAACATAAAATAACACGCCGAATTCGATCTACTCTCATTAGTAAGAACGCACAAACTGACGAGACTTACCCGAGTTAGGTGATTAAAAGGGTCAGTTCAGGTACCCGATAGGCAATGGTTCCACTATTTATAGATTTACCTGGAATTTACTCAATTACAGACTGATAATAAAACCATTGTACCTACATTAATGAATATATAATAATTTTAGAACTCTCATAAATGAATATACTGAATAAAAACCACATTGGTAGAGAAGTTGATGTATCTAAAAAAGTAGAGCTGATAGAGAAAAACGGATTGCATGTATAGATTTAGCGTCCCAAATATAGTTAAAATCAGCTCTAAAATCCCAGGCACCAAAACAAAAATATTTTTTTGTTGTCCTATGTTATCAAAATAGTTAAAAAAAAATGGATTTTATTAGTACTTAAATTGAAAATAACTCGATATCTGCCCATTTTTGAAGATTGTGCCCATGAGTACTTTTGTTCAGAAAGCTGAGAACTACAACATATCCAAAATGCAGCCAATTTGACCGAAACCATTTTTCCATAAGAAAAGTGCGGGGTCCTTTATGTTTTAAAACAGAGAAATCGGACATAACTAAAAACTAACCTGAAACGTAAAGATTACTCGGCAAGCAGATTTAAATTATGACCACTAAGTTGCATGTTTGTTGAAATCTGCGACGCTGTAAAATTCAGCTCAAAGTTATTTAGTCGACAAGTTGCGTGATAAAAATATCGCACAATACTGTAGAAAAATAACCTACAATTTCATAGGAAATTAATGTAAATAAACTACTGTAAAACAGCTTCCTCGCTATAACAAAAAAAATACATAAATTGTCGTAATTACTAGAGACTGAATATTAAAATTGTAGTTCTACTAATCTTTTATTTGGTTTCATAAATGTCAGTTTGCTGAATTGACTATAAAAAGAACTTAATAAATTTTCTTTAATTAACTTAGTATGAGTACTTCTAGTTTTTGTTACATCAGCAAATACATATTTTAAATATAGATCTTCAACCACCTCTCTAATAGCTTGTTGCCGTTTCTATTAACATTTTTAATTTCTTGCCTTTTATATGTCTAGCACATATCATTATAATTATTATCGTGTAAACGTTAAACACTTCTGGGTTTTGTATTAATATAATTTGCTGTTTCCAGTAAAACGTATTTTAATATATTTTAAATTATTTTATTAGCATTAGGTAATAACAAAGGTATTTAGGTCTCTTTAAAGTAATTATTAGCTAAACTACCATATAAAACTGTCTATCAAACTGCTAAGGCGTACTTAGAAACTTTCAAATTTATACAGTCGCTTAGTACTATACTTTTAAGAGCATTTTTAGTTAACCAGCAAGTACCGTATACAGAAATAATAACTGTAACACATGAAGGGTAGAGGCAAAGAACAAGGAATGTCACAATTTTTGCATTTTTATTCTTCTAATGGTAAACACATTTTTTATCTGTGGCGATTTCGTTTTCAATCACTAAATTTTACAAAGGAATAATAGATGTCGCTAAAAACACTCTTTTGTCTATACTCGAAGGAAAAAAACTGAGAATGTCCATGGCATACTGGTAAAGAAGGATTGTCCAAAAATTGACACTGTGAATTTGAGGTTAGGATTTAAAATTTTAAAACTATTTATTTTATTATGCTTTCTGATGAAAACGATAGTGGTTTTACTAACAGACCGATAAAGAAAAGAAAGACGACCGGTAGAACTGAACACGTCATGAAAAAGTTGCGCCTTTCTACCTATGAACAAGGGGCACCGTGTAACTGCTCAAGATTCGAGTGTTTCGATTTTATTTTAATTTTTCACCCCCTATAAGGGTGAATTTGGGTTTAATTAACAGACATAGCTTAATTGGATTTGAATGCATATTCTCTTCTCTAGACTATAAAATATCTCTCATTGTTCACACTTCATTAAGAGTCATTACATTATTACTATAGTTTTAGTCCATTTCAAGGGATGTTTTTTAGCCAAAAAAAAAATGACGATAAATATTTTTTTTAATTACGGATTCGAATTCAGCGTCGAAGAATACACTAGATCCATGAATTTTGGTTCATGGTAATGAACTTTTTTTTGTGTGGCTGTGTTATTGAAGGTCCAATAATATAAGTTGGTATCTCTTGACCCTTTCTGAAATATACGGACGAATGATAATTAGAGATATACTCGGAGAACATTGTAAAATAAATAAATACTAAGAGAAGTAGCAAACAATCTCCTACGTAGAAGGTGTAACGAAGAGGAAGAAACGACAGAAAATATTTTGTACGAATATATAGCAAATGTTGCACGAACCTTTTCAACTTGCAGGAACCCCTACAGGAAGGGAGAGATATTACCAGTACAGGCGCCAGATTATTTAGAGTTATACTCAGCTATAGTTTTCGTTTTAATTGATTGGGGGAATAGGTCACACCTAAGGAATATAATAGGCCAAACCGGGCAACATGAGTGTAGGGAGCCATAAGACTTCTGCTAAAATCGTCATCATAGTCAATAAATTGTTATTTTGTACAGATAGAAAAAAGATTGAGTATTTTTTACTATGAACGTTTTTAGTGTAAAACCATACCTAACTAGATTATGCTAAAAGAAAATCTTGATATTCGTGTTAGGTAGAGCGTTTAGATTTTTATTTTAAAACGATTATCCTGACACATATAATAAATATATATTAAAAAAAAAAAAAATTTCAAGATGAAGAAAGTTGTTCCTTGCTGCCATACTTGTTAATATAACACGGTATTTGCAGGCTGCACAATTGATTGCAGTATTTCATTTTACCAGAGGATATGTAAATTTATATGTATCGATAAATTTTGCATCAAAATCATTACCATTTAATCCAGACGTTTTATTGTACGAGGGTATATATATATATATATATATATATATATATATATATATATATATATATATATATATATATATATATATATATATAAACAAAAGTGATAGTAAACACAAACCTAACGCAACTAGCTTGAGCTTACACGTAAATAATACAGATCACAGAGTACAATATAACAACAGCTTCATTCTGGATGTTGAGACTAATTATTTCAGAAGAAGTTTCTTGGAAATGTGTTACATAAAAACCTGTAAAAATAATCTCAATCACAAAAAAGACATAGAAGGATTGAGCTCCATGTATACTTATTTACTAACACAAAACTATACCAAACCAATAAAAAAGAACGATCTTTATGAAAAAATTAGTTTCTAGTAAAGTTGACGTTTCTTTTTTTCTCTTCCTGTCATTTTTGCTATTTATTATCAGTTACTTTTCTATGCCTTCTTGTTAAAATTAAATAATTTTAAAAAAAATTAAATATGACAAATAATAATGTCCAGTATTAATTTTCTCTTTCAAAATTTTTAAATTAGTCTATGAATCTCTTGATTATAAAATTAAAGAATTAATATAATTAATAATAAATAACTCGTCGAAGAGTAACATTCATCAAATTTAAGTCCCCCGCTTTTTTATAAAATTAAAACTAAAAAATAGATATCATTAATAATTAATAATTTATCTAAAATTAGCATCCACCTAAAAAAATTTACCACATCCCTAACTTCAATGCTTTTTATGGTTTTTTGTCGACCTGATGACGACATAGACTACCAACAATATCCGGTTCGGACTTAAATATCACTAAATAGTTACTAAACTCGACGTCAAAAATTTTAAAATGGAGTACCATTTCAACATCATGGTGTTTCTTGCAGTTTATATTTCGGTCTTCAAAAAGTGTTTTTAACTAATGTTTATTGACAAAGTTTTATTTTTAATATTTGTGTAACTCTCTAAATGTCTTTTAATCATGTTTGTGTAATCATTCATACTACATGGCCAACAAAAATGCAAATTTCATTGTCTTCACCAGAGATGAACTAACTGCTGATATTTTTGTAAGTAATTTTCACATACAGTCGTACAATTCATTTAATCACATTTTAAAAAACGAACGTTTTGGTTTATTTTCTGTACCTGGTTTGCATTTTTAGAATCCAGAAGAAGCTACCATTAGGCAGCGAAAGCTCGATAATAAAAATAAAAAGCAGATACTAGAGCCTTTAGATCTTTGATTGCCCATCTCTTCTCCTTATAAGGGCGTTTCCCAGTAGTTAAACTTAGGATTGTTTGTTGCCAGTGCCCTGTTACTGTCCTTCCTTTTTCTTATTATAGTTTTTGAATAATGGGAACCTTCTACAGACGGATATCTGAGACGTTTGGGCCAAGTGTGGTAAAAAGTATGAAATTGTATGATAATACCAATAGAAAATTGGCATCTCAACGAAACAGACGAATATTTCTATTAGAATGTCGTCGTTCAAAAGTAACATCCCGTTTCCTTGAAGACAACATAAAGATACTTTGGAGAATTCCACAAACTATATCAAACAATAATATAACCAGACTGGAAAACATAACACAACAGGTAACAACCAATTTCCATAAGTTATGTATTTCTGACACTAATCGGTACATAGAAAGACTCGAGAGATCATTGGATGAGCTATTACAGGACCTTAGGACTCAATTACCATTTCATATTTTTGATGATTTCATTTTTATTCAACATAATAAATATAAATTTTTATTCAATAAAATTAAAAAAAAACAACATTAAAAAAATAGAATTTTTAAAAAGGAAATTTCATGAATTTAATTTAGATAAAGACAAGTGGATAAAAAATATTTCTGATGTAGAAATACCACCTAATGTAAAAGGGTTTCTAGCCCTTGGTCCCAAGTTTAGTCTCACTATATCTAACAAAGATATTAATATGTTTAGTCTACTGTCTGAGGTAGAAGAATTAATTCACTATGCCCCCCCACAAAAACAAGACTACGTTGGTGCAAGGGCTGTAAACCTAATTACTAACTATGTAATATCACATAAAGACAAAACTTCTATCACTCATAAATTAGAGAAGGAAACAAAAATTTTCTTAAAAAACCATCCCGATTTACTGATTACTAGGTCTGATAAAGGCAATGTTACTGTTGCTATGTCAAAAACTTCCTATCTTGAGAAATCACACTCCCTACTTTCAAGATGAGAGTACTTATGAAATAATACATCACGATCCCACCTCAAAAATAGAAATTAAATGCAATAAATTAATTAAATCATTAAAAGATAGTAAGTTTTTAGATGAAGCAACTGCTCGCACATTGACAACTTATAATGGGATTTGTCCCAAATATTATGGTCTACCAAAAATACATAAACCAGATATACCTCTAAGACCAATAGTTTCCTGTGTAGGAGCATCTACACAACCACTTGCTAAATATATAGCCTCTATTTTAGAAACAGCTTTTTCAACTTTCAATAAATTCAGAATTAAAAATACCTTCGAATTTGCAGAGAAGGTTAATGGCTTTATTTTGCCAGAGGGTTTTGTACTTGCTTCTTTCGATGTAGTTTCACTGTTTACTAACATTTCTCTAGACCTTATTATATCAATATTAAATGAACATTTCACATTAATAGAAGAAATATGTAATATTCCTAAAGAACAGTTTCTACTAATCATTACTTTTTTATATGAAAATACATTTTTCTCCTTCAATAGTACATTCTACAGACAAAAATTGGCGTCCCAATGGGAAGTGCTATTTCACCAATCCTGGCCGAAATTGTTATGAATAAACTTCTTTATTTTGTTATTTCAAGGGTTGAATTTGAATTTCCCCTTCTTTTTCAATATGTAGATGACTTGTTAGTCGCTTTACCGGCCGGAAGTGTACAGGACACTCTTAACATTTACAATTCTTTCAATCATAAATTAGTATTTACTGTTGAGGAGGAGACTGACGGTGATGTTCCGTTTCTGGATACTAGGGTTGTACGCTCAGAAAATAATACAGTCAAACTGGACTGATATAGGAAAAAATCAAGTTCTGGTAGATATATCCCATTCCATTCTTATCACCCTATGAAACAGAAAACTGAACATCATCAGAGGACTAAAGAACAGAATAGATAAGATTTGCCAACCCTCATTTAAAGAAAAAAATGTAAAACTGTTAGAAAACATTTTATTGGACAATTACTATCCTAAAGCTCTAATTAAAAAGAATTTTCAAAGACCCCCCCTTCAAATTAATCCAACTGTCACCACTAATGTCGATATTAAAGTAGGAAAGTTACAATACATTGAAGGCCTTTCCCAGTCCTTGTCTTCTCTTTTAAAAATACAAACATTAAAATTGCTAATTACAACATAAAAAGAATGAATTGTTTTTATACCAATTTAAAAGATAAAACCGATACTTTACAAAGATCTAATATAATCTATGGCATTGTGGTTTGGTCTACGTTGGACAAACTTCACAAAAGCTCTCTAAAAGATTAGCGCTACACAAAAGTGATAGTAAACACAAACCTAACGCAACTAGCTTGAGCTTACACGTAAACAATACAGATCACAGAGTACAATATAACAACAACTTCATTCTGGATGTTGAGACTAATTATTTCAGAAGAAGTTTCTTGGAAATGTGTTACATAAAAACCTGTAAAAATAATCTCAATCACAAAAAAGACATAGAAGGATTGAGCTCCATGTATACTTATTTACTAACACAAAACTATACCAAACCAATAAAAAAGAACGATCTTTATGAAAAAAATAGTTTCTAGTAGAGTTGACGTTTCTTTTTTCTCTTCCTGTCATTTTTGCTTTTTATTATCAGTTACTTTTCTATGTCTTCTTGTTAAAATTAAATAATTAAAAAAAAAAAAATTAAATATGACAAATAATAAATACTGTCCAGTATTAATTTTCTCTTTCAAATTTTTAAATTAGTCTATGAATCTCTTGATTATAAAATTAAAGAATTAATATAATTAATAATAAATAACTCGTCGAAGAGTAACATTCATCAAATTTAAGTCCCCCCCTTTTTTATAAAATTAAAATTAAAAAAAAGATATCATTAATAATTAATAATTTATCTAAAATTAGCATCCACCTAAAAAATTTACCACATCCCTAACTTCAATGCTTTTTATGGTTTTTTGTCGACCTGATGACGACATAGACTACCAACAATATCCGGTTCGGACTTAAATATCACTAAATAGTTACTAAACTCGATGTCAAAAATTTTAAAATGGAGTACCATTTCAACATCATGGTGTTTCTTGCAGTTATATTTCGGTCTTCAAAAAGTGTTTTTAACTAATGTTTATTGACAAAGTTTTATTTTTAATATTTGTGTAACTCTCTAAATGTCTTTTTAATCATGTTTTGTGTAATCATTCATACTACCTGGCCAACAAAAATGCAAATTTCATTGTCTTCACCAGAGATGAACTAACTGCTGACATTTTTGTAAGTAATTTTCACATACAGTCGTACAATTCATTTAATCACATTTTAAAAAACGAACGGTTTGGTTTATTTTCTGTACCTGATTTGCATTTTTAGAATTCAGAAGAAGCTACCATTAGGCAGCGAAAGCTCGATAATAAAAATTAAAAGCAGATACTAGAGCCTTTAGATCTTTGATTGCTCATCTCTCCTTATAAGGGCGTTTCCCAGTAGTTAAACTTAGGATTGTTTGATGCCAGTGCCCTGTTACTG
>CM032454.1:207572120-207692120 GCA_019049505.1 Pachyrhynchus sulphureomaculatus | reverse complement strand
GTAGTGGTGATATATACTGAGTGGTGATACGGCTATATTTCGACGGTGTATCTGCTGAAAACTAAATGGGCCCAACCCTAAAAGAGAAAATTATGGTAGAGACAGAAGAATGTGACAGTCAAGGTAGGCATTTTTTACTTTAAAAAAAATCATTGGTAGACTTAGAGGTTATTTTGATCACACATAGAAAATATATGATATTCCCCTCGTATATTCATTGTACATGTTTTATCGTACCGACGGCCCTGAAGGAACTTAACAGTTCTACCCTCCTAAATAGTACGATTTGATCTGTGCTCATCGAACATGTGTCTTACCGTTACTTACACACGTTGTAATACGGAATCGGTACATACTAATACAGGTACTTCAAATCAGGAAGCCGCAACAGATTGATTTTCATATTATAGGGGTTAAAATCATACACTTTTATTAGCAGGCGCATATATATCCTTTGATATTATTATCTCGGCTTGTTGCAATAAAGTACCGTATGTGTGAAGGCAGGTAACAGGACCTTCGAGAGATTACAAAGTACTACGTAATTTTAGTACTCACGGTGGATTTACTGAATTTAACGGGTACAGTTGCAAGTGATATTTCGTCTGTTTTATGTAACATTTTTGGCACTGTGTTATTTAAAAATGGGAAGAGATGAGGATGAAGTTTGAGATACATAGTTGAGGGTGCACAAAATATATTTACCAAACAATAATGTGCTTAATATATTTGATATCACCAAGAGGATCTCACGATGATAGTCAAAAGATATAGAGGATGCATTTGTGTTTTCGCTTTGTAATGTCCATTTATTTATTTAGATGTCAAATCAGAAAATCAACTAGAATTATTTTTGAGTGTACCTTCTATTTAAATCCAATTTCAAAAATACAGGGTGAGTCAACGATAGAGTAAAGTTCATTATCTCATTTGTTTCGGGAGTGACGAAAAAATGTTAAATACAATAGTTTTAGGGAATGTTAAGGTGCATACTTTAAAATTATTTTTGAGCATACAAGGTACTTCAAAAAAGTGTGGCCGATAAAACATGTTGTTTTTTTTAAAATGGAACATCCTATTTTCTAATTTATTTTTAAATTCCGCGTAAAATTTTATAACTTTTATTAATAATGTTATATACCTAAACCTAGTAGTTTTTCTAATATCTGAATTTTTTTAAAAAAAATACTAGTTTTCAGTTTTGTAAAAAATTACCAGTAGAGCCGTTGTTTCTGAAGGTGGACTACTCATAATTGGTACAAGCGTTCTATAGAGATGAAAAAAAAGATATATGTAAAGAAATTTGAGTTAGATGCTACAGGGTGTTCAAACTAAATTTATGCATTTAGACTATTTTAAATTGAAAAATATCAAATTTTTTAAATAGCACACCCTGTATATTATTATTTTTTCTGATAGATTTTATAAAACCCTCCAACTTTTATTAAGTTTGTCATATACCTATTTCTAATAGTTTTCGATTTATTTTCAATTTTTTACCCTTGTTTTTAATACACTTACGCTATTGTGAAAACATAAACAAATAGTGAATAATAATTTTAATTTAAAGAGTCATATTCTCCCTTTATTAAGTAGAATTAACTGTAAATGTAAATTTTGTATGAAGACATAATAATTAAATTAATTAAAATTGCTTAATAGTATACCATGGGACAAAAACAAAACCATTGAAAATAAGAAAAGAATTTAAACTCAATAGTGAAAAGTATAATAACTTACAGCTCCCAGATGTGGCCACTGAAGGAAAGAACAGAAAAAATACTAAAAGCTACAGAAATGGAGTTCTGGAGACGAGCAGCCAGAAACTCCAGAAAAGACCGCATACCAAATGACATGATATGACGAGCTTTAGAAATAAAGCACGATGTAGTGGACGAAATCAGAACCCAACAGTTGGTATGGTACGGACATGTACAGAGAATGTCACAAGACCGACTACCTAAAAAAATCTTAAATTGGAACACTCACGGAAGAAGAAAGCGAGGAAGACCACGCCAAAGCTGGAGAGTAGAAATCAACAAGGAAGTACTAGAGAGAGATCTGGAGGAGGAGGGATGGGAGAAACCGGGAGGAGTGGAAATTAGGCATCGGAAGACGGAAGATGTTATAAAACCGATTGATATATATATATTAAAATTATGAAGTTTTAAAAAAAAAAAAAAAAAAAAAAAAGAGCCGAACCTCTTATGGCATTGGAACTAAGCCGACAAGCCAGCATCTCTCTTTATTATTTTTAAATATATACACATTTTTCCTTAAACCTAAACTAAACCTAAGGACACACACAACACCCAGCCGTCACACGGAATCGAACCGCTGACCTCTCGGACAACAGCAGGCAAGGCTAGCACCTTACCCACTGCGCCAATCGGTCCGGCATTATGAAGTTACTGCACAAAATAATAATTTTAATGATACAAGATTAACAAGTTAAATAAAATAACACATTTTTTGATCAGTACTTTTCGAGATAAGGGGGGACATTTTTCTCAATTTTTTAAAAATAATATAAAGAAAAGTGTGCGCTAGTATTACATTATTTTTGAGCTCGGTATTTACAAGCTTTCATTTGACACCCCACTCGATGACCTGGTAATTTTTTTTTTTTTCCACTTCCGATTTCACCCCCCAAAACTAACCCCTTAAGTCAAAATTTAACTTTCAAAACTACACGGCTCTGATGAGGCCATCAATTCCTATATTAGTGCCAAATTTCAACATTCTATGTCAAATAGTTTCGGAAAAAATCGGGTGACAGACAGACGGATAAACAAACGATCAGACAGACGGACAGACACCGTACGGAACATTAAAAAATTAGTTTACAGTTTGCAAGTATACCTATTTAATCATAAAAAATGACAAAAACGGCCATTTTTTATGATTCAAATAACATCCATAGCCTCTTAAATTTTTTGTTTTTTTTATCTATAATTAAAGATTTGTCAGAATTTTTAGTTTATCTTACATAGATTTATGATAAAATTGCAAAAATACGCTTAAAAAAACCAAAAACGGGCCAATTCGCCCATTTTTGAGGGTGTTGTCCCAATTTTTCAGCGGTTGCAATATTTTTTCCTTAATGTACCCTACTCAGTATATATCACCATTACACCAAACACTTTATAATTTATCAGAAATAGTTGCTCACATTGAAAGTTCCATTAGTACACTTCCAGAAAATAGTAAATCATTTGTTAAGGGAAGCATGTCGCAATCAAATATCGAAAAACATGGTTAACAACACAAATTCTAATTCACGAAAAAACATAAAAGTAGTTAAACGATTGAAAAAGAAAGATGTCTTCTACTTAAGAGCGGATAAAGGAAATAAGGTTGTTATATTAGATAAGAAAGATTACTTTGAACGAGTAGATAATCTTATCGAATCTGGCCCTTATGAAAAGGTAATAAGAAATCCATTACCGAGAATGATATCAGAGGTTAAAAATTCTCTAAAAAAATGTAAGAACTTTGTCTCCGATTCGCTAAAATTTAAATTCAATGTGAGTAATCCGACCATACCAAAATTGTATTGCTTACCCAAAATTCACAAACCTGGAAAAGTAATGCGACCCATTGTTTCATCGGTCGGATCACCCACATATTTAATATCCAAATGGTTATCAACAGAACTTGAGAATTTATCATTAAATACTTTCGCAGTGAAGAATTCGTTAGAATTCATTAATAAAACAAAAAATCTAGTTCTTAATGAAGGTGAAGTCTTAATTTCTTTTTATGTTAGTTCTTGTTCACAAATGCGCCAATTACTTAGAATGAATGACTTTGAAGACGAAATTATTCGTGAATACTTAACATTATCTAAACTTTGTCTGGAACAAAATTATTTAGAATATAACAGTCAATTTTATGTTCAGAAAGAAGGAACAGCTATGGGTAATTGCTTATCACCTTTCATAGCCAATTTATTTATGAGTAAGTTTGAAATCAAAGCCAGTCAAGAATTCGAATATTTCCCAAGGGTATGGTATAGGTATGTAGATGATATTTTCGCGATTTTTGATACAAAGAAAGCAAATAATGATGATTTTGTTTCTAAATTAAATAGCCGGTACGATTCCATTAAATTCACTTACGAAGTTGAGAACAAAGGACAATTGCCTTTTCTAGATATTTTAATTATTAAAAACAATAATAGATTAGAATTTGATATCTACAGGAAGGACACAGTAACAGATAGATATATTCCTAATGATTCATTTCATTGCAAATAACATAAATTAGCCTCATTACATTTTTTAGTTCATCGTTTGGTCACTTTCCCTCTGAATAGAGTAAACTTTAATAAAGAAAGAAATCGTATTAGAAATATAACTAGAGTTAATGGTTATGACGAGGACTTAATAAATAAGCTAATAAATAGACATAAGTTTAGGTTTAATATTCAGAATTCCACCTTTTTTACACGCGAAGAAAATAACACCAAGTATGTCTCCATATATAATCTGAAATATAGCAAGGTCCTCAATAAGGTATTTAATAAGACAGGCCTCACCTTAGTCTATAAGGCATCAGACAATCTGAGGAATATCTTAGGAAATCCCAAAGATAAGATTCCTAATTGTGAGAAAAGTGGAATTAATCAAATTAGTTGTAATGATTGTGACAAAAAGTATGTTGGGCAAACTAAAAGGTCAATTAAAACACGATTTAAAGAACATTTAACACACTTAAAATACGGTAGAACAGAAAAGTCTAACATTGCCGAACATGCTCTTGAAGCTGATCATACTGTAACATTAGACAATCTAAGATTAATAAAAAATGTATCTGATAGGAGATTGTTGAACGCATAAGAAAGTATGGAAATCATAAAATGTAAAAGTAGTTTAAATAAAGACAGAGGGCCTGTTCCTTATAGTCCCCTCTACTGGTTACTTGACCGGAACTGATGGCCTTGCCTATGCCATTAGTTCCGCTTGAGTAATTCAAGGGTTAGGCTAAGTATAAATAGGGTAGAATTGTAGTTTAGCTTTAGTCAATCATCGCTCCTGATGATGTTAACATGGTTAGCGAAACGCGCGTAGAGCGCAAAAATAAAGTGTTTGGTGTAGTGGTGATATATACTGAGTAGTATCATTGTGCCAAAGATTCCACATTCCCAACTTAGTTCTATATTAGTGCCAAATTTCAACTTTGTCAATTAGTTTCGGAAAAAATCGGGTGTGACAGACGGATAAACAAACGATCAGACAGACACCGTACGGAACACTAAAAAATTAGTTTGCAAGTACACCTATTTAATCATAAAAATGACAAAAAAAACTACAAAAACGGCCATTATTAAAAATTTGTCAGAATTTTTAGTTTATCTTCCCTAAATTTATGATAAAATTGCAAAAATACGCTAAAAAACCAAAAAAAAAAAAAAAACGGGCCAATTCGCCCATTTTTGAGGGTATTGTCCCAATTTTTCAGCGGTTGCAATATTTTTTCCTTAATGTACTCGTGGAACGAGTATTTTTTTAAAAAAATGTAGCAGTATACGACCATTTCACCTCAAAATCGTATTTTGACTGGAGTTAAGCCCGACACCTTACAACACAGAAGAACATTTTTTATTATAACCAGAGTACTTCAAAAATTTTGAGAAATTGACCACCCTGACATGTGCCGAACTATAAGCTGAACAAATATTAAAAATTTTAAGTATATAGCTTAACGAGCCCCTGAGAATTTCGACTATGACAGGCAGAAAAAACAGATGAACAGACGTACGAGTGCTCCAAAGTTACGTTTCTTGCTTTTTGAGATACGGAATTGTAAAGTGTGATAAGAATCCACCTCACTAACTTTCCCATCTCAGCGTCCTCGAATCAAACAAACGAACAAAAATTCCGTGCCCGGTAACTCCTCTCAAAATATTAATTTGACCTTTTTGGTCAGTATGCTCGTCCGTTGGTTACCGAAGAGACTGATATAGCTCGCCGTTTTATAATAGCTCGACTATATCACAAGCAACGGGATTTTCAGTAAGTTTTTCCTCTTCGCGGTCGCCGCCGACCGACCGGAGTTTTTCACGTTTCGGTATTTTTGCTTGACTCCTCGACACCTCGTCTCGGCACACCCACCTGCCATCAGGAAGCAGCCGTAAGAAGAGAAGCGACCTGACACCATCCCGGCACGACTACTCTCTGATAGATAACTGTCCGGCGAGTTGGATAGGCATCTGTTTCCTGATAAAGTAACTTTTATCAAATTAATAGATAAATAACGTTGTAACGGTTTCTGAAACACGAGTAAAGATCGGAACTTCCGAGTAATTGTACCAAGTAGACGTTATAGCGTAAGTACGGCCATGATACTTGATTATATTGTATTTACGTTAACCAATGTAATTTAATGTATAGTAACTTTACCATGTAAACATGTAGAATTTGGAAAGGATGGTTTTACGGGTTTAACTAAACGGAAAATCATGATTCTAGTGATAGGACCGTGCCAAATTAGAGAGGTTTTCCGACGTCGCCATAGGAGGCATCTCTTATACGAGGTCTGACGAGAAAGTATCAGACTTTGCGCTATTTTTTTGTATCTAAGTGTATTATTGTCAACAATAGATAATTACATTTAGTAAAGTTCTTCGCAGCAACGGTAAGCTACTGAGTACAGGTCGAACGTCATGGGCAACGTATTTCAGGATGACTGAACGCATCGAATAAAAAATCTGCATTAAATTTCAAAAAAAAATTGTCTACTTGTTCGGTAACCACCGTAATAATTCGTATACTCAAATTAAAGAGTAATTTATGCGATTTTAAATTGGTCATACTTCAGTTGAAAGTTATACTCGTGTTGGCAGGTCCGCAATGATGAACTGACTGATGACTTCTGAAAATGTGGAACGTTTTCGACTTTTAAGCAAACAAAATTGTCATTTGGCAGTGTGAGAGACAGAAGATCTTAGAGCTTTCAAAAATTATAGTTTCTTGGGAATGAGCTGTCTGCTGCAAAATTGTTTCCACGGCTGTTGATGAAAGAATAAAATATTATCGAATGAAAGTCGCCCGACAATTTGGAATCAATTAGAAACAACCCGGGAATATGAAAACATGTTATTACTGGTGTCACGGATTTATGTTTATGATAAGAGAAAAAATACAGTTTTCACAGTGAAATACGCCTGTACAGCAAAGACTGTTCAGACAAAGGAAACGAGTCAGATTTGGAGCAACATCAAGGCAATGTTCACTGTTGTTTTCCATCAGGAGGGTGTTGTTCATTGTGAATATGCTCCAAAAGGTAATTATTAAAAAAAAACCTGTTAAAGAGAGAATATATGGTAGCGTAGAGGAAATTTGAAAGAATATGAAGAAGCAACTGAAATATAAGAATTGTTTTCGAATGTGGGAAAACGAAGTGGCTTACAAAGGTGAAGAAGGTACTTTGAAGAGAACTTGTTTAAACTAGCACAATAATTACTGCTAATAATAGACTTCTTTGTATACTGAAAAAGCCTGAACAAAATCTCCTTGCGATCATATTGTTATTGGTGAAAAACTGACAAACTACGATTTTTATCTGATCGTTCTAGAATTTTGCTCACTACCATAAAATATAATTGTAAACATTTTTTCCTAATAAATGTTTTCGATATTTTAATAAAAAAGCTTTAGAAAATTCAAATTTCCCACCAAACGGCCAATGACTATCGATACTGCAAAATCATTTTTTTAAGTTTCAAGTGATGCAGAATCCACCTATAAATTCAATTTAGTAATAAAGAAAAATCCTGTATGTCGCACACTCTCTGCCTGCCACTATATATATATATATATATATATATATATATATATATATATATATATATATATATATATATATATATATATATATATAGGGTGTTATAAAAATCACCAAATATATTAAAACTGATATATTTCTATGGCAAACGTAATTAAAAAAAATATTGATAAATAATAGGTAATACTGACTTTAAGGTAGTTCACTGGTAAATCCACTATTCTTAAGAATTTGATGAAATTGAAATATGATCTTAATATCAATGTTTTTCATTTAATTAAAAAAAAAATGACCCATTGCGAAGCGAGATATTCATAATTAAAGTGCACATAATTAACATGCAATAGACCAATGAAGTATAAAAAAAGGCATGGTTTCGTGTATATCTTAAGAACTTTTCTTATGAATTTTTTAAAAAACTAATATTTAGTAAAAAAAAATTAAAAAAATTTTGAAATAATTTTTTTTTTTTTCGATTTGATATTTAAAGTTGATATTTGTTTAAAAGAATAACCGCCTAGTGAGGCACAAATATTACAATTTGACAACGCTGTATGTCGTCATATTTTACGTGCCAACATTCAAATATAATTTAAAATGGTTTACTTTTAAACAAATAACAAATTAATGATAATAATGATAAAGTACTATAAACTATTTGTAAACTAATTCATTACTTTATTTACTACTCGTGTATCTTTGGTTACACGTGCCATTGTCTTTTCGACTAGATAATAATTGCACTATTCCTGTACAACACAATTTATAATAAGAACATTTTAGACCTTTCAAAGTTATGCACTCAGATGCATTTTAATTATAAGATATGAAATAATATTTTTTAAAGACATTAACGATGGAAATATTAGTTTTTTCCATGACGCACCCTTTATACGATACATAATTTGTAATTAAATCTTCTCTCTTCAAAAACTCATTTGTCAAATTCTCAAGGATCTTAACGTCATATATCGCCCCATGGAATTTTTCGTTTGGTACTATTTGCAATAAATCATGCGCTAGCTTTCCGAGCTTAAACATTTCTGAGCCTTTTGGGTCAGGAAGCGATCATTACAAAATTAATTATACCTTGAATTAAACGGGACGAATCAAAACAAAAAAAAGGGCAGAAGTACGCAAGGTTTTGGAGAAAAATTTAAAAACTGTTGGAATAAAATTAATGCGTCCTTTAGAGTGATTGTTTTGATAGGTTTGTCATATAAATACAGGTCGCCATTAATATGTTCTAAGCTCGTAACTTTGAAAGCGTGGTAATTAATCGTTATAATTAATAATATAAACATTAAATGTTTTATCCTGATATTCGGCCGCTATTTGCAAAATATCAGCTATACTTGAAAATCTCGGTTTCTAAATTGAAATACACTAAGCCACAGCCCTCCGACGTAATCGAAACTTTATTCAATATATTAGTTAACGCTTGAGGATTAATAATTTTGATAAACGTCCATTTACAGTCCATAATTTGATAGTGTACTCCTTCATGTTTCTCTTTATTTTTTCTCGTCGTTCCTTTATTTCTAACCAATAAATTTTCTAAGTTTTTTTCGTTGCCGCCAAATTAGCTCTTGACGCTCTTTATTTTCTTATTTCATCTTTTCTTGGCAAGATCTTGTATGTTTCCCAGGGGGTTTATTGATGAGCTCCCCTTTGCAAATTTGCCTTTATGTCGCAATTAATTATAATCAAAAGACATTTTTTTATTTAAATTATATTTTTTTTATTTTAAATAGAAGTAATACGGTCTAAACAGTAAACATACACAAAGTAAAACAACCTATATAAACATTATTCTATAGAGCATTCGGTATACGCATTGGCAGCGTTACCACATTTATTTTAATTAAAAGTGTGTGTCTGCATATGAAAGTTGCCGTGTATCAAATACAGTCTCCGACAAAAATAAAATACTCTACCATTGAGTATTTTAAACTTTTTGTATTTATTATCGGGCCATACTTTTGGCTCCGATTGTCACGAGTGAATTACCTTAAAAGGTTTCAAACATTTAATCGCCGCCCCGGTCTGTTTGACGGTGAATTGAAAATTACTTACCGACACCTATTTTAGTGCTGCGATCAGTTGACAATTTTACTATTTTCATACTTCAAAATACGTAACAAAACACCTTGTTTCTCTTCTAACAATTACCAATTTCCTAGTAAAAATGTGTTAAACACAAGACTATAGGTTACACCTTATGAAAAGATTGGTATTTTTGTTTAATGTAAACGAATTGTCACTTACTGTACTTCAGTAGCATCAATGAAACACGGCACTATTACATTACCAATTTCTAATATTTCACGAAAAAAAAACATTTATTTTTGCAAGATGTAAACATGTAAAACGTCTTTAACATTTCGCCGACGGATGTCCGTCGTCTCTCTTCAACTCGTTTCTAAAACTCTCTCATTTAGGCATTCCAGGGGTCATGTCAGCTAAGCCAGTGACAGTGCATTACTTTTCAAAATTACGCAGTCCAGTGATTTATAAAATTTTAAACAATATTCATATTTAATAAAAATGGGTCTCTATCAAACACCTCATCTTCCTGAACAGTAGATATACTCGATGTATCTCTCATTGTTCAATTTCACGATTTTCTGGGGCTTCCTATCTTATTCCTACCTGGTGGCATCCAGTGAACGACTCTTTTTGGCCGACTGTACTCTTTCATTCTACTATTTAAGCCTGTCTTTTTTACTCTAGTAAATGTAGTTTTATCAGCACTCACTGTACAATATACTTCCCTCATTAGTTTTTCGTTCTAGACAAGAGATTCTTGCACTCTTCCTTGGATTGTCCATTTCTACAGCCATTATTTTTTTTAAATAAGCTTCCATAATCGAGAGTGCTGATCCATAAAAAAGTACTGACTCGACTAATATTTTTCCAGGCGCCTTCCTAATATTCCTGGATAAGTGCCTATCCCACCACAGACTATTTTCGCAATCAATGATTTTTTGTTGCTGTTTCATTTGGTCTTTATTTCCTCGGTACCTAAACCATTCTGTGTACTGCTTGTTCGTAAAATGCCATATCCGATACGGACGTAGGCGAGCTCTCGCCTTTGCCTGTGGTTGGTGCCTTTTTAAATAGTTGTCACAGACAAAGGGAACCTACAGTTTAATGCCGACTCCGAACGTCCAAAGTGAGAGGGCTTTACTAAGCATGATACTAAGGGTGGTCTGTCATTGCCTTCCCAAGATTGGCGACCGTCAAGTTGTAAATTTTTATTTTATTATTTATTTATCTTTTTAGTGTTCCATAAGGAACACTTAGATCACTACGGTGTCTGTCCGTCTGTCTGTATGGCACACCCGATTTTCTCCAAAACTATTTAACAAAGAAAGTTGAAATTTGGTACTAAAATAGTAATTACTGGCCTCATCAGAGCCGTGTAGTTTTAAAAGTCAAATTTTGACTTAAGGGGTTAATTTTGGGGGGTGAAATCGAAAGTGAAAAAAAAAACTTTTTACCAGGTCATCGAGTGGGGTGTTAAATAAAAGCTTGTAAAAACGAGTTTAAAAATATAAATAATATAATACTTGCGCACACTCTTATCTCGAAAAGTACTGATCAAAAAATTTAGAAAAAATTCTGGAATATTCTCCATAGGGTGTAGATGTTTTAAAATTCACAATATATTTAAAGTAACTTGACAATTGTTTCACCATACAATGGCTTCTTCAGAAGTAAATAAGAAAGAAAAATATTTGGTAGTAAACCTGGCAATATAGTGCTTAAAACTATCCTTAATTACCTAAGATTATGCTAATCATTTTATTATATTATTTACAGACAGAATTATTTTAAGAATGCAAATCTGTGGTACTATTTCAGAGAACTAATAAAGATTAAGTAAGGGGTGAATGGTTTAGGTCTACCTGTTCATTTAATAATAGATTGGTGTTTTTCAGTTTCAAGACATTAAAGCAAATTTAATTTTTTTAGATTTATTTCCTACATGTAGGATTTTTAACGTATCATCAAAATTATGGGATTCGTTTATTATATGGGTTGCGTAATGTGAATTGTTATTATATGGGTTGCGTAATGTGAATTGTTCTTATTTTTTAAATAACTATGTTTATGTTCTTTAATGCGAGTTTCAAAAGATCTACCAGTTTGTCCTACGTAGGTTTTAGTACAAGATCCACAATTTAATAAATAAACTCCTGGTTTTAAAGATTTCTTAGATTTGGTTTTGTTATTCAAAATTATATTCCCTAAGGAATTACTGGTTTTGAATGCTATTTTATTGTTCTTTTTTATTAAATGTTTGGAAATTGTTCTAGTTATTTTCCCTGTGTATGTGAGTGTACTAAATTTTCCTTTTTTGTCATTAATTGTGGGATAAATTAGAGTGATTGCTTGTTTATAGGATTTTTTATTCAAGATATTATCTATAATGTTGGGGTCATATCCATTATTAATTGCTATTTGTTTGATTATGTTAAATTCTTTGTTAAAATTAGTTTTAATCATAGGGATATGTAACAATCTATGTATGAAAGAGTTAAAAGCTGCCATTTTGTGAGTATAAGGGTGGGATGAACTATTGTGTATGACTGTGTCAGTATATAAACATTTGTGAAAAATCGAGAAATCGTGTTTATTGTTCACTTTTAATATAGATATGTCTAAGAAATTTATAGAGTTATTGGTTTCTAATTCTAAGGTGAATTTAATATTAGGATGCAAATTATTTAGGAAGTTAAGGAGGATTGTTAGTTGTCTATCTGTTCCCGTGAAACAGGAAATGATATCGTCAACATATCTATACCAGTAAACAATATTTTTGCTTACCGCGTTTTGATGAATTTTTAGTTCTAAATGATCCATGAAAATTTCCGCTAGTAAAGGTTACGAAATTATTAAACGGGATATTTTAGATTTACTTATGACTTGCTTGGATCAAAACTATTTTGAATTCAATTCAAACTTTTATACATCTATAAAAGGTCCAATAATTGGTAATCCTTTAAACCCTTTACTTTATATTTTGTGGAATGTTGATCATTTTATACCTCCGTAACAAAATTTTTTATTTTAAAAGCAACCAACTTGCACCTGACCGGTTATTTTATTATTACTTCCCGAGCTGAGATACAAACTTGGGTTGCTGGCGCAGAAGGCAGACAGACATTCTGTGTAATAGTAGCTCCTAAATACTCTTACTTGATTTATGCTATCCTCGTTATTCATAAAGATTTCAAAATTTGCATGAGTACTTCCTGCGTGCGAAAGGCGGTACAAAAATATCAGTAATTCTTCTTTAATTATATCGGTTAATTAATTTTAACTGCAGATTTATCACTATTCAAGCAATATTACTTCCAACTGCCATGTTATATTTTTTTATATACACTTCCTTAGTTTTATATAGGAAAAATACCTCGTTTAACGATTATCCTATACTTCCAAGGAATTTTAAGTAATAAAATATTAATCTAGAACAGTAAAAAAACGAATGCGGAAAACATTAAATCACTTGCCAATATAATTACTCATAGGACGATATTAATATGGTGATTAACAGTTTTTAGTTATCTCGAATCATTTATCGGCTGCACCGTCGGTCGCGTAAAGATATGTAGCAACTGGGAATAACAGGCGGAATAAGATTATAATGAATCCTTGGAGACGATTTCCCCATTCTCCAGTTTGTTGGTGTCTCTGTTGGTCACCACTCTCACTAATATTTGAATTACTATTAGTTACATCAGAACTAACCATCTCTAGAAATTTAACGCCTTTGAATCCAGTATAATATCTTCCAAAAATCATTTAATATACAGTAATACCCCGCTTTTTTACGCGAGGGATACGTTCCGAAAAAAATCGCGTTAACTGAAATTCGCGTATATCGAGGTTTATGATTAAACATAGTCAAAATTTAATACAAAAAAATACAAATCATTTTAATCAATCACTTTAATTCTAAGAACACTTTATGCAATACATACTCTTATTTTTTACGGAAAAATACATCTATTGTCTTTTGGGTAACGTTTTGTTTACGTTCTTGTAAAATACGTTCATAACACCCAACACTGTTTTTAATTGTTTGACACACGGTCAAGACACGGTCATCATTATTGTCTATACTCTGCAATATGTCCAAACCTGAATAAATTTTTGAAAGTGCATTTTGTATTTCCCCTGAAGATAAAACTTTCTCTTCTACTTGTTCTTCCTCATCGTAGATAGGATTATTCTGTAACTCGATCAGATCTTCATTGCTAATAGGATCGTCGTGCGTTGCTACAAGTTCTACGAGATCTTCTACCGTGACATCTTCAAGTTCAGACCCCTCAATCATTGCAGCAATGTCTTCAAGCACTTGTCTCTGCATCTGGACAATTCTTCTAGGTGCTTCCACTACATCTGGCCAAAGATTACGCCACACCCCATTCATACAACTCATTTTAACTTCCTTCCAAGCCTCTTCTATGTTGTGAATAGACTTCATAATGTTGTATGACTTCCACCACTCTCGCATAGACTGTCTTCCTTCCCCGTCAGTTTCATGAATTAGTTGGCTAAAAGTGCGGCGATGGTAATAAGCTTTGAAGTTTGCTATTGCTCCCTGGTCCATAGGTTGTAATATTGACGTAGTGTTTGGTGGAAGGAACTTTACGTACACTTTTAAGTCTCTGGGCGTATCAAGTGAGGTTGGATGTCCTGGGGCATTGTCTAAGAGTAATATAACTTTAGGTTCAAGCCCATTTCTGTCACAGTATGATTTGACTGATGGGCAAAAACTATTAGAATACCATTCTTGAAAAATTTCCCGTGTAACCCACGCCTTTCTGTTTGATCGCCACACAACTGGTAGACTTGTCTTGTCTGTGCCTCGCATTGCACGGGGTGTTTCTGAATGGTACACTAGTAAAGGTTTCAGTTTGAAATCACCAGTGGCATTACCACCCAGCAGAAGTGTTAGTCGATCTTTCGCAGCTTTGAAACCACTGGCTTGACGTTCTTCCTTAGAAATGAATGTTCGAGATGGCATTTTTTTCCAGTAAAGTGCGGTCTCATCAACATTGAAGATGAGACAAGCAGGAATTTTCTCTCGTCTAACGAAGTCTTGAAACTTGTCTGGAAACTCAGCTGCAGCTTGAATGTCCGCGCTGGCCGCCTCGCCTGTTATGTGGATATTGTGAAGATTAGAACGCTGCTTGAACCGATGGAACCAGCCTCTGCTGGCAGCAAAAGTCGGAGTGGCACTCCCTTCTCCTTCTTTTGTTTTCAGCATCTCATACAAAGATTTTGCTTTTGTGCATATGAGATCTTGACTTAGTGGTGTGTTCTTCTTATTCAAATCTTCGATCCAGACTGACAGTAATTTCTCCATTCTTTCTAAGATAGATGATCTCGAACGAGAAAGTTTTGTTGCACTTATAGGTGTTGAACCTTCGCTGGAGATTTTAATTTTTTCCCGATTTTTATAAATCGTTCTCACAGTCGATTCTGAGAGTCCAAAATCTCTCCCAACAATTGTTGCTTTGCCTCCATTTTCCATTCTTCTTAACACTTTCATCTTCAATTCCAAAGTGACGCTTTTACGCTCTTTTTTCTTTACAGGCGGCATTTTTAACGTAGGGTTAAATTATGTATGTATGTATCTCCAATAAATATTAAAACAAAACTGCCAGCCGACCGAACTAACATTACGGAACAAATGAACACACGAAACGAACGAGGAAATCCCCATAGAACAAAGTCGAAGGACAGGGAATTCCCAATTCTTCAAAGAGAATATTCAGAGAAAGCGGGGATCCCCCCGCGACCATAGAGAAGTTAATGACTACATGAGCGCGAAATTTGAAATTCGCGTTATAGTGAAACCGCGCGTAACGGGGTCGCGCTAAGCGGGGTATTACTGTATTTAATTCGGTTAAATGACAATTTATCTCTATGAAGAAAAAATATGCCTCGCTCAAAGATAATGATGAAAAAGATCGAATTTCCTCAAGGACCTAATCGGACCATAATAAGTGAGACGGGGGGGACTGTTTATTTCCGAAATTGTTGCTGGAAGACCTGGACCACCCCCACGAACCTGGTCAATTTTCACTAACCGATTAGTTCAGCCTGTGAATATCGATGTTTGGGAATGTTTTTCGGAAAAAGGTTTCTGAGACTCTTCATCTTGACCTACCCTTTGATTTACAAGCCATTAGTATCGATTGACAAACGGTGGGTTGTCGATAAAAATGAGAAGTGAATTCTTCAAGAAAAGAACGACCCCAAACATAGGAGTAAAACATGTAGCCAGTGTAAAGCGCAATCCGGTATCGTCACCACACATTGGCTATCCTAGTCGTTCGACGCAAACTCAATCGAATTTGGTGTAGTTATACATAAAGCAGAAGCTTCGTAATAAAAGATATATATACAGTGAAGCACTTGTCACGGCAAAGTCGGGCAATTTGGAGTATGCCCCGCAGATGACAGGCGATGATCGACGCTGACGGGGACCGGACGAACTACGGAATCATTAGCAATTCAGTAGTAATCCTTTACTATCGAATAAAGTAAAAAACTTTTAAATAAATACTTTTTTTAATGAACAATGCGCAACACTTTCTTACTTGACCGACTGTAGATCACCCCATTTCGAAAACGTCATATTATAATTTCTACATTATACCATAATTTTCTAATTTATCATAGAAAATCACAATATAATATCCTATCAGATATATATAAAGCTTTTCTTGGGGCCAAAGACACTAATCACTGAAATCGTGATTTGCCATAGTATAGCGGCTGTCGGAAGGAAGGCTAAAATATCTCATAAAAGCCTTCAGTTATAATACGGATAAATTGACATTTAAAAAGTATACAAGGCGTTCATTTAGTGTGAAATCTCTTGATGCCTCGTTAGGTATTACATACAGAAAAAACTTTAAACATCAATTCAGTTGCTGATGGTGGGCACTTTAAAATATTTTCTACTGTACAGGGGTGGTTCATGTAAGCGAAACGAAATGTATTTCAATTTTTTTATTACTCCATAATAAATATTTTTAGATACCTTGTACTAAAATAAATGATTTTTGACTAATGATATTTGAAAAGTGGAAAAACGCTGTCGAAAAAATTACCTATTATTTTATTACTTCCTCCGTCTCATAAAAATCACAGATTTTTACAGTTCTTCACGTTTACAGATATTTAAACGAAAGGAAGTCGTAGGGCACTAAATTAAAATTATGGAGTGTTTGAACTGTGTAAGCTTGTAGACCCTGTAACAGCAAAGTTTTATTGCTCCATGAATTCACAGATTTTTCTCTAATGGTCATTTCTCAAGTGTTGTACTATTCTTCTATAAACCTCTCTATCAACTGTGGACCATTTTTCCATGTTGTCAATAAGCAAAATTCCTTCGCAGTCCCAGAGAATGATGGCCATCAACTTTCCAGAAAACTAAATTTTTGCCTTCTCTGGAGGTGGAAAGACCTTTTAAATCCATTGCATCGATTAGTGCTTCGTAGGAGGATCCCAATAGAACACCCAAGTCTTGTGGGCTGTGACCATTTTCAAAAATTAACTCTTAGCAGCCAAATTCTCTTAAAAAAAATTTCTCCTCGTCATTTATTGTTGTGGTGGAAGAAGAATGGGGCAAAAGCAAAAATTCATTTCCGTAAGATTTTTCAAAATAGTAAAATTTTGCCAATTGCCTTATAAGATCATTTCGGTGTCTGTCCGTCACACCAGATTATCTCCGAAACTATTTGACATAGAAAGTTGAAATTTGGCACTAATATAGGAATTAATGGCGTCATCAGAGCTGTTTTTGTTCTGAAAGTTAAATTTTGACTTAAGGGGTTAGTTTTGGGGGGGTGAAATCGGAAGCGGTCATCGAGTGGGGTCAAATGAAAGCTTGTAAAAAGACTAGTTCAAAAATATATATAATGTAATACTTGCGCACACTTTTCTTTGGATTATTTTTAAAAAACTGCGAAAACATGCGCTGCTTATATCGAACAGTATTGATCGACAAATTTTGAAAAATTCTGGAGTATTCTCCACAGGGTGTAGATGGAAAGAAAATTATCACGAGTGCATTACACCTTTAATAATTTATCTGGTATATAAGAAAAACAAAAATTTCAAGGTTATCAGTTTTTAGTAAAGATCAGAAAAAACTTTGTTAAAAACTCATTTGTGACGTCATCCATCATTATATACCTCCGTAACAAAAATTTTTATTTTAAAAGCAATAAACGTACGGAACACTAATTGCGCAAGTCCGAGTTGCACCTGGCCGTTTTTTTTTTAAATTTAAAGTCGTAAAATTAAATATTAACTTTGCTCTAGTTTATCTAACGCCATACCTAAGCTCCCTAAAACGAGCAGCCAAATTGCGACACCCGGTATAACTATTATACGGCTGAATTGACATTTAAATTTTAAACTTTAACGAAAAAGTTCTTGCGATCGGAGTGTTTGCGAAATCTACAATCGTGAAAAGTCGTCATGTTTGGGTGTGAGACAAAATAGAAACAATTCCGTTGAACAAAAAGGTCAATAATAAATTGGTCTATTAGTATACTTGCTTATCCCTAAGATGTTTTTAATTTGTAAACAGCCAGCACAGGTACAAAATACAATTAATGCAGGACAATGGAGGTAAATTATTAACACTGTCCAGTTATCTATCAGTCCTATGTGTCTTACAGGTGACTTAGTCTTCTTTCGGAATCGTAAAAATTCTTTAAGACTAGTGTCCTCCGAGGTGGGGTTCCCTCGATATAATTCTGATTTAAAATGATTGGAAATCCCAGGTGAGCTTGTCTAGTCCTCATGATTGTCGGACCAAACATAATTAGGGCAATAACTGATCCATCTGCAGTCTGGACCCTGATGCGAGTGTGAGATGATATCTCTATCCTGTGAAACCATTATAAACCTCTCTGTAGAGCTGACGTTGCGTGTGCTGACTTATCTATTTCGTATGGTACCTTCCGTGGAAAGATTTGCCTGACCACTGTTTAATGTTGTCTGCAGTACTGGTTATTTCTAATTTGTAGTTTTTTGCATTAAGTTTTAGTAGTGTATGTATATTCCTTATCTTCCTGAACTACAAGCTTCATAATCTCACCCTTGTCCGCCAAGAGGCGCTGCCTGATATTTCTTTTTTGTTGCCTTTGAACATGGAGTACAGAACAGATGAGTTAGGATGGAGGAATTGAAATTTCTCAAGTAACCATCTGGTGAGCCTGTCCAGTTCTTCCAAATTAGTATTTGACCATTTTACTATTCACAAGAAATATGTGAGAACTGGTAAGGCCCAAATATTTATGATTCGATATAAGTTACCGGCACTAAGTTTAATGTTACATATTATGGTAAGCCTTTTTCGATATTTCTCTGTCATTTCTCGCTTTAAGTGTGCGTGGTCTATTTTTTGGTTGTAAAGTGTTCCTAAGTAAGGATATAGTTCTTCTGGCTGACGTTGTTCAATGTTATAAATTACTTACTTATCTAAATTAAACGACATTTTAATGTAATCACTCAATCTTGTGACGGTTTCAATCAAGTGAAGAAATGTGTCGTTTGTCTGCAAATAACTTAAGGTTAGTCCATATACAGGGTGAGTCAACGATAGAGTAAAGTTCAATATCTCATTTGTTTCGGGAGTGACGAAAAAATGTTAAATACAATAGTTTTAGGGAATGTTAAGGTGCACAAGGTTAAACTTATTTTTGAGTATACAGGGTACTTCAAAAAAGTGTCGCCGATATAACATATGTTTTTTTAAATGGAACATCCTATTTTCTAATTTATTTTTAAATTCTGCGTAAAACTTTTTTATTTAATAATGTTATATTCCTAAACCTAGTAGTTTTTCTAATATTTCAATTTTTTTAAAAAATACTAGTTTTCAGTTTTATAAAAAATTGCCATTGTTGAACTTTACTCTATTGTTGACTCATCCTGTACAATAAGTACAATAATCTTTTTTCGTATTTTAAATTGAATTTGTATCTATCCTGAGTTTGGTTTAAGAGTCTGGCCATTAGATTCAAGGTCAGAATCAGAACCCGACTGGAGATAATGAGTTTCTTTGGAAGTTACCTTGCTTGATTTGCACGTTTCCCGCGTTTTTATTAGGTACCTGTATATTTGTTCTCTAGGCTGCCATAACATGTGCTAAGACGGTTCTTACTTTAGGATCTGGTTAATAAATCTTTAAAACGTTGATCGGTCATTCATGTGGTACTGAGTCGAATGCCTTGCTAGAATCTACAGTCAGTCAAATAAGAAAGTGTCCACTTGTATTCTGCAAAAATGTGCCTTCTCTTTACAATGGACCAAAGATTTTCAATAGGGTTGGCGTCCGGCGGTTGTGAGGGCAAGTCTAGTATCTTATCGTGAGCCCAAGCGAGCCGTTTTGCGACGTGATTTTCGCCCAGCACAGGTTTCTTCAATGTGCTTCGGAATTTGTCATCATAAGCACGAAGATGTTGTCGAATGATCTCATGGGACACATTCAAACCCGATATTCTTAATTTTGCCGCTCCTTAACGCAGTATCAATTTCAGATCCCGTGAAAACGTTTTTCGATTTTCGGAGTGATTTTGCCTACCGAGCCACGTTTTGACAAGTCGTCGACATATTTCGTCTCGTTAAAATGATTTACCCACTTCTTCACAAACGACTTTTTAATATATTTAGCGGCTGCGGAATGTGTCAATTTAGGCCTCTTTAGATGGGAACAAAGACAGACTGCCTTGAACCGCCGCGCAAACAAGTGACATTTTGGATTTTGCGCGATTTCGACGAAAGTTCGGAATCGACTGATATTTTTACTAAAATGCGTCGTAGACAAAGGATCCCCCTACGGATTTTTTGTTAAATCGCTAAAATCGCATCTATCAAAAATGAATTATCACGGACACGTTCTTACTTGACAGACTATTTATAGCATGTATGAAGATTACGACGTTTGTTTTGCACCTGCTTGAGAACTATTGTTAACAGTTGTTTGCAGCCTATAGATCCTTCGATATATAATAAAAGACTGTTTTTAGTCAATTTCCACTGGTTTATTTAAATTGCGATGACGCGTTTCGCTGTCGATGCAGCTTCTTCAGATCTACATTTTACATTGTCAAGTTAGGTTTAATATTCACAGTTTTATATAATTCCTTAATTATAATATTACACCTAATTAAATTACATTGATAGTATTGGGAAATCCACACAGATTTGGAGTTAGGAGAATAAATTCAATAATGGTGAATTGCGTAAATCTACCTGGTCGTTGAGTAAAGTACCTGTAGTCCTTAATCGATTTATTTGCATTGTCTCTAAAAGGTTTAGTTTTAAACCTTTTTGTTGTGTGTGTAAAATTTTGAAATTCTTGTTAAATATGTGATTTTCTGTTAAAAGATGACTAGCATATGTTGAATTAGATTTTCTATGGATGAAACTTTTTTCGTGTTCTATAATTCTTTGTCTAAATGTACGTCCAGTTTGTCCGATGTATGTTTTAGGACATGACCCACATGTTAATTGATAAACCTCCGATTTATTGTCTTTATTGATTTGTGGTTTGTAGTTTTTAAGATATTTCCCTATAGTATTGTTAGTCTTGTAAGCTATGTTGATATTTTTTTGATTTAAAAATTTGCCCAGTTTTTCCGTTGGTTTGCCGAAATAGATTAAGCATTTAAAAGTGGTATTTCTGTCCTTAAAACGTGGGTATATTTCTGAGATTGCCTTGTTTCTAAGTTTTTTCCTAACGATACTATTGATTAAAGTAACCGAATAACCGTTGTTAACGGCTACTTGTTTTATGTAGTTTAATTCTTTAGTAAAATTTTCTTCTGATAAGGGGATTTTAGTTAGTCTATGTATAAAAATATGATAAGCTGCAAATTTATGATGGTTAGGGTGGTGAGAACTATTGTGAATTGTGGTATCTGTATGACAAGGTTTGTGATATATTGCAAAAATCTTCTAACAAAAGGTTTCAAACACAATATTCAAACTAACTTCAATAAGAAAGAATCGGAGACATTAGGTATTGATACTGAGATTGCCTTGAAAGATAGTCTTAACAACATATTATCAAAATTTCAAACAGCCGAAATTATTAAAAAAGAATTCATATCTAACACTAACAACATCAACCAAGACTTAAGGACAATAAAAACAATTTAGAGTAAAGCAAAACAAAATGGTGTAATCTTTACCAAAGCAGACAAAGGTAACACAGTAATAGCATTAGACAAAATCGACTATATTAATAAAACGTTAGATTTTTTCAAAACAGGAAAGTACGAAATATTAAATAAAGATCCAACAAATATTTTTCAAAAAGAAATAAAACAAGTTGAATAGGCTAAAAGTATCATTCACAATAAAGATAAAATTAAATATGAATCCCCAAATCCCACAACTTTATTCACTCATAAAACTACACAAACTTGACTACCCAATCAGACCAGTTGTTTCCTACATGTCTGCTCCAGCATATAAGACGTTATCCTTTTTAATTGATTTAATCAAATATCATACCAAATTTGAATCTAAATATAGTATCAAAAACTCATAACAACTCGTGAATAAAGTTAAGAATATAACAATACCAGATAATTCTAAATTAGTCTCTTTCGATGTCAAAAATTTATTTCCAAGTGTTCCCCCAGACGAAACAATAATTTTAATAGAGAACCTATTAACAAAAAACAAAGTAAATGAAGTTATAAAAATGGACATAATTAATTTATTAAGAACTTGCCTAAGACAAAATTATTTTTCATTTAATAATACATTCTACAATAGTAAGGAAGGGTTAATTATGGGGAGTCCATTACTTGCCGAAATTTTCATGGACTGTATTGAAACAATGATATTTAACAACCATAATAACAATAGTAATAATTGTCTATCCTGGTATCGATACGTAGACGATATAATTGTATGCTTTACAGGTACGGACAGACAATTAACTCACTTTTTACAGTATATTAATTCTTTACATAGAAATATCAGTTTTACAATGGAAGAAGAAGTCGAAGGAAAAATTAATTTCCTAGACTTAACAATCAGTAAAGCCATGAAAAAAACATGAATTTGCAATATATCACAAACCTTGTCATACAGATACCACAATTCACAATAGTTCTCACCACCCTAACCATCATAAACTTGCAGCTTATCATATTTTTATACATAGACTAACTAATATCCCCTTATCAGAAGAAAATTTTACTAAAGAATTAAACTACATACAAGTAGCCGTTAACAACGGTTATTCGGTTACTTAAATCAATAGTATCGTTAGGAAAAAAACTTAGAAACAAGGCAATCTCGGAAATATACCCACGTTTTAAGGACAGAAATACCACTTTTAAATGCTTAATCTATTTCGGCAAACCAACGGAAAAACTGGGGAAATTTTTAAATCAAAAAAATATCAAAATAGCTTACAAGACTAAAAATACTATAGGGAAATATCTTAAAAACTACAAACCACAAATCAATAAAGACAATAAATCGGGGGTTTATCAATTAACATGTGGGTCATGTCCTAAAACATACATCGGACAAACTGGACGTACATTTATACAAAGAATTATAGAACACGAAAAAAGTTTCATCCATAGAAAATCTAATTCAACATATGCTAATAATCTTTTAACAGAAAATCACACATTTAACAAGAATTTCAAAATTTTACACACCCAACAAAAAGGTTTAAAACTAAACCTTTTAGAGACAATGCAAATAAATCGATTAAGGACTACAGGTACTTTACTCAACGACCAGGTAGATTTAAGCAATTCACCATTATTGAATTTATTCTCCTAACTCCAAATCTGTGTGGATTTCCCAATATTATCAATGTATTTTAATTAGGTGTAATATTATAATTAAGAAATTATATAAAACTGTGAATATTAAACCTAACTTGACAGTGTAAAATGTAGATCTGAAGAGGCTGCATCGACAGCGAAACGCGTCATCGCAATTTAAATAAACCAGTGGAAATTGACTAAAAACAGTCTTTTATTATATATTTATAATGAATTTCCATCAAGTAGAAGCTACAACCATCCAAAATTAGATCCTTTGATACAACCTTTTTGCTCTTCATAAAATATGTTTTAGTCACACTGTTGTTAAATTTTTTCATTTATAGTGGAAGCAAACAGTTTATATATTGTCGAGAGGCATTTTATTGTTTGGTAATTCTGTAGTGCTGTTGGATCTCCATTTTTCTAAGGCATAAAGGTGTTACTTTCAGTTAGGAATTCAGGTATTTGGTTCGGATTTTTTAATGCGTTGGTGAAACATGTTGCAAGAGCACGACGTGTTGCTGTTAAATATTTTATCCAAAAGTTTTGAATTCTATCAGGCCCCGGTGCTTTCCAATATTACATCTTTCTCACTACAATGTCGATATCTTTGACTGAGCATTTTTCAAATGACATTTTGAGAAAGTCTTAATATTGATCTTTAACGTTCTCTACTCACGTTGCATTTTTGATATAGTCTTCGTCTCCCTCCCCGCCAAAAAAAAAAGGATCAATATTTGGAAAATTCAGAACTATCAATATTCGTTTCTTTCTGTTCCTTCTTAGAATTGTCCAGTTGTCGATAGAATTCTTTATGAGTATGTCGGAACAAAGAGTTTTGAAATTTTCGTTTTGTTAGATCGTTGTATCTTCCGAGTCTCACTCCTTCAGAAATTGCCCTCACTCTAAATTCGTCTCTGAGTTTTTAAAAGTTCTGACTGAGTGTCTGTGTTGTCCGATATAATTTTATAAGATTACGTACAGAATACTTATAAGATCCCTTCGGTGTCTGTCTGTCTGTCCGTCTGTTACACCCGATTTCCTCCGAAACTATTTGACACAGAAAGTCGAAATTTGGCACTAATATAGAAATTGATGGCCTCATCAGAATCGTGTATTTTTGAAACTTAAATTTTGACTTAAAAGGTTAGTTTTGGGGGGTGAAACCGGAAGTGAAAAAAAAAAATTTAGCAGGTCATTGACTGGGGTGTCAAATGAAAGCTTGGGAAAACACGAGTTGAAAAATATATATTATGCAATACTTGTGTGTGTGTATTATTTTTAAAAAAATGTCAAAAACCGCTGCCTCCTCCCTTATCTCGAAAAGTACTGACTAAAAAATTTTGGAAAAATTCTGGAATATTTTCTACAGGGTATAGATTGAACGAAAATTATCACGAGTACATTAGCTTTAATAATTTATCTGGTATATAAAAAAACAAAAATTTCAAGGTTATCAGTTTTTAATAAAGATCGAAAACAAACTTTGTTGAAAACTCATTTGGGGTGTGTCCATCAGAGCCGGAGTCCCACAAGGCTCCGTACTCTCCCCCCACCTCTTTAACATTTTCACAGCTGACATTCCCAAATCGGATCAGACCAACCTCCTCCTTTATGCTGATGACACCGCTATTATCACCCTCTCCAGAAGTAGCCGCCTCATCACCAGCAGACTTCAGCGCCACCTCGACACCCTGGATTCCTGGTTTGACCGCTGGAGGATCAAACTCAACTCCGCCAAAACTCAAGCCATCGTCTTCTCCAAGGGCAGCGGCACTTCTCATGGACATCTTCAACTCCAAGGCTCCCGTATCTAATGGGCCAAGACCATCAAATACCTAGGAGTCTATTTCGACCGACAACTCGCGTGGAAGGACCAGGTCTGCACTGCGACCAAGAAGGCGAAGCAACTACTGGGGAAACTCTACCCCATTCTGAACCGCTCCAGTAAGATGCTCCCCTGGACCAAGCTCCTAGTTTACAACTCCGTCGTGAAGGCAGGCCTCGCGTACGCCTGCCCCACCTGGTGCCAGCTCTCCAGAACAAGGAGAGCTCAGTTTCAAGCAAAGCAGAACAAGGCCCTGAGGATGATCACGGGAGCCCGGTGGTTCATGAGGAACCGTCAAATTCACAGGGACCTCGGTGTGCCTACCGTAAAGGCACACATGAGGCAAACTCAACAGAAGTTCCTCGAGAAGGCGTCCCAGCACCCCAACCCGTGCATCAGGAACGCCTTCCGACTCCCACCTCAAGCCAGCCGCCAGTTCCCTAGACCTTCGGACCCGCTGCTGCTCTCAGACGAAGACGATGACCCCCCTCGCCCGCCGTGACAAGAAGAATGTCATCCTAGGTTAAGTTTAAATTAGTCTTAATTTAAGTCTTGTTACATCCTAGTTTAAGTTAGCGTAAGTCTTAGTCTAAGGCAGTTTTAGTCTTAGTTCTAAGTCCTAGCTTTAAGAAACTTCATGTAAATACCAAACACATTTCCTAGGTTTAAGTTAGCATAGCATTCCTATTGTAAGAACTTAGGTTAAGATAGAATAAGTTCACATTTAGTTATAGAAATTATTTTTAAATACTTTCAAAGAGAGGCCTAGCCTAACTTAGAATCCAATAAAGACAGTGAAAAATTTGGGGTGTGTTTTGTGAAGTCATTAATTGTTTTAAACCTTTGTAACAAAAGTTTTTTATTTTAAAAGCAATTTACGGAACGGAACACTAGTAGCGCAAGTCCGACGTGCACTTGGCCGGTTATTTTTTATTTTTGTTTTGTTTTCTTTAATATACTTAGAGATAATGTCGGACTTTATTCGTAAGACATCTATATCAATCTCTAAGCGAACTCTCCAAGCTGGATTTCCTTGTCCTTGATTATACTTTCTCCGCTTATAAGTGGTATAAGTGGTTTGGTCGTTTAGTTCTGTGGCAACAAATGCCGCTAAGTGAACTTGTTGCAGATTATAAGTTGGACTTAAATGAAATAGCATTCAAGCACTTTATTCAGCTTGATAAGTATTGGATTAGACCCATTTTGTTTTTAAAGCGTGTTATTATTATTATTATTTTTTTATCATTATAAATGCATATAACAAATTTTTATAATTAGCTGGCAACATGGGCAAACCATTCTAATTTAATCCTTCAATTTATTCGCGTACATATTAAAAAACGAGGTTACCGCAGTACCTTTAATTAATATTCATTTAAAAGAGAGATTTTCTTACCTTACTTTCTCCCTAACCGAAACTAGGTCAAATAGATGAAAGTGAAGTTTTACCTGAAATAAAAACAAAATAAAGATTTATATATGTTCGGTTTTTTTTTTATTATTTTAAAGGGGAAACTACTTTAACGAGCTAAAAAAATTTTTTTTTAATTGAAGAAAAAATCTGATATTTTTGTGATTTGATAGTTATTTTATTATATATCTGATGAATATAAAAATAAATAAATTAGACAATTATTATAATAAAGGTATCATAAGAGGTGATCTTCTACTGGCCCTCGTTCGTGGAGTCGCTTGTTTATATTCCAAGTATTATAAAATTTAATCCCAAATAAGCCTAAAAATTTATAAAAAAAAATTATTTTTTTTTGCAAAAACAAACAATATTTAATCGGTAAAAATTAACTTTTTCTTTCAAGGGCCATCGAATTACATATTTATACCAAGATAATTTTTTCACCACTAAAATAAAGCGTAGGCTGAAAAGTTTTTTATCTAGCTAGTTAAAACACATTTTTTTTGCAAAATTCGACTTTATTCATTAACTAGCCGTGCCCGCGACTCCGCTCGCGTGGACCTGATTCACTACTATCGTCACTGCTTATTCCTTAAGCTACCTAACGTAATAAAATATCTCCCATTATTTCTCCTTATCTCCCATTAGCTCACCTTATCTCCAATTATTTAGGCTTATCTCATCTTATCTCGCAATATTTCTCCTTATCTCCTATTATTTCTCCTTATCTCCCATTATCTCACCATAACTCCCATTACCTAGACTTATCTCTGCTTATCTCCCATTATTTCTCCTTATCTCCCATTATTTATACTTATCTCCCATTATCTCACCTTATCTCCCATTATCTAGGCTTATATCGAATTATATAGAACATATGTATAAATTTATAAAAATACGTAAATCGGATAAGTGGTTCTCAAGTGATAAGCGCACTAACGGACAGACAGACAGACAGAGAGACGTTGCATGTTATATATATTATATTCTTTGCAACATGATATTGTTCCATATTTAATGGTTTAGGCAGTGTATTGCAAGAGGACGCGGTAACGGTAACCTTTTTCCGACTTGATTCACTATTATCGTCACTGCTTATTCTTTATGTTACCTAACGCAATAAAATATATCCTATAACCTGGCCAAACAACATATATATGTTTAAAAAAAAAACATGTAACGCATTAACGGACAAACAGACAGAGAGACGTTGCATGTTATAAATATTATAGATAGATAATCTGGCCAGAGAACATATGTATGTTTTAAAAAAAAGCACGGATAAGTGATTCTCCAGTGATAAGCGCACTAACGGACAGACAGAGATACGTTGCATTTAATATATATATATATATATATATATATATATATATATATATATATATATATATATATATATATATATATATTATAGATATAAATTATTATTATTATATAACCTGGCCAAAGAATATATGTATGAAATTAAAAAACGACACGTAAATCGGATAAGTGGTTCTCGGGTGATAAACGCACCAATGGACAGAGAGACATTGCATTATATATATATATATATATATATATATATATATATATATATATATATATATATATATATATATATATTATAGCTTATAGATATTCTCTGCCACATAATATTGTTCCATATTTAATGGTTTAGACTGTGTATTGCAAGGGAACGCGCTAGGGGGAAACTTTTTTTCCGACTTTATTCACTATTATCGTCACTGTTTGTTCCTTATGCTACCTATCGTAATAAAATATAGCCTATAACCTAGCCAGAGAACATAATGTATGTTTAAAAAAAAAAAGTACGTAAATCGGATAAGTGGTTCTCCAGTGGTAAGCGCACTAACGGACAGAAAGACAGACAAACAGAGAGACGTTGCATTTTATATATGTTATAGATATAGTCTTCTTCAAGAGCGATACAATCAGCCCAACGCTTTTCTAACATTTCTATACTTTTCTTGTAAAAGGATTTGTCTTTGCCTTCAAAATAGGCCTCAGTTTCGGCGATAACTTCTTCATTGGAGCCAAATCTCTTTCCCCGAGCATTTTTTGAGGTCTGCGAATAGATAATAGTCGGTGGGAGCCAAAGGTGGAGAATACGGTGGATGAGGAAGCAATTCGAACAACTTTGCCATAGTAACCACTGATTTGTAACACGGTGCATTGTCTTGATGAAAGAGTATTTTTTTCTTGTTCATTTGGGGCCTTTTCTTTGTGATTTCTGCCTACAAACGCACAAATAACTTTATATAATATTCGCTATTGATGGTTTTTCCCTTCTCAGCAGAATCGATAAAAAAAATTCCATGCACATCCCAAAATACAGAGCCCAAAACCAGCCGACTGTTGTGTCTCTGGTCGCTCCGGGCTGCTTTCAGCGGTTGCTGCCCACTCGACTGACTGCTGATTTGTAGTGGTGGATCCATGTTTCATCCATTGTCACATACCGCATGAAAAAATCCTTTTTACTGCGCTTAAACAGTTCCAAACAGCGCTCAGAATCATCAACACGTTATTGTTTTTGATCCACTGTGAGTAAACGCGGTACCCATTTCGAACAGAGCTTTCTCAAGCCCAAATGTTCATGCACAATATGACCAACAAGTTCTTTTGATATCTTTAGGGTGTCCGCTATCTCATGCAATTTTACTTTACGGTCATCCAAAACAATTTTGTGATTTTTTTTATGTTTTCCGGTGTGACCATCTCATTTGGTTATCCAGAGCGTTTGAAGGTTGGTACTTTCTAAAAATCATATGGATTTTTTTGAAAAGGACGACATCTATGTGTCAGACCAAAAACTTTTCAACCTACGTGTTACTTCCGTATGGCAAGGGAGTAGAATGTAGTCTAGATTGGAAAAAAATTACAAATCGCACAGTTTGCCTATTTTGACAATTTCTTACCAAATATTATAGAATTCTTCGTATTATAAAATATGTAGAGTAATTTGAGACATTAAGAATGGATTTATTATTAACTAAATGTAGAGAAGAGACTGCCGATATTGCTAGTGGAACTCGCTCTTGCCCATTTCTTTTCATATTTTTCCCATGTAATAATGAAAGCTCGTTTATTATTAATAGATGATAAAGATAATAAATAATATGGTTTGCATTCTATTTATTTTATCCGCGTTACACTAACAGGTGTTGAAATTATAACCATTATATTACTGAAAACATAAAACCAAGCGGGTTTAATCATTAGGAAATTGGCAGTATAGGGTATTATAGGAAGATATTAAAGATAAAAAATTCATTACTTCACATATAAAACATCCATACTAATTACTTTGACAGATTTATTAAAAGTATTTATTTTACTGGGTCTCTGATATAAAATTTTATGGTATTACGAGTTTTTTTTTTTAATTTATCTACTTAATTATGAAGAAAGACTCGTAGACTTTAAAAAAGAACCGGTCAAGTGCAAGTTGAACTTGCGCAATTAGTGTTCGGTACGTTGATTGCTTTTAAAAAAAAAAAAAATTTGTTACGGTGGTATAAAATAATCAGTGACTTCACAAAACACACCCCAAATGAGTTTTCAACAAAGTTTGTTTCCAATCTTTACTAAAATCTGATGACCTTGAAATTTTTGTTTTTTTTATATACCAGGTAAATTATTAGGGGTAAGGCACTTGTGATAATTTTCGTTCAATCTACACCCCGTGGAGAATATTCCAGAATTTTTTCAAAATTTTTTGATAAGTACTTTTCGAGATAAGGCGCGGGACAGCGATTTCTCGCGATTTTTTAAAAATAATACAAAGAAAAGTGCGCGCAAGTATTACATTATATGTATATTTTTTACTCGTGTTTTCACAAGCTTTCATTTGACACCACACTCGATGACCTAGTAAAAAATTTTTTTTTTCACTTCCGATTTCATCCCCCAAAACTAAAACCTTAAGTGAAAATTTAACTCTCAAAACTACATGGCTCTGATGAGGCCATCAATTCCTATATTATTACCAAATTTCAACTTTCTATGTAAAATAGTTTCGGAGAAAATTGGGTGTGACAGACAGACAGACACCGAAGTGATCTTATAAGTGTTCCGTACGGAACACTAAAAAGTATATATTTTTCTATATAGGGTGTCCCAAAAGGTATGGTCAAAAATAAAGGATCTAGTAGATTGAACCAAAATAAGGCCAGAAGTTCCTATAAAAATGTCTCAAATATCTCACCCCATTAAGGAACTACAGTTACCCAAATGGGGAGCCTGAAGATGGGTTTTCATTGAATATTTCAGAAACCGTTAAAGATAAAAACATGAAATTCAGGTTCTAAAGTAAAGTTTATGTGCTGAATCGGAATATTACCTTATAATCGTAGATAATTCAACCAGTGCGTCAAAAGTAGGGAAGGGCGTGGTAAAAATGGACTTAACTTTTTTTGCAACAACTTTTATTGCATTTTCAATTCGGATTAGGGAAGCTTGAGATCTTTGACGAGAAAAAGGTACTCTTAGTTTAACACGATTAGACGCACCAATTCTGAGTTAAAATCGATAAAGAATTTCCATGTCAGAAAAAAAAGAGCCTATTACCTGGCTTCTGCCAAGTCCAATCTGAAAGTTCAAAAAATTGCGGTCGATTCCATTATGCCAAATTTTACTTTTATCGAGTATGCGGATATGCATTTAATGTATGGCTTAGGTTCTGGTAACGCTAGTAAAGCGTCTTGCCTTTACGCAGAACTGTTTCCTGATCGATACTTGCCTGATCGCAGAACTATTGAACGAGTTGAACGCAATCTGCGCGAATCAGGTTTCCTGTATCTTGCTTTTTCAAAATGTGTGCTTATTATTGGATATCTTTTAGGTAGTCTTATACCAAAACCTGGAGAAGTAGGTCGTCCAAGAACTGGCCGTACCACTGAAATGGAAGAACATATTTTGGACCTAATAACAAACGATCCAACTAATAGTGTAAGGAAATTGGCAGCACCACTTCATACATGTAAATCGTTGGTGCATAGGATACTTCAAGAGCAATTACTCCATCCCTACCATTTCCAAAAAGTTCATTCTATGACACCCGATGATTATCCTGCACGAGTGGAATTCGCTAACTGGTTTCTACAAAAGCAATGAGAAGATAATACATTGATAAGCAAAGTGCTCTTTACAGATGAATCGGGATTTTCTAGGGATGGTACAATAAACTCCCATAATCTTTACTTATGGGATAAGGATAACCCACATGCGATAATTCAGACCAAAAACCAGCATAAATTTTTGATAAATGTCTGGATGGGAATTATCGGGAATTATTGATGGGCGGCTAACTGGTGAGAAAAATTTGCAATTTGGTCAAGAAGATTTAAATAATTTATTAGAAGACTAGCCGTGCCCGCGGCTCCGCTCGCGTGGACTTGATTTACTACTATAGTCACTGCTTATTCTTTATGTTATCTAATGTAATAAAATATCTGCCATTATTTCCCATTATTTCTCCTTATCTCCCATTATCTCACCTTATCTCCCATTATCTAGGCTTATCTCGACTTATCTCGCAATATTTCTCCTTATCTCCCATTATTTCTCCTTATCTGCCATTCTCACCATAACTCCCATTATCTAGACTTATCTCTGCTTATCTCCCATTATTTATACTTATCTCCCATTATCTCACCTTATCTCCCATTATCTAAGCTTATATCGAATTATATAGAACATATGCATAAATTTATAAAAACACGTAAATCGGATAAGAGGTTCTCAAGTGATACACGCACTAACGGACAGACAGACAGCCAGAGAGACGTTGCATTTTATATATATTATATTCTTTGCAACATGACATTGTTCCATATTTAATGGTTTAGGCAGTGTATTGCAAGAGAACGCGCTAACGGTAACTTTTTTCCGACTTGATTCACTATTATCGTCACTGCTTATTCTTTATTTTACCTAACGCAATAAAATATATCCTATAACCTGGCCAGAGATCATATGGATGTTTTAAAAAAAAAGCACGTAAGCATCGGATAAGTGGTTCTCCAGTAATCAGCGCTACTAACGAACGGACAGACAGAGATACGTTGCATTTTATATATTTTATGGATGTAACAAAATATATATCTATAAGCTGAGAACATATGTATGAATTTAAAAAATCACGTAAATCGGATAAGTGGTTCTCGAGGGATAAGCGCACTAACGGACAAACAGACAGACAAAGAGACGTTGCATTTTATATATATTATAGATATAGATTATTATTATATAACCTGGCCAAAGAATATATGTATGAATTTTTAAAAACAGATACGTAAATCGGATAAGTAGGTCTCGCGTGATAAACGCACTAATGGACAGACAGACAGAGAGACATTGCATTTTATATATATTATAGATTATAGATATTCTCTGCTACATAATATTGTTCCACATTTAATGGTTTAGGCTGTGTATTGCAAGGGAACGCACTAGGGGCAAACTTTTTTCCGACTTCATTCACTATTATCGTCACTGCTCAGCCCTTATGCTACCTATCGTAATAAAATATAGCCTATAACCTGGCCAGAGAACATATGTATGTTTCTAAAAAAAAGTACGTAAATCGGATAAGTGGTTCTCCAGTGATAAGCGCACTAACGGACAGACAGAGAGACGTTGCATTTTATATATATTATAGAAGTTCCGGCTTCGTTCGCAACAATATATGTTATGGTTAATGCACGACGGTACACCACCACATTTCGGTATCATTGCTAGGAGATATTTAGATAACCAGTTTCCCAATTGTTGGATAGGTCGGGGTGGGCCATTCCCGTGACCACCCCGATCACCAGATTTAAATCCCTTAGACTCCTTTCTATAGGGCCACCGTAAATATCTTGTTTATTCGACTCCTGTACAAACTAGAGAAGAACTGTTAGAAAGAATTGTCTTTCACTATGCTGAAATAAGGAATAATCCCGGCATGTTATTTACAGTTTAAAGGGCTTTCCTCACTAACTTAAGGAAATGCATAACTGTACAAGGTGCCCACATCGAACATATTTTCTAGTTGAAATTAGGCATAAATTTTATTTTTCCTTTAAAATAATGTTTTTGATTTTTTTAGCGGTGTTTTGTGATTGTTTTCTTGATTTGATAAATAAAAGTTTTTTTGCTTCATTTGATGATTATGTTAATTATTATTTAGTTGTATGGTCATTTAAAAATATCTGGATATTTTGAAGTATTGCTAATAACCGTAACAATTAGGTAATAGGCTCTTTTTCTGACATGGAAATTCCTTATCGATTTTATCTCGGAATTGGAGCGTCTAATCGTGTTAAACTAAGAGTAATCCGACGCGAAAATGCAATAAAAGTTATTGCTGTAAAACCACAAACGTTGTTCCATTTAAATGGCTGCCACTCACGAACTAAATCACGCAGCGACTTGAAAATTTGACAGGATTCTTGTACAAGGTTATGTTTACAAAAAATATATTTTTTTTAAATAGTCGAGGCTAGGTACTTATCATATAACCCTTGTAATCAACACTATTAACAAAGTATAGTATTTCACGATCTAAGAAAGTGACTTAGCCACCTATACCCATTTAAAATTCAACAAGATTCGAAAGTGATTAATTTATGGCTGTTTAATGACAAGGCATCGTACAGGGTCGCACTTTACCTGATTGTATAATTGTTGGGTTAAAAAATTTTATTGTGATAAGACAGTTGAATTTTAATGTTTTATGTACTGAATAATACACAATATAGTAATTACACAAATATATTAAAACAGTGTACAGTGTCCTCGCATACATTTGTCACAATTTTAGTTATTAATTAATATCTACGAGTAGTTCAATTTCGCTATCGCTACTTCTAAACTATTTATATTTATGTTTTCAATTTTTTTGACGTGTTGAATACAGTTTCTTCAGTTTTCAACGGTTACATTTTTGACTTCTGTCTTTATCAACTCAATCACACTACTGTTTAAAGTGGGTGTATTATTGTGAGCACGTATATTAGACTTTATTTTATGCCATATCAACTCGATCGCATTAAATATACAATAATATGGTGGAAGCTGAATTATTTTGTGTCCTGCTTTCTTTGCAATTTTATCACAAACATATTCCTTTGAAAAATTGTAACTTTTTAAATAAAACAATTTATTCCGAGTAGAGCAAACTAAAACAAAACAATTTTTCTATAAGAGATGTTCGAAATGTCAACCAGTTTCATTTACACATAGGCTGCACCTTTTCTGGACACTTCTTACCGAGTTGATTAGTTCAAGAAGAGTGAGAGCGGCAAAACTTTGTATCACTGCGACTTCTAACTCTTGCCTGGTGTTTGTCGGCAATTTTAAAATTAGGTCTTTCAATCTTCCCCTGAGATAGAAGTCCATGGGTGTTAAATCCGGTGACCTTGCCGGTTAACGGTTCGGACCTTGGTTGGCTATCCAGTTATTGTTGAAATTGGCCGATAAAAGAATACTGATAACTGCAACGTTATGAGAGGGTGTCGGGGGGGGGGGGGGGGGGGGGTCGTGTTGAAAAAATATATTTCTAACGGCCATTAACGGTAGTTCATCAAAAAAGGTTCTATTTGCTGCCTTAAAATTTCTAAATATCTCTGAGAAGTGAGTGTTCCTTCGTAAATAAATGGACCCATAACCCTGCCTCTAAAAATTCCTGCCCACACATTAAATCCAAATCTGCCTTGATTTTTTTGCTTCACAACTAAATGAGGATTTTCTTGTACCCACGTATAAGAATTGTAACGGTTAAAAATACCTGCATTGGCTACATAAGCTTCGTCTGTCCAAATGCAATTTAATGCAAAATTCGGAACATGGTTACAATTCTCCAGAAAGCATTGGCAAAAATCCATACGACGTTGAAAATCTGCGTCTCTAAGGTGATGAATTTTCTTGTCTTTTATGGCCTGAATTTGTGCTTCTTCAAAGTACGACTATCATATCCCATTTTTCGTAATTTTAAAACTTTGCGATTTATTTGACAATTCAATAACTGATCCTGAAGTAAAATTTGACAACTACGAGTAAACAATTGAATTAAACCATATGGCCGCTCCGTCCAAAGCCTATTTCACAAAATGTGCATTTAAAACTCGCATAAAAATTGAAAACCTTTATATTTTGAAGTAGATTTACGCAAAATATAAAGTGTGCTATATTTTTAGAATGGTAATTTAAAGCTCTATTCGGATAAGGAAAAATATACAGGGTATCCTATTTAAAAAATATATTTTTGTGTTAATAACTATTAAAATATTAGTTGTAAAAAAAATATAACTTACACTGTTGAAATCCACGTGAAAAAGTGCTTTGAGAATGTTTTTACAGAAATCAAAAATTTTCAATAGGAAAAGAATTACAAATATTTTTCTAAAATGCTGATTTTTGAAAAACACCCTGTAGATCTGAAACGGTACTATATATGGATATACGGTTTTCACCATTGAGTTTATCATAAAAATTGAGCCTCAGACACGGACATCAGTTTTCGTCTATCTCTTTTCGATAAAGGGGTTTACCATTAAAAGTGTCCAATTTGGACCACCCTGTACATGTTTGTTTTTTTCTATCTGCTGATTATTTACTACCAGTCTTCCGTTTTGATTGTTGTTCTTTAATATTACCATGTGTTTAGTTTTCTTAATGTTATCTTAAAACTGCTGTCTGCAAATACGATCGTACCGTCAGCGTATCGTATGTTGTTTATGCATTCCCCGTTTATTTTTATTCCTTTGCTTTCTGAAAAATTCTTTCCGAGTATATGTTAAACAGTAGAGGTGACAGTATGGATCCCTGTCTAATCCCTGGCATAATAATAATGTTTTCTGACTCTTCTTCTTGGTTTCGTATAGATGAAGTTTGGTTCCAGTACAAGTTTTTAATTATTCTCATGTCCCTCTTGTTTATTCCAGTGAGGTTGTGTTTAGTTTTTTTTTTTCAAACAACTGGTTGCCAAGGTTGTCAACTTGACCCTAAGAAAGTCTCATTTAAAAATATTTAGTAATTTTCCCCCTATTAATGTTTGTCTCGTTAATTATTGAACATCCCTATTCAGTTCTAGTCCTTTCTTTGCTCATCTTTTTTCTGTGATTAATACGAGGCTGGTTTGAAAAGTCCGTGCAAAAATAAAAACTACTTATGTGTTTGGGGTAAACCTTTTTTATTTTTCGACATAGTCTCCTTTTAGGCTTATACACTTCGTCCAACGATGTTCTAGTTTGTTGATCCCTTCCGAATAATAGGATTTGTCCAGGTCTGTAAAATATCCATTAGTGTCTGCAATCACCTCCTCGTTTCAATAAAATCTTTGTCCCGCCAGCCATTTCTTCAAATTGGGGAACAAATAGTAGTCCGAGGGAGCCAAGTCTGGAGAATAGGGGGGATGTGAAACGAGTTGGAATCCTATTTCCATTAATTTTGCGACCACAACTGCTGAGGTGTGTGCTGGTGCGTTGTCGTGATGGAAAAGGACTTTCTTGTGGGCCAATCGCGGGCGTTTTTCTTGCAGCTCGGTTTTCAAACGGTACAATAACGATGAATAATATTCACCTGTAATAGTTTTACCCTTCCAGATAGTCGATGAGGATTATCCTTTGCGAATCCCAAAAGACAGGCGCCATAAACTTTCCGGCCGAAGGAACGGTCTTCGCCTTTTTTGGGGCAGATTCCCCCTTGGTAACCCATTGTTTAGATTGTTGTTTGGTCTCAGGAGTATAGTAATGTATCCATGTTTCATCCACAGTGACGAAACGACGCTTAAAGTCCTCCGGATTCTTCTGGAACAGCTGCAAACCATCCTTGCAACACTTCACACGATTCCGTTTTTGGTAAAGCGTGAGCAATCGCGGCACCCATCTTGCGGATAGCTTTCTCATGTCCAAATGTTTATGCAAAATATTATGTACCCGTTCAGTCGAGATGCCCACAGCACTAGCAATCTCACGCACCTTAATTCTTCTGTCATCCATCACCATATCATGGATTTGATCAATGATTTCTGGAGTCGTAACCTCCACAGGCCGTCCAGAACGTTCAGCGTCACTTGTGCCCATATGGCCAGTCCGAAAATTTTGAAACCACTTATAAACTGTTCTAATCGAAGGTGCAGAGTCACCATAATGTTTATCAAGCTTCTCTTTAGTCTCCTGAGGCGTTTTGCCTTTCATAAAGTAATGTTTAATCACCACATGAAATTCTTTTTCGTCCATTTCTTGAAAATCACTCGACTTCCTTGATTCACACGAATGCCAAACACAAAGAAATAGACCAATATGGCTCAAACTTAGTGTGCGTTCATTCAAGAGATGCTACTAACTAAACATGACCTCAATACGCGCCGGTGGTGCCATCTCTCAGACTTTGCACGGACTTTTCAAACCAGCCTCGTATATCATCATAAAATGCATATTGTTTAGTGTCAGAAAGATCAATTCAATTTTACTACTACGTTTGCGAGGGAAGTAGTGAATAAATTACTTTACCGATTTCTGTTCTTTTAACTTCATTGAGCAGTTCTTTAGGAAATTTGTCGTTATTGCACTTTTGAAAAACCCCGTACAAAATGGCTTTAAAATGTAAATATGCCCGTGCAATTAACCTACTGGGTTAATATTACTCCTCTCACCTAATCGCGTGCTTTGTATTCTGTGCAAATATCAAGAGCCATTCCTCAAAACTAAGGCAAAAGTTATTTCGAAACATAAATCATATTCTCATATACATAATAACAAGGTAAGCCAATGATGTGAAGAGATACAGAAAACAATGGCACAATACTACACGATTGCTAATTACGGATTCTCATTATGCATGTATACGGTATATCTCTCGTAAAAATCTATACGTATTACTTAGCAGACTGAGTTTTTTTTGTAAAAGTAGGTAAACGGCTAGATATTGCTTTTGTTATAGAGAAAGTGCCACGTGGGAAATATGTCGTCGGTCATTGGCGTATTCTTTTTTCATAAATAAATGGTAATACATTGCTTTAAATATTAGTATTATAGGGACTGTTTTTTTATACCTACTAGTCCTTCTATAAACAACTAACTGTGTTAGTTATTTTTTGAGTATCGTCTTTTTAATCGACTTACAAAAAAAAAGGTTCTCGATACACTGGGTTCCCGAACATATTCAATGTCACAGATACATAGCCTTGGCCAAAAGTAGTAGGCACCCCCAATAAACACGTGAAACTCATAAAATATTAAAAAAAAAAAGATTAATGGTTTTAACAATACTACAGGCGGCGCTGTCAAAAGCTAACTTAAACAGACAATCTCTTTACAGGTCCATAAAACACCTGGCCCACAAAACTGCGAAAATGAGGTTTTTTGACAAATATTTTTAATATTTTATCAGTGTCTTTTTACTACTTGTAGTGTCAAGAAGCTTACGTGCGTGTTTTATTTGTGAACTGGACATTCTTATATTTGACAAATGCCTAAGAAAAGTGAGCTTGGTATCGTATGGTAACGAATAAAAATTCAAACCCTACATGAACAAGGCAAGTCCCAAGTAGAAACAGCCAAGTTAGTGAAATGTTCTCGGTGCGCAGTGCAATGTGCTATTAAAAGGTTTGTGGAGACTGACTCCCATGCCAACAAAATGAGAACGGGAAGAAAACGTAGGACTAATAAGCGACAGGACAGAAAACTCATCCGCGAGTCTATTAAAAATCGAAAAAAAAAACATCATCTGAGCTCGCTGCAACTCTGTCGGAAGAGATTGGGATGCCGATTAGTTCTCGAACGGCAAGGAGAAGACTGACAGAAGCTAGATTAAGAGAGTGCAAAGCTAGAAAGAAGCCTTGGTTTTCAGAGACCAATAGGAAGAAACGCTTAGAGTGGCCTCTGAAGCACCAACATTTTAGCGAAGAGGATTGGTCTAATGTTGTATGGTCTGACGAATCCAACTTTTAGGTAAGTTTTTATATGATTTATTTTAACAAATAACTACATACAATTACTCTTGATTTAATCCGTTTTAGTCAAAATAATAACTAATTTTTTAATTGAGTATTTTTTCTATTCTTACAGCTATTCGGAACGTCAGGTGTGACATTCGTGAGGCGGCGTGTCGGCGCGTAGACATCAAATTCCAGCAAGATAATGCACCTTGTCATAAATCAGCGGCTACAATGCGCTGGTTTAGAGACAATAACATTGTCTTGTTGGTTTGGCCGGCGCAGTCTCCAGATCTAAACCCTATCGAGCATCTTTGGGGTATTCTGAAGCGCAAGATATGGGAGCATAGCATAATATCAAAAGCAGCGCTAAAAAGCGCTTTGATGGATGAGTGGGATGCCATAAGTACAACTGAATGTACTAGGCTCGTATGCAGCACGCCCCAAAGAATTGCTGCTGTAATTTAAGCTAAGGTCTGACACACCAATATACGATTTTACAAAACATACGAATTTAATTTTTTACCCTGAAACACAAGAAATGAAGTAAATTGTAGGGTGCCTAATACTTTTGGCCAAGGCTGTATGTATGTATGTTTGTCCTTAAGGGCAGGCGCACACTGGGAGCAAAACAGTCTGGCGACTGTCTGCCGACTATCTACCAGTGTGAAAGACACTTGGAGGGCACGACAGTTTTGTCGCCACGCCTCCGCACACTAGAGACAAGACAATCACATATCTGATAGCTAGCGAGATGGAGCTTGTAGAAATTACTGCAATTGCTATAGTTGTTAACCGAAAAAGGAGATTAAAGCATAGAAATAGACAGTACTGGGTAGACCCTATTTATAGCATCAGATTACTAAAAGGAAAATTTTACCCTTTGTATGATAAAATTTACGAGAGCATCCAACTAAGTTTTTTTCTTACTTTCGGATGAGTGTAATATCGTTTGTTAAATTAATAGCTAAAGTTGGGGAAGTATAACGTACCAGAGTACAACCTTCCGACTGTGTATACCTGTAGAAGCGAGAGTTGCAGTGACATTAAGGTAAATGAATAAAATGAATATTCCTTCCACCAAAAATGTTTTTTTATTACAAAGATAGTAATTCAGAATTATTAGACTCGTCAGTAAAATTGCTGATTAGTGACTGTACCGATTCTTCACCTTGTGACGACACTGCAGCCATGGATATCTGGCTGGGATTTCTCCTTTGGTAACCATGTGATCCATGCTGGTGTGGAGTTGAAGTCATAGAAAAGTGGTCCGGGATGTATCTAGGTGGAGGCGGTTGAGTCTTAATATAAGGTGTCATTTTTGGAATACTCAGTGGGTTGTGACGTGGTTACTTTATGGACTTTAAAACATCGATAATTTGACACTTTTGTATTGCCTCCGTCTTGTCTTCTAGTGTGCGTATTCTCATATGCTGTATAAGGTCTCGGCATGGTGACAAAACAGTCTGCGGGCAAAAAGTCTCCAGTGTGCGCTAGGCCTAAATATCCACAAATTTTCTAGATCGATTTTAACGAAACTTGAGTTCGGTCAGGTATTTTGCAACTTCAGATCTATATTAAAGTTACAGTCTGTCAAGTAAGAACGTGTTTGCGATTCAACAAAAAATCGGTAGAGGGAGCCTTTGTCTACGACGTATTTTAGTAAAAGTATCAGTCGAATCCGAACTTTCGTCGAAATCAAGTAAAATCCAAAATGAGTCATTTGTTTGCGCGTCGGTTCAAGGCAGTCTTTCATTGTTTCCATTCAAAGGAGCCTAAAATGACATATTTCGCGACCGCTAAATATATTAAAAAGTCGGTGTCGCTTGTGAAGAAGTAGGTAAATCGTTTTAACGAGATGAAAAATGTCGACGACCTGCCAAAACGTGGCTCGGTAGGCAACGTCACTCCGAATGACGAAAAACGAATCGCATCTTTATTTTCACAGAACGCGAAATTGGCGCTGCGTCAAGGAGTGCCAAAATTAAGAAAATCGGGTTTGAACGGGTCCCATGAGATCATTAGACAACATTTTCGTTATAACGTCAAATTCCGAAGTACATTGAAGAAACTTTTGCTGGGTGAAAATCACGTCGCCAAGCGGCTAGCTTGGGCCCACGATAAGATAGTAGAGTGGCCCTAACAATCGCCGGACGCCAACCCTATTGAAAATGTTTGGTCCCATGTAAAGAGAAGGCTCGCGAGATTCGAAAAATTGGCAGAGTATGCAAAAAATCTTGGCGATTGGACAACTTACTAAGGTAATTGCGCCATTGTTAGCTCATCAAAGAATACATTAATGGGAAAATTTTTTTTCGAAACACATTTTTTCAAGAATACTAGCAGTCACGTTTTTACTTGACAGACTGTATCTTTTTAAAACTAATTAAACTTCTTACAGTCGATTTTAAATTAAGCTAAAAAAATCAAATAAACGAGATCGTTCCAAAGTCCTCGGCCTGACACAGATGACAAAATTATTGTGATATAAGTTTCATCTACTAGATGGTGCCCTGTGAAGTTTCAAACAAGTGTGTTAAGTTGTCTTTTCGTAGCGATCGTGTAAACAAATTAGCATTTTCTAAACAATGGATAAAAGTGCGAGCAAAATTCTTTGTTTTAAACGGTTTAATTCCGATGGAAATTCAAAAAAAAAATTAAATGTCACATTAAATGATTCTTCCCCTTCGTTTTCGTCGATTAAAAAGTGGGTTGCTAAATTTAAACGTGGTTGTACATCTATTCAAAAAGATAAAGGCTCAGGATGCCCGAAAACCTCTACTACCGACGCACAGTGTGAGAAAAGTGCCATTTTTTGGACAAAAATCTGTTGACAGTCGGCATTTTATCGGATACGAATAAATCAAACAGGAAAATACTTGTGAAAGTTTATTATTAAATAATCTAAACGTTTAATAATATACAGAACATTTTTAGATGCATAATTTATTCATCTGGGACAATTATAAGTACCTGGATAAGTACCATAAATTCTGATCTCTTATTTCTCGATCCTAGTCCGACTGATGAGCCGTGATATAGCGAAACGCGTCGAATGAGAGAACGATGGGTAGACTGCTGAAATACGGGCTTTGTACGTTTTCAGTTGTCTTATGTTAAACCATATATACATACATACATATATATATATATATATATATATATATATATATATATATATATATATATATATATATATATATATATATATATATATATATATATATATATATATATATATATATATATACATATATATATATATATATATATATATATATATATATATATATATATATATATATATATATATATATATATACGTAATTTAAAATTAAGATCTTTTTTCCTCCATGCTGATAATACTTTAAGTGATAAGCTACTTCTTTTACACATCGGATCTTTAAATGGAGCAGCTGTCCCTTCCTGAAGCTCCTACGGGCGCCCATGTTGTATAGTAAGATAAATAATTTTCAAATTACATGTAATTTATTGTTTGACAGTGCATAAGATATATCTTGCCGTTTTTTAATCGGAACTGAAAATGGTGTAATACGGCGATAAAACAGGAGATATTATATTACGAACTTATATTAGAAGATATAGCGATATAAGCAGGGCTAGCGAATTCCTTATTTCCTACAGCGACCATGTTAGCCATTTGTACAAGGTGTAACAAAGAACGCTCACACATGGCCATATTAAAAAAGTAAAGACTACTTAGCATTTTAATCAGAATAATGGTCAAAAATAGTTTAAACTACATTCTAATATTATGCTTTATGCTGAGTGAATAATTTATATATATATATATATATATATATATATATATATATATATATATATATATATATATACATATATGTATATGCACAACTAAAAATTATTCTTGTAAAATAGTGAAGTAGTTAAAAATTGTCGAAGCGTTTTTTTTTCTTTAGATGATCAACCAAAAAATTGTTTGTTTTTAATTATTTATAAAAAAATTTCTATTAGAAAAATTAAAAAAAACCTCTCAACATTTTGTAGAAAAAGTAATCATTAAGATTAAAAAAAAGTTAAAAAATATTAAAAATTTTGTAGACAGTGTCTGAAAACAGGTAGGGGTCTCAATCTGACGCCATGTCACATCTATAATATATATAAAATGCAACATCTCTCTGCCTGTTAGTGCACTTATCACTCGAGAACCACTTATCCGATTTACGTGTTTTTTTTTTAATTCTTACATTTGTTCTCTAGCCAGGTTGTCTATAATCTTCTGTAATATATATAAAATGCAACGCCTCTTTGTCTGTCTATCAGTATGTCAGTTTGTCCGTTAGTGCGCTTATCACTCGAGAACCACTTATCCGATTTACGTGTTTTTTTTTTAAATACATATGTTCTCTGGCCAGGTTATAGGCTATATTTTATTAAGTTAAGTAACATAAGAAATAAGCAGTGACGATAATACAAGTCTACGCGAGCAGAGCCGCGGGCACGGCTAGTTTAATGCTATAACTTTGCAATGAAATGGAATTTTCTTAATGTATATATATATATATATATATATATATATATATATATATATATATATATATATATATATATTTTGAATAATTCTTAGAACTTAAGAAAATAAAAATTCGAAAAAAACAAATTTTTGAAAATTCGAGGTCTATGTAAACCCTCAAATTACCCGTTTCTTCCAACCAAAAACAAATAAAAGTCACAGTAATGCATATTTTGAGGTCACTGGTAATCACATCTTAGTCTTGTGTTCATACGAATAATAAGACTCATAATACAATATATAATCCCTTTAACTTCTTTTCCCTTTTTTTTACCCATTCATCTGTTTGATTTTAATGAACTAAAAATAACGAAAGAATAACACAGTTTTCATATTCCTTGACTCCGAAAATCTGAAAAATGTATATTACGCTATAATTGGAGCAATAGCTTCAATTCCTCCCCCATAGTAGCCATCAAAGGTTCGATTCGACCTTAGTTTTATGTGGCCAGGTTTTAAACACCAGATACTACAATTTGCCATATGTTTCTTTCATTTTTTTTTTTTTTTAATGGGTCTAGCACACGTGCTGTAGGAAAGAAGTCCCTAAAGCGCTACAGGAGCGACATGTGTGTGGAAAAAGCGATTCACGTTGTTCTGGAATCGCTGTAAATTGTACTCAGTGGGAAACACAGTCCTGGGCAAATTGTTCCAAAGGGATGATGTTCTCCATATAAAAAACTGCTTGAAAAGCGTTGTACGAGGAGTAACAAGCTGAACCTCATACGGATGTAAAGTATTAGCGCGACATGCACCGCTCTGGGAGGAATTAAGCGGACCACATCCACTTCCATGAAAATACTTGTAGAATAAGCTCAAGTCGCCAACCGATGTTCCCGTGAATCAAGGCCATCGGTCAGTTCCGGGTCTCCAATCAGACGAACAGCTCTTCTCTGAATAGAATCCAACAAATGCAGTGTATGTTTGGGAGCGGAGCCTCAAACATGGGAGCAGTATTCCATAGTTGATCGAATTTGAGCTTTGTAAAGAATTAACAGTTGTTGTGGAGTGTAAAGCTTTCTGGTTCGAAATAATATTCGCAACTTTTGAGAAGCGCTCCTTGCTATGCCTGCAACATGCTCATGCCAGGACATATTTGCTCCCAAATTAACGCCCAACAAATTGAGTGACGATGTTAGAGGAACGGAGTGCCCCGACATAACTATGTCGGGTTCAGCAAGGTTAACTTTTTTAGAAAAAACTGCCGCCTGGGTTTTTGTAGCGTTAAATTCCACTTGGTTACTGTCACCCCAAGATAAAATTTCTTCCAGGTCTTTGTTAAGTTGAATGACTTCCGGCTGTATGCGGATATTCGTCTGAGTAGCCGATATCCGAGCGTTCAAAGTGAATGACGAGATAAGCGTACTGTCATCTGCAAAGCTGTAGATTGGATTCTCGGTCTTTTCCAGCAGATCGTTAATGTAAATGAGAAAAAGAGTAGGAGACAGTATGGAGCCTTGAGGTACACCGGCGTTGATAGTGAAGGTGTTAGAAAGAAATCCGTCGACTGCCACTCGTAAAGAGCGCTCTCTGAGGAAATATGAGAGCCACAAACAGAACTTTTCAGACATACCGTAAGAGCGTAGCTTAGCCAACAGCCCATCGTGCCAAACACGGTCGAATGCCTTGGATATGTCAAGAGCAACCGCTCGAGATTCTCCAAAGTGTTCAATTGCGTTGTTCCAAACGTGTGTTACATAAGTCAGAAGATCTCCTGTTGATCTTTTTGTACGAAAGCCATATTGATGATCGCTAATAATGTTGAATCCTTCAAGATATTTTAGAAGATGCTGATTGATGGCCTTTTCCATGACTTTCGATATTATTGAATGCAGTGCGATTGGTCGGTAGTTATTTGGCAAGGTCTTCTTGCCTTTTTAGGTATCGACTGAACGGTGGCACATTTCCAGCAGGAAGGAAATATTCCCTTTCTGTAGGATAGATTGAAAAGTCTACAAAAAACTGGTGTTAGTTCCCTCGCACAGTTTTTGAGAACTATGGCAGGTATTCCGTTAGCGCTAGAAGCTTTTTTAGTGTCTAGCTTCATTAAAATACGTTTTACGCTGTCATTTTTATTCATTTACTACCTGTAAATATATGTTTTTGCGAACATAGTCAATTCTCCGCTTTACCTCATCTTCACACCTTTCATTAAAAGAAGAACCAAAGTATTAAAATTTTGAGACTCTTTGAACAATTTGTCCGTTGAAATTAAGACACGTATTTTCATGTGGTCGCATAATTACCATTATTCTTATTTTAGTAACACTGTTACGTTGTCCATATCGCTTACTAGGCTCGTCAAGCTTATTTAGAATTGACTGGAGGTTTTCCATGTTGTTAGCTAAGACTGTGTTATCGTCCGTATAAAGAATATTATTCATTAGGATGCCATTGACTTTGATCACTCGTTTTTCATTTTCTAGCGCTAATTGAGATATTTTCTCAACATAAATATTGAATAAGTACAACAACTCTGATGGATATTTTCAGCACGTCGAACTTCAGATGATTTCTGCGAGTGTACCATTTTTATTATCCTGATATCCATATTATCAATTCATTTCGATTTCTTAAGGTCTTTTCAGCAGAGCTTCGTGTTGTCAACAGCATCTTTATGGCCAAAAAAGCATCATTTATATAAATAAATAAATAAATAAATATGGTTTTTATTTCCAATTATGAAAGAGAAAATAAAACATCATAAACTAAATAAACAAAATGCTACATTAAATTGGAAAATGCCGAAGGTCAGCTGGGAATGTAAGACCACGAAGGTACAAACATTCCCCCTGTTCTTTACCTTAAGCATCTTAATACTAAAGTTTATAGAATACAATATTTATCTATTAAACTGTGCTAGTATCTTAATAAAACTGTGTAATGTTGTAAGTGTTAGGAAAAAAGGAAAAAAAGACAAAGAAAAAAAAAGGGTAATGGCTTATGACACAACTAGAGTAAACAAAAAGAAAAAAAACCTTGATATAAATTAAATTGTTAAACAGACGACGAGTCACCCCAACATATTCGAGATAAACAATAGAATTCATACAGAGCACAGATACACTCAAGAGTTAGTGATATTCTTTTCTGAAGGAAAATTTACATAAATAAGTACTATATCTTTATATATTTAACAAAATCCTCCTATACGCCGCCTTGAATGACCTAGAATCTAATAGTTTTACATTTTCTGGAATTGAGTTATAAATCTTAGCTATTTGAAAAGAGAAGGACGATCTAAATTTTCCAGTTTTGTGAGCCGGAGGCGTAAGGCGACCTCGAAAACGGACACTAGAATTATGAACATCTGATCTAAAGGTAATTTTTCTATGTAGGTAGGAGGGAACACCCGTTAAGACAATTTTGTGGAATAAACAAGCCGCATGCAAACAACGTCTATCATTCATATTTAACCATCTCAATTCAAACAATTTGTGTGATATATGATTCCTTTTACGAATACCAAATATTAGGCGCAAACATGAATTTTGAAGAACTTGGATACGTCGTCTATCGGATGAGTCCATTGAAAATCCATATATAGTATCACAAAAATTTAATCTGGACAATACCAGAGACTCACTCAATATAATTTTCAATTTTTGATTTAAATAGTCCCTAGAATTGTAAATCATCTTCAAATTAAAGTACGCCCGACGTATAACTATGTTCACATGCGATCTGTACATCAAATTGTAGTCAATAGTAAGGCCTAAATTTCTACATTTGTCATCAATCCATAACACTTCCCCGTTGATTTTAATATTAATATGTGGTAAGCAACTGCTTCTGAGCCTCTGAGTACCAAAAACCGTGACTGTACTTTTTTTTGTATTAATTGATAGGCAGTGGTCACTGGCAGCAGAAACTAGCCCCACCAGATCATCACTGATTTCTCTAACGCATCTGTGAATCTCATTAGGACAACATATGTGATAAAGCTGCGTATCGTCGGCATACAAGTGTACCTTGCAATACCTCACCCGATGTATTAGTTGTGAAGTGTAAATAGAAAATAATAGAGGTCCCAAAATGGAACCTTGTGGTAAAGGTCTCGACTCAATACCGGCGACTCGCACTGATTGACTTCGATTACTTAAAAAAAACTTTGCAATAATTTCTAACTGTTGTTACTGAGACCAATGTATGTTAGTATAGAACAAAGAAGGCTGTGACTTATTGTATCAAAGGCCTTAGAAAAATCAATGAGGGTCAAAACTGCTAAGCACCCTCCATCGATGCCTCTGAGTATGTCATCAATTACTTCCAAAAGGGCTGTCTCACACAATGCTGGATACGAAAAACATTCTGAAAATGTGTTAAAATATGTAGCCAAGGTTGTAGCACTCTGTACGTCAATTTGTAAGAAATTATACATAATACTGTTTGGTCTTTTGCGGTGATTTTAATCTCTCGCACGCTACAAAATAATAATTTACTACGACAGCCGCGGGTTTTACCATTTAGTTGCTCCACATGAAACACCAGAAATAAAAAAAGGTGGAAAAAATGCTGCGGTGTTCAGGATTGCAATAAAAGCCCGAGAATATTTAAAGGTTCTAACGAGTTATTACATAAACGCAAGACTGTAAACGTTGCGGTTAAACATGCGAGAGACATAAAAGCAAAAGTGACACTCACACGACCTTTCATAACGTTCGAACAATACTATGCGGTGGAAATGCATTATATTTTGAAAGAATAATTTTAAATGAAAACACTTTATGGTCGAGGTTTATGTCTGTTTAGGCATCACGACAAGGCAAGACAATTAAGTACAATAAAACTTGCATATTCTTTTTGGCTTGAGCACACAGCCAGGCACTAATGAGATGTTGCTATTTAATCGGGATAAAAAAGAGGCTTACCCTAATGGAAATATGACAGTCACATGCTGCTCGCTTGAGCGCATCAAAGCATTTTAAAACAAACAAGCCGGACCGAAAGCAACACATAAATTTGAGATCATAAAATGATCTTTAACTGCATTAGTTCCAATCAGATTATAAAGGGTGTCCCAAAATTCACGCAAGATTTGAATTTGGCTCCATTTGTATGGTAAAGTGTCGCCAACAAAACAAAAAACACAGCGTGACAGCTGACAGTTCAGGGTTATTAAAAATGGAGCGCTACACGAAAGAACAACGTGTTTTCATTGTTAAGCAATATTTTAAAAATAATGAAAATTTGGCAGCAACAGTTCGGAATTTTCGTACAAAATATGGTCGGAATAGTGATTTAACCTCATCAACTGTGAAGAGATTAATTGAAAAATTCAGGGCGACTGGATCAGTTAGTGATCTTAAACCCTCTGGCCGTCCTTCAATAAGTCGTTCGACACAAAACATTGAACCAGTTCGTGAGAGTGTTGCTGAGACTCCAGGAACATCAATTCGGCACCGTGGTCAAGAATTGGACATTTCGAGAAGCTCTCTACAACGTATTCTCACGAAAGATTTGCATCTTCATGCTTACAAAGTTCAATTGACTGAATCAACTGAAGCCTACTGACCACGCACAACGTTGAATGGATTATGGAATAACAGCAGGTGGATACTGATTTTTCGAAGAAAAACATCTTCAGCGATGAGGCTCATTTCCATCTTGATGGCTTCGTTAATCGACAAAATTGTCACATTTGGGGTTCAGACAATCCATAAATGACTGTTGCGAAACAAATGCATCCATAACGTATCACTGTTTGGTGCGAATTTTGGACTGGAGGCATCATCGGACCATTCTTCTTCGAAAATGCGGTTGGCCAGGCAATAATAGGTAATGGTGATCGTTATCGCGAAGTTTTGTTGTGCCTAAATTGCAAGATATGGATGTGGACGACACGTGGTTTCAACAAGACGGTGCCACATGCCATAAAACCCGAGAAACAATTCAATTACTGCATGAGTCATTTTCTGTAATGTGTAATATCCCGTTTTGGTGATCAGAATTAGCCGCCCAGATCATGCGATTTAACGCCGTTGGACTTTTTTCTTTGGGGTTTTTTCAAGTCTAAGGTTTATGCCGACAAGCCTACGACCACCCACGACTTGAAGGAGGAAATTAAGCGATGTATCGACGAAATTCAGCCACATTTATGCAAAAGAGTCATGGAAAATTTCAACAAAAGAGTGTGTATGTGCCAGCAAAGCCGTGGAGGCCATTTATCCGATATGTTATTCCATACATAACTGAATATGTATCCTTTATGAATCAATAAAAAAATTACATTTTTTAATTAAAAACCTGTGTTTTCTATCAAAATTATTTCTTGCGTAAATTTTGGGACACACTTTATTAATATATGTCGTAACAATCTAACTTCCTGCCGTAATTAAGTGAAAACGACAATGACCTCACAGGTAAAAACGGAAAATGGGGAATTCGGCTTAAATTTTGAAACTATTTTCATGGCAGGGATGTAGAAAGCTCCTCCACAACCGTGTCCTCTTTAGGATGCATCTGTGTGTAAAGTCTAATTGAAAGGCGCGTGTACGGTGAAACTCGAAAATTTAAAAAACCTACATCCTGCAAGATATTTTGTATTAATTTTATAGTATAATCTTAATAGTAATAATTAGAGACCGGATTATATGCAACATAAAAGTCTTGAAATATGCATGCAAATATGCACGAAAGATGATTAAAATATGCATGAAAAGGGTCAAAATATGCAATATTAAATAATAATAAAAGTAGTAATTTTTAGCTTTTTATTTCAAAATCAGCATAAAATTAACAAGTTATCGACGACGTTTAAATTTAATTAACAATTATTTAACATTTTTTAAAATTATTTAACATTTGTATTCTTGTACACGTAAACAATAAGGTATTGTTCCAAATGTTGGGTAGTAAGATTGTGTCTTCGATCACTTAAAATATTTTTATAAGTGGAAAAAGACCGTTCCACATCCACTGAGGTAACTGGGCAGTATTGGAATTTGGGTACTATGTTAGTACTTATTGTTTCTGGTAAAGGTTCAAGGCCTGGGTTATTGCACAAAATGATTTCAAACTTTTCTTTAACTCGACGCGGGAATACATCTGGCAATGTGGAGTTTATTTGACGGATTTTATTCATTCCGTCGTATGTAAAGGTTCCAGGATAATCAGCTACCCACGAAGAGACACTTTTTTTGCGGGTGGCAGGGTACACGTTAAACTTTAACACAACACGTTAAAAATTGCAAAAAGACTACACTGATGCAAGCGCGTCAACATAATGTTAAAACTGATATCTTGTTTTAACATAAAAACTCGTCTTCCAGAAAATTGTTTATCTGATCCACGCTCAAACAAATATTCTTAGAAACTAACTACTTAATATCCCGACCAAGAAACAAAGGAATAAAATACCGTCGTGATTCTGGGTATTCCCTTGGCACTATAACCTAATCGATGTTTAGACTATTGCAGGTAATGTCCCGGCGATAAGATCGATTCCAGACGGCTACATTAACAATACCCTGAGCAATTCAATTGCCTAGTAATACCGAGAAATATTGTAAATATAGGGAAAATATGCATCATTACTAGATTTTGTGTAAAATATGCAATAATCGGTGAGAATGGTCTAAATATGCAAATGCATATGAAAATATGCAAATGCATATAATCTGGTCTCTACTTATGACAATTAACAATGGTATTCTTGTACACGTAAACAATAAAGGTATTGTTCCAAATGTTGGGTAGTAAGATTGTGTCTTCGATCACTTAAAATATTTTTATAAGTGGAAAAAGACCGTTCCACATCCACTGAGGTAACTGGGCAGTATTTGAATTTAGGTGCTATGTTAACACTTATTGTTTCTGGCAAAAGTTCACCAGTCCCATTAATAAAACAATCAATTTGACACAAAGGTTCAAAGCCTGGGTTATTGCACAAAATGTTTTCAAACTTTTCTTTAACTCTACGCGGGAATATATCTGGCAATGTGGAGTTTATTTGACGGATTTTATTCATTAACTAAAATTGATTCGGTCAACGCCAAACCTCGAGTTTCAAGCTATTTAATACCCGCAGGTATGTGGGAAAAGTGAGTGCTAATCAAAGCTATGTTTTTTTTAATATCAGAATCGTTAAATGCTTCCTTGGATTGACGAACTGCCATAGCCTCTGCACTATCGAAGTCATTTACTACACCTTTGATGGCCTCGAAATGTTAATTGTAAAATAGTACAGCGTCAATCCATGTTCCCATCGAGTTACCACTGATTCGGGAAGTTAAGGCACATTTAGAAGTTTTTCTTAAACGTTATTGCGAGCAGGTGCCTTAAAAAACACTTTCTTTGCTGATGAAATCAGTTTATTTACATTTCCAAACGTGGATCGTACTTCTTCAGCGAGTCCATGGACTCCGTGAGCAAAGCACGTCACATGAATTAAATTTGGATAAAATACTTGGAGGACTTTGACTGCCTTGATCATATAGAGAGCAGCATCTGAGAGAAATATAAACACTCTTTCATCTGCAGAAGATCCAGGAAATATTTTTTTAATACCTTCATTCACAAATCTGTCGATTTTTAGACTATTGCAGGTAATGTCCCGGCGATAAGATCGGTTCCAGACGGCGACATTAACAATACCCTGAGCAATTCAATTGCCTAGTAATACCGAGAAATATTGTAAATCTAGGGAAAATATGCATCATTACTAGATTTTGGGTAAAATATGCAGTGAGAATGGTCTAAATATGCAAATGCATATGAAAATATGCAGATGCATATAATCCGGTCACTAGTAATAATAATAATCTTTACTGTTTAACACTACATAAAATAAAGAAATAACAAAATAAAATTAAATACACAATTATTTAAGAATGTAACATCAATTTTATTTACAGATTTTGCAATAATCTGGTGTTGGAAAAGTGAGATGAAGATAGGCTGCACAGATCAATGTCATTGCAGGATTTATTAAAGATATCCATAGACTAATATAGTGGTGTGAAATCTATGCAGAAGAATACTCTGTTAGAGACCGTTAGGAGGATACAGCGAATCCTTCTTAAATGCAAGAAATATAACGGACTTTCATCTATTTCCTAACCTAAAAAAACACCTCGGTGGCCAGAAATTTTTATTAAATGAAGCTGCAGTTAATCAGTATTTCGAAGACCTTGAGGAATCTTTTTTTCAAACAGGTGTGGAAGCTTTGGAAAGTAGGTGGAAGAAGTGCATAGAGCGAGGTGGAGATTACGTCGAAAAATAAAAATATTTTTGTATGCTTTTTATTTTGTTTTCTTGAATAGGCCGCGAACTCGTATATCAGTATCATTTTTATATTTTTTTTTATGTTAAAGCTGCCTTAATTATATAATTATTTCTATCGGCATCATCTTTAAACGTTTTTTAAATGGTTTTTAATGATAACTTAATTACTATAATCTTCAAATAGTTTAAATTCCACTAAGAGAAATATAATTTTAACAATTTCGAAATTAAAAAAGAAAATAATGACGTTATATACAAATGTTTTTAATATATAGAATGACTGCATAAGTTCGTGCTCGATTTTCATAGATGGCAGAAGCATTCACTTTTGACTGTGCTGATTTTTTTTTATAATCATATTATTAACTGACAGTTATCTAAATGCGTCGTAAGTTAAGATAACCTAAAAAAAGTGTATTTAAATTAATTTGTGTACAAGGTTAATATTTAAAATGGAAAATAAAAAGTTACCTTTTCGTCAGGTTACGTTACATGAATTTAAAAAGGGAGTGAGTATTGGAAATGCAACAAAAATATTCAAGACGTTTATTTGGACCGTGCTCCTGGTCTTAGGATGGTTAAAAAGTGGTTTGGTCGATTTCGAAATGGTGATTTCAACTTAAACGATAAACTTCGCTCTGGGCGATCTTCCGGTATTTTGTAATGACTACGCTACAGGAGCGGTACGTGTGCGGAAAAAAAGCGATTCACGTTGCTCTTGAATCGCTGTAAACTGTACTCGGTGGGAAACACAGTCCTGGGCAAATTATTCCAAAGGGGTGATGTTCTCCATATAAACGACTGCTTGAAAAGTCTTGTACGAGGAGTAACAAGCTGAACCTCATACGGATGTGAAGCATCAGCGCGACGTGTATTTCTAAGGAATTAAACGGGCCACATCCTCCGAACACTTTCCATTGAAATACTTGTAGCTTAAGTGGCTTAAGTCGCCAACCGTTCTCAGTTCCGGGTCTCCAATCAGACGAACAGCTCTTCTCTGAATAGAATCCAACAAATGCAATGTATGTTTGGAAGCGGAGCCCCAAACATGGGAGCAGTATTCCATAGTTGGTCGAATTTGAGCTTTGTAAAGAATTAACAGTTGTTGTGGAGTGTAAAGCTTTCTGGTTCGGAATAATATTCTCAACTTTTGAGAAGCTCTCCTTAGTGACTTAGTGAATAATAATCCACGAATTACCATTGAAGAGATTGCTGAGACTAAATGTTGACAATTCGACACCATTTCGTCATTTAAAGCAACTTGAATACACTTCAAAACTCGATGTATGGGTTCCACACGTTTTGACAGAACGGGACAAACTGAACCGTGTTTCCATTGCCATTTCTCTCGTCACCCGTCAACAAAACGAACCTTTTTTGGATCAAGTCATAACTGGAGATGAAAAATGGGTTGTGTATAACAACATGATAAGAAAAAAAAAAGCTGACAGCACGGAAATGAAAGAGCAGAATCTATGGCAAAGGCTGAATTGCATCTAATAAAAGTATTGTTCTGTGTCTGGTGGGACTGCAGAGGAATAATTTTTTACGAGCTTCTTCCACGTGGCCAAACAATAACTGCAGAGAAGTACTGTGAGCAACTCACCCAACTGAATGTTGAAATCCAAGGAAAACATTCAAATTTGATCAAGTGAAAAGTTATCATCTTTCACCATGACAACGGTAGACCACATGTCGCTCAACAGACACTGCAAAAATTTAGGGAGTGCGAGGGAACTAACACCAGTTTTCTGTAGACTTTTCAACCAATCCTACAAAAAGGGAATATTCCCTTCCTGCTGGAAATGTGCCACAGTTCAGCCGATACCTAAAAAAGGCAAGAAGACCTTGCCAAATAACTACCGACCAATCGCACTTCTTTCAATAATATCGAAAGTCATGGAAAAGGCTATCAATTAGCATCTTCTAAAATATCTTGAAGGATTCAACATTATTAGCGATCACCAATATGGCTTTCGTAAAAATAGATCAACAGAGCCTCTGACTTATGTAACATATGTTTGGAACAACGCAATTGAACACTTTGGAGAATCTCGAGCGGTTGCTCTTGACATATTCAAGGCATTCGACCCTGTTTGGCACGATGGGCTGTTGGTTAAGCTATGTTCTTATGGTATGTCTAAAAAGTTCTGTTTGTGGCTCTCATCTTTCCTCAGAGACCGTTCTTTACGAGTGGCAGTCGACGGATTCACCTTCACTAACAACGCCGGTGTACCCCAAGGCTCCATACTGTCTCCTACTATCTTTCTCATTTATATTAACGATCAGCTGGAAAAGATCGAAAATCCAATCTACAGTTTTGCAAATGACAGTACACTTATCTCTTCATTCACTTTGAACGCCCGGACATCGGCTACTCAGACGAATATCCTCAGACAGCAGGAAGTCATTCAACTTCAACCTGGAACAGAGACCTGGAAGAAATTCTATTTTAGGGTGACAGTAACCAAGTGGAATTTAACGCTACAAAAACCCACGCGGCAGTTTTTTCTAGAAAGGTTAACGTTGCTGAACCTGATATAGTTATGTTGGGGCACTCCATTCCTTGTCCTCAATTTGTTGGGCATTAATTTGGGAGCAAATATGTCCTGGCATGAACATGTTGCAGGCATAGCAAGGAGAGCTTCTCAAAAGTTGGGAATATTATTTCGAACCAGAAAGCTTTACACTCCACAACAACTGCTAATTCTTTACAAAGCTAAAATTCGACCAACTATGGAATACTGCTCCCATGTTTGGAGCTCCGCTCCCGAACATACACTGCCTTTGTTGGATTCTATTCAGAGAAGAGCTATTCGTCTGATTGGAGACCCGGAACTGACCGGCGGCCTTGATTCACTGGAACATCGAAGAACGGTTGGCGACTTGAGCCTATTCTACAAGTATTTTCATGGAAAGTGTTCGAAGGATGTGGCCCGCTTAATTCTGCCCAGTGCGATGCATGTTAGAAGTAGACGTCGCGCTAATACTTCACATCCGTATGAGGTTCAGGTTGTTACTCCTCTTACAACTCTTTTCCAGCAGTCTTTTATATGAAGAACATAATCCTTTAGAATAATTTGCCCATTTGCCCATAATTTGTTACACACCGAGTACAATTTGCAGCGATTCAAGAATAACGTGAATCGCTTTCTCCGCACACGTGCCGCTCCTGTAGCGCTTTAGGGACTTCTCTGTAGCACGTGTGCTAGACCCATAAAAAAAAACTGAATGTTGAAATCCAAGGAAAACATTCAAATTTGACCAATCGAAAAGGCATCATCTTTCATCATGATAACGCTAGACCACATGTCGCTCAACAGGGAGTTAAAATGGAAAATTCTTTAGCACCTGCCGTATTCCCCTGACCATGCCTCTTCAGATTTTTATCTGTTTCGTTTTCTGCAATGTAATTTGAATGGCAAAATATTTTATTCTGTGGAAGAAGTCAAAAACTACCTTACGGTTTTCTCTAAAGAGACACCATGCAGTTTCCACAAAGAAGTAATTCAAAAACTTGTAAAACGATGGGAGACAGTTACAGAAAATGATAGAGAGTACATTACTGATTAAATAACCGGTCAAGTGCAAGTTGAACTTGCGCAATTAGTGTTCGGTACGTTGATTGCTTTTAAAATAAAAAATTTTGTTACAGAGGTATAAAATGATCAGTGACTTCACAAAAACACACCCCAAATGAGTTTTCAACAAAGTTTGTTTCCAATCTTTACTAAAATCTGATGACCTTGAAATTTTTTTTTTTTTTTTATATACCAAACAAATTATTAAAGGTAATGCACTCGTGATAATTTTCGTTCAATCTACACCCCGTGGAAAATATTCCAGAATTTTTTCAAAATTTTTTGAGTACTACAAGGACAACGATTTTACGCGATTTTTTAAAAATAATAAAATAATACAAAGATAAGTGCGCGCAAGTATTACATTAAATATATATTTTTTACTCGTGTTTTCACAAGCTTTCATATGACACCACACTCGATGACCTAGTAAAAAATTTTTTTTTTTTCACTTCCGATTTCACCCCCCAAAACTAACCCCTTGAGTCAAAATTTAACTCTCAAAACTACATGGCTCTGATGAGGCCATCAATTTCTATATTATTACCAAATTTCAAATTTCTATGTCAAATAGTTTGGGAGAAAAATCGGGTGTGATAGACAGACAGACAGACACCGAAGTGATCTTATAAGTGTTCCGTACGGAACACTAAAAATACTATTTTTCATGAAAACATGTTGTATTTAAGTTGGTTTCTAATCATGCATGAACTTTTGCAATCACCCAGTAGAAGATGAATTTGACCTACTTCTGTGAAATAAACACAGCCAGCCCGTATGCAAACCACGCACTATTCTTTATTATTATGCTTTATCTTAATCTCCAAAAAAACTTTCAATTTTACCGATATCTGCAGGTAAGATTCGGATAGAAATCAATAACCATTATTTCTTACAATTACGCAGGGACGATAAGAACTCTAAAAAAATGAAAATTACCATTGTTTATTATTATTTCTCAACTTGTCCTCCTTATAGCTTTAATTATAGGTTAGAATAAATAAATGAAGAATGAAGAAAAAAGTTGATACATACCTACTATTAAGAAACATCGAACGTAGTACATGAATAACAGATAATATTGCACACAACAGATATTTTTTTAATATGAACACACCTTACGGGTTTTGCGCAACCTGTTATTTCAACCTTAAAATATTGTTTATTGTTTGTAACGTAATACAATTATGCAAGTCAATGAACTATTATTTTTGTGCAGGAAAAATACGACTCAGAAATTGGTTCTTTTTTAATTGAAATCTAACCAGAGCGGAAAAGTGGTTCTTTCTGGACTGGAATAAAATACGTGAAGAATAGTGACAAGAAATTTTTCGTAAATATTCGCTTAGGTGGAATTCGATCCATCAATAGCTAACAATTCAAGATTAGGAAGACTGCCTTTGATATGACAAAGATACTCGTTCTTGAGACCAATTGAGATCCTAGGGAGGCATATTTAAAAATTTGAGATCTATCGATGAAATTTTTTTTACCAAGTCTAAATATCTAAGAGAGAAGAAGAGTTGTATAAAGGAAAAGTTATATATTTTGGTTTTATTATTATAATTATTATATTTACCGTCGGTCAAATATGAACGTGTTTCCTATAACTTGTAGTCGGTCAAAGAAATTTCTTTCTTTTTAGGTTATTTTTGGCACCTTTGCAAACCATGCTTTGCGGAAAGAGATTCATTTCTAACCTTATTTATGGTTACATTCTGGAATGTGCTCTATACGCTTCGCGCTTGGAGGCTGTGTTCCTATGTAACCATTTAAAAGGTCCGAAAAATGTCGCGTGCAGCAGCTGCTAAGTATATGGACAAGTCGAGGACATTTGTTAGCAAGTAGGTGAAACGATCCTCTAGGTTAAAAAATGTTAACAATTTACCAGAACGTGGTTCGAGAGGAAAAGTGTCGGACAAGGACGAAAATTTGATCATTAACATGTCTTCCGAAATCCTCAATTAACTTTGCCCCAAGATATGCAAAACTTAAAACAAAAAGGTTTAATGCTAACGATTTGAAGTAGCGGAGTGCAATCCAGAAATGATTGCTAAGCGAAAACATAGAGACAAACGACTCGCGTGGGCTCCGCCCCCAAACATACATTGCATTTGTTGGATTCTATTCAGAGAAGAGCTGTTCGTCTGATTGGAGACCCGGAACTGACGGGCGGCCTTGAATCGCTGGAACATTGAAGAACGGTTGACGACTTGAGCCTATTCTACAAGTATTTTCATGGAAAGTGTTCGAAAGATGTAGCTCGCTTAATTCCTCCCAGAGCGGTGCGCTAATACGTCACATCCGTATGAGGTTCAGCTTGTTACTCCTCGTACAACGCTTTTCAAGCAGTCTTTTATATGGAGAACATCATCCCTTTGGAATGATTTGTCCAGGACTGTGTTTCCCACCAAGTACAATTTGCAGCGATTCAAGAACAACGTGAATCGCTTTTTCCGCATACGTGTCGCTCCTGTAGTGCTTCAAGGACTTCCCTGCAGCACGTGTGCTAGATCCACAAAAAAAAGAGAAAAACATAGAGACTGGAGCAATGTAATTTTTAGCGTACGGAACACTTCGGTGTCTGTCTGTTTGTCCGTCTGTCACACCCGATTTCTCCGAAACTTAGAAAGTTGAAATTTGGCACTAATATAGGAATTGATCAGAGCCGTATAGTTTTGAAAGTTAAATTTTGATTTAAGGGATTAGTTCTGGGGAGTGAAATCAGAAGTGAAAAAAATGTTTTTTATCAGATCAACGAGAAGGGTGTTAAATGAAAGCTTGTAAAAACACGAGTTAAAAAATATATATAATGTAATACTTGCACACGTTTCTTTGTATTATTTTTAAAAAATTGCATAAAATCGCTGTCCCCCCTTGTACTAACCAAAAAAATTTTTGTTTTGCATGATAATCGTTTTGAGGCGATTTCTGAGAATTCCAATTGAAGTAAGAACTCATTTCAAGTTTCTAGAGATTATGGAAATTCCTAGTGACATTTTAGGATAAAAACTATTCTGCGGGACATGGAATTTTCAACCAAATACGTTCGGGAAGGCCTCGAAAAAACGACTCCTACTGAAGACAGAGCTATAACAGCGGCAGCTGCAGTGAGGAACTTCTTAGGTAAGTGAATAAACGTAAACGATTAGAATGGGCTCTAGAAACACAAAAATTGGACATCAGAACAATGGAATTCCGTCCTTTGGAGAGACGAATCAAAATTCGAAATTTTCCGTTCAAATCGACGACTTTACGTGCGGCGGTCAGCTGGAGAGAGGATATTGGAAGCCTGTCAGTAGCCTACAGTAAAACATGGTGGAAGTTGAGTAATAGTTTGAGGCTGTTTTGGCAACGGTAAAATTGGAAAAATCTTTGGGATAGAAGGAATCATGCGAAAAGAACAGTATCAAGAAATTTTTCTAACTCAAATGCTTCCTTCTGGAAGAGATACTTTTCAGGGGAAATTTATTTTTTAGCATGACAACGACCCTAAATATTCTGCTAAACAAATTAGAGAACTTCTGGACCAATGGAAATCACACACACAATCACCCGACTTGAACCCCATCGAATTGCTGTGGGACCATTTGGACAGGTGTGTTCGAAAATTCAATCCAACATCAGAAAATCACTTAAGGGAACTTTTACAAGCAGAATGGGTTAAAATAACAGAAGAAACTCTGAAGAAACTACTGGACAGAATGCCGAAACTCTGTAAAGCGGTAATTAAAACCCAAGGAGGTCACATAGATGAGAAAAATCCTGGAAAATCATGAATATTTTTCTGATTTTCTAGACTGTAAATAATGTGAAAATAAATAATAATTCATTAAAATTAAAAAAATATATATATTATCTGGGTTTTTGTTGTCTTGGGACTGAAATAACTAAGTAAACAAATACTTTCTGACGACAGTATACTTTTGGCTCCGGTTTTCAAGATATTCTGACCTAAAAAGGCGAAAATCACGGTTTTTCGACATATGTGAGGTTATGTTACATCGAAAGGTAATTTTTTTTTATCAAACCAATAATGGGGTCCGACAGAACTACTCTTCCTCTTCAACACGCATTTAGATTTGTCCGGATATCTTTTTTTTCATTTTTGAGAAATCGTATGTTGAAATTAAGTATTTCGACTTATTTCTCGATTTGAAAAATGAAAGGCATCGAATAAATACAATTCTACGACGCATTAACTTTTCTATTTGTTTATTAAACTCAAAATAAGTTTAATGTGAAACATCCTTCACCATAAATTAACAATCGTTAACAAAAGTTGATGTGTTAATTCGATGCCTTTCATTTTCCAAAAATCGAAAAATAAGCCTAACTACTTAAATTCAACATATGATTTTCTCAAAAATAAAAAAAGATATCCAGGCAAATCCAAATGCGTTTTAAAGAGGAAGAGTAATTCTAGTTCTTGTTCTTGAATCCCATTAATGGTTTCATAAAAAAAAATACCTTTCGATGTAATATAACCTCAAATAACTAGAAACGCCGTGATTTTCGAACTTTTAGGTTAGAACATCTCGAAAACCGGAGCCATCAGAGAAATTCTGACCTCGGATTCGAATTTAGTGCGTCAAAAAAAAGTATATTTTGGTTTATCGATAAAACATTTGTCGGCCTGTGTAATTTATCTGGTATATAAAAAACAAAAATTTTAAGTTCATCAGTTTTCAGTAAAAATCGGAAAAAAACTTTGTTGAAAAATCATTTGGGGTGTGTTTTGTAAAGTCACTGATTATTTTATACCTCCGTAACCAAAATTTTTATTTTAATAGCAATCAATGTACGGAACACTAATTGCGCAAGTCCGACTTGCACTTGGTCGGTTATATTATTTCGAATTAAGCTTCATTTTGGGGTTATATTATTACTCCACAAGCCTGGTCAATTTCCACTAACCGATTGATTCAGCATACCATGAAATACCCTGTGGATATCCATGTTTGGGGACACCTTGCGGAAAAAGGTTTTGGGAGACTCATCTCTGAGAAAATGCTCCAGATTTACAAGAAGGCATTAGTACCGACTGCCAAACGGTGGTCTGTTGATAAAAATGAGGTGTGGATTTCCAAAATATTAAAGTAAAACGTGTAGCCCGTAGAAAGGGGAAACCGGTATCATCACACCAGATTGGCCATCCTTGTCGTTCGATGAAAAACCCAATCGAGATGTTATCAAACGTCAAGCAGAAGTTTCATAGTAAAAAGATGTACACAGTGAAGCAGCTCTCATGGCAAATTCAGGTAATTTGGAAATTTTTTTTTGCCCAAGAATATGCGACAAATCTCGTTGAAAGTATGTCCACAAAATGCCAAGCGATTACACTGGTCAACAAAAAAAAGAAAATTGCTTGTTTCCTGTGATTTTTTTTTTTTGTTTCTATCTCAAATTGACGCGTATTTTTTAAATATGGCAACAGTTTTTCTCTAATAGCTTTTGTTTTTGAGTTATAGCTAACTACCCTCATTTACTATTTTTACTTAGTTTTTTGTTTTTTATTGGACACTAAAATATATTTTGTTGTTGTTTTAGATATGGCTTCGTCAAAAAGATGTTGTGTGCTTAATCCCGATTGTTTTTGCTATATTTGTGGTGAATATATATTTGCAACATATCGAAAACCTATATCGGACTTTGTGAAAACTGCGTATCATCAATACTTTAAAATAAAATTGTATAATCAGGACAAGCCATGGGTTCCTCATATTGTATGCCAGAAATATGTGGTATGTCTACGGTTATGGTCCAGTGGAAAAAGATATGCAATAATGTTCGTAACATCCATGATTTGGCGAGAACCTCGAAACCATCATGACGATTGCTACTTCTGCGTTGTGAAAATAAACGGAATTAACTCTGGAAATCGAAAGTAAGTGGTCATATCCTAACTTATCTTCTGCTCAACGACCTCAATTAAAATCACAAGAGGTACAACCTAGCACATCTAAATCTTCTGATGATCCAAATCTCTGTGAACCCGAACGAAATACATCAAGTGAAGACTCTGATTCAGACTACAAATGTAGCCTTTCAGAACCTCAACCATTTAATCAGAAAGAACTAAATGACTTAGTAAGAGATCTGAACTTACCAAAAGAAGCTTCTGAAATTTTAGCAACTCGTTTAAAAGAAAAAAATTTGCTTACTCCGGAAACCAACATTACATTTTATCGTACCCGAGAAAAAAATCTGTTACCGTATTTTTCTTAAGAGAAGGATTTAGTTTTTTGTAACGATGTTGGTGGTATTTTGCAGCAGATGGGATTAAAACAGTACCAACCTAGTGATTGGCGTCTTTTCATAGACAGCAGCAAAAGAAGTTTAAAGTGTGTTTTGCTTCATAACGGTAACAAGTACGAATCTATACCTATTGCACATTCGATGACTTTAAAAGAAGAATACGTAAATGTTTCTAAGGTTATGGAAAAAATTAAGTATCAAGACCACAAATGGGTCATTTGTGTTAATCTGAAAATGGTTAACTTTCTTTTAGGTCAACAAGGGGGGTACACAAAGTTCCCTTGTTTCATGTGTCTCTGGGATAGTCGTGACAAACAACATCATTGGTCACAAAAAGTTTGGCCAGTGCGGGAAGAGCTAAAAGTTGGTACAAAAAATGTTATAAACGTGCCTTTAGTTAGCCGAGACCGCATCATACCTCCACCACTTCATATTAAACTCGGCATAATGAAACAGTTTGTGAAGGCGCTTGACAAAAGTGGCGAATGTTTTAATTTTCTTTCATGCAAGTTTCCAGTATTAAGTTCAGAAAAATTGAAAGCTGGTATTTTTGATGGGCCACAGATTAGGCAACTCGTGAAAGATCCTAATTTTGTCAAATCAATGACTGAACTCAAATCCAAAGCTTGGAATTCATTTGTTTTGGTTATGAGTAGCTTCCTAGGCAAAAAGAAATCTGACGACCATGTCGAGCTTGTTGAGTGCATGCTATCAAACTTGCAAGAGCTAGGGTGCAACATGAGCATAAAAACCCACTTCCTGCACTCGCATTTAGACCGATTTCCACAAAATCTGGGTGATTTTAGTGAGGAGCGGGGTGAAAGATTTCATCAGGATCTTCGGACAATGGAAGAGCGTTATCAGGGGCGGTGGGACTCACATATGATGGCAGACTACTTCTGGAGTTTGCAACGAGATCTACCTAAAGTCGTTCATTCAAGGAAATCTTATAAAAGATCATTTGCTAGTGTTCAATAGAAATTTTGTTAACATAATGTATTATTTTTTTGAATTTTTTTGGCAAAATAATAAAACTGTATATTTCAAAAGGTAAAGCTGTTAGCAATCTCCCAGTATTTTTTTCATAGTCAGGGCCATAGAAATACCCAATAACAGAAAAAAAAATAAAGGAAACAAGACTTGTGTTGACCAGTGTTATAGACCCTGACTGAACGACTAAATCATTAACATTTTAATGGTACTCTCATACTATCGAAAAAACTTTTAAATAAATGCATTTTTTAATGAACAATGTGTGACATGTTCTTACTTGACCGACTGTATGTCACGCCGTCTGCAAATAATATCAGACAATTTTTATTGCACGCTTGGTGTTTTCCCCTGAAATTGACGGTAGACTATAAAGCAAGTAATACAGCTAACACGCTGATTTTTTTAAATCAAATAACGAATTACTGTAACTAGAACAATACACGCAAAAACAGGTACGTCACAAAATAATGAATAGTAATTTAAGTACATGCGAAACAGGTATGACACAAAATAAAAATAGTAATTTAATCATACATGCCCCAGTTATAATCGAACACATTATTTATTTCAAAAAATTATGATTGCGAAATATGAAAAAACACCTTCCAATTAGTAGTTTATGTGGAATTGACATTGAGAGAGGACTTTCACACATAAGCAGCCTAAAATATATACCTTAAAATCCTTGACATTGGATTGTCTTTACTGGGCTTGCCTGCTCACTTATATAAACAAACTTTTGCGTGTGTTGTTGAAATATTAAGATGATATTTAAAGATTGTTCGTTACCTGGTTCTTTAGAGATATGCAATCCTTACAAATAACCGTAACGTATGAATGTAAAGTATATACCGGGTTACAGGGAAAGTCGTCCTAGATAATTAAGGACGTTATAGTTTAGGTCGTTTCTGACCGATTTGACTCTATAACATGATGTCCTAAACTTAACCGTTTTCGAGATATTGAAGTTTGAAGATTTTCTAAAAAAAAATATGTTTTTTTTTTTTGCTTTTATATCGATTTTTTTTTTATTAGAGGTTCTCGAGTGCGTTTTTTTGGTTATTTTTAGTTAGTCTGTATGTCAAGTATCAAAAATCATCAAAAAAATTTGAACTAGTTACTAATAGTTTCATATGGCGGCTTGTTAATGTTTCTAAATTACGAATTTTTACCAAGTGTTTCCTACTTTAAATCAATAAAGAGAAAAAAAAATTTATGGAAATTAATCTGCAAATTATTTTAAAAACTTTTACGTCTTTTTAGCTATCAAAAAAGGTATGATACTAGGAGTTTAATAGGAAAACTGTACACAGAATGACACCTAAAGCGGGCTCGGGTAGCAAAAGGTAAATTTTTAGTTCTAGGTGAAAATACGAAAAATACACAAATAAAACAAAAAACCTTGCAATTTAATATTTTTTATTAATTATAATTCATGTTCTATATGGTCGCCCCTATTTCTAACACAAATTCTCATTCTTTTTCTTAAATTACTTTTCACAACGCTGGTTGTGAGGTGCCGCCTCATTTCGTCAGCCGCATCAATTATTTTTTGTCTTAGGACATCCACGTTTTCGATAGGAGTCATCTGGTCGTATACGAGGCTTTTCATGTGACCCCACACATAAAAATCCATCGGTGTTAGGTCTGGGCTTCTCGCCGGCCAAGGTATGGGTCCGCCTCTTCCAATCCATTTGTTGGGATAATTGTCATTGAGCCATGCACGAACACTTCCTCTGTAGTGAGCTGGGCAGCTATCGTGTTGAAAGTACATGTTTTGTCTCAAACCAATAGGTAGGTCTTCCATCAAATTAGGTAAATCGTTCCGCAAAAAATTGTTGTATTCCTCGCCATTCAAATTATCTGGCAGGAAGAATGGCCCGACCAAATAATTTGAAATTATACCCATCCACACATTTAAGCTGAATCTTGTTTGTGATCCTTTCGTTCTTTTTTTGTTTGGGTTGCCTTCCTCTTTAGAAGCCCAACAGTGGGCATTGTGATAGTTTGTAAGACCGTCTTTGTCGAATTTCGACTCGTCAGTCCATAGTATTTTCTTAAAAAAAGATGCATCTTCGACATCGGTATTGAGCATAAATCTGCAGTCACAGCGGATCCCCTTCTTCAATGACTTGCACGGGCGTATAGTGATAAGGGTGTTGACCAACAGTATGCATTACAAACCATACCTTCCACTGCGAAATACCAAGCTGTTGTGCGACAACATTTGTAGATGTGGTTGGGTCCACCTCAAAGAGACGTCGTATTTCGTTTTCGTCGTCTTCGTCAAAGATACGTGGTCGTCCCATGTCAGTCCGCCGTCTTTGTACGGAACCCGTTTCTCGTAGTCTTCGATAAGTTCCATCAAATACGCTAACATCAGGTACACGACGAGTAGGATATCGCAGTATGTATTCATCACGTGCACGCGACGACACTCCTTCGCAAAATCCGTAACACATTAGGATGTCAGCATATTCCTCGTTGGTATACGTTGCCATATTCACAAGCAGAGATCAAAATCCAGTTACGAGCCAATTCACACAGTCAGAAGATGAAACACAGATATTTTTGAAAAGCACGGTATAGCACATCTACCACGGACGAATCGCATGAGCAGACTAAAAATCATTCAATAATGTTTAGTAAACAGAAAATGTCACTGGCACACAGAGTACCCCGACCGGAAAAAATGCTTACCCCAACCCTTTTTATTGTTTGAAGGTGCAGGTAGTAAACCGGTAATTGGTAGTATCTAAATTCTATGATTATGTTACTCTACATTTGGGCCTATTGAAATCTCATTTTCTTAGAATTTTCAATAGATCCAGTAGATATTATACCGTTTTAGATAACTAAAAAGACGTAAAAGTTTTTAAAATAATTTGCAGAATAACTTCCATACATTTTTTTTCTCTTTATTGATTTAAAGTAGGAAACACTTGGTAAAAATTCGTAATATAGAAACATTAACAAGCCGCCATTTGAAACTGTTAGTAATTAGTTCAAATTTTTTTGATGATTTTTGATACTTGGCATACAGACTAACTAAAAATAACCAAAAAATCGCACTCGAGAACCTCTAATAAAAAAAAAAAAAAACCGATATAAAAGCAAAAAAAAAAAAACATGTTTTTTTTTAGAAAATCTTTAAACTTCAATATCTAGAAAACGGTTTTTAAGTTTAGGACATCATGTCATAGAGTCAAATCGGTCAGAAACGACCTAAACTATAACGTCCTTAATTATCTAGGACGACTTTCCCTGTAACCCTGTATATATATATATATATATATATATATATATATATATATATATATATATATATATATATATATATATATATATATATATAAAGGATTTTCTACAGCTGGTGCTGTCTTCCTTCTCTCAGCCTTTGATTCCATCCGTTTCTATCCTCCCAGTCTCCATCTGTTAGATCCCTGTCCTCCATCGCCTCGTCTACATCGTCTCTCCACGATCTTCTGGGATTTCCTCTTTTTCTTCTCCCTCCGTTATTTTCTTTATTCACCTATTATCCTCACTCCGCCATTCTACAGCTTCTTCTCCAACACTCCATTTCTACCGCGTTAATTTTAGATTTATTTCTTTTGTTGATCGTCCATGTCTCTGACCCGCATGTCATTATGCTTTGTATTACTGATTTGTATATGCGTGTTTTGTTTCTCTTTGTAATGTGTTTGTCCCACAGGATCGAATTTAACTGTCTTATGCATGTCCGCGTTTGTCCTAATCTAGCTTTGATCTCTGATATTTAAATCTATCGGTTCCTTTGATTGTTGTTTGATTGTTGTTTCATTATCGACGTCTAGATTTTCCACATTTCCCTCCTTTGCTGTTAAATATTCAGTTTTATCAAAGTTTATTGCTAATCCTGCTTTAGTGTATTATTCTTTCAGTTTTCTTACCATATAACTGAGGTCTTCCTCATCTTGCACTATGATTACTTGGTCGTCTGCGAAACTTACGAGTATATAAGTAATCTTCTCGTATTGGGACTCCCATTCCACTACATTTTTGCTTCTATTTTTTTAAAGTTTGAAGTATATTTTGAATAGTGTTGGGGAAGTAGATCATCCTTGTAGTAGGCCTTTTGATGTTTGAAGTTTCTTCCCTATTTTATGTTTACTGTGTTGTTTTCGTAGAGAGCTTTTACTGCGTATATTAGTTCTTTGTCAATGCTTATTTCTTTCATTGTCTTGGTATTGAGCCATAGGCCTTTCTTAGGTCTATGAAGGCTAGATGAACTATAGTTTGTGCATTTTCTGCGGTCTCCCTTTTTAAATATAGATACTATACAGGCTTTTGACCATTTCTCTAGTATTTTTTCTCCATTTATCGCTCTATGGAACATGTTTCTCAGCATTCGATGTAATTGATTAGACCCGTACTTAATCATTTCGTTTACCATTGCTCCAGGCCCTGCAGATTTATTATTTTTGAGTATTTTTATTGTCTTCTTTACTTTTTCATAGCTTACTTCTATTTCATTTTTTTCCTTATTCTGTTCTTCTTCAGTGTTCTCTTCTTGGAATTCTTGCCTGTCTTCTGTTAGCAGTTTTTTATAATATTCTTCCCACTCGCTTTCTGGGATATACTCTATATATGTCTTCTCTCTATTCTTGGTCCTTAATGCTTTAATTATTCTCCATGACTCTGTACTTCTAGTTCCTCCTATTATACTGTTCTAAATGTTCGCACGCTTTTCTCATCTCTCGTTCTTTTCTTTATTTATCATTCTTCTCGTTTCTGCATTTTTCTCTTGATATTCCTGTAGATTTTGTATTCAGCCATTTTTCGTATAGTCTTTTTTTCTTCTTTATACATTCTTTGGTTTTTCACAGATTCTAATTTTATGTTTATTATTCTCGTTGTCTTCTTTACCCAATGGTTCTATGAATGTGAAGTAATCTATATAAAGGGGTGTAAATAACGATAATGTTCATGGTGGTTTAGTGTAACGGCGCTAACGAGAACCCCGTTATTGTTTAGATAGTAATTTGGCCTGATAAGGTGTATTAACATGGGGTGAAAAGTCTCGAAACTTTCCGAGGCAGCACAAACAAAAAAAAAAACATATGATTTTCAGTTAGTGTCCACTTTCAGAAGATTTGTGTAAAATTTTCATGACATTTTGTCTATTAGTTTACGAGTTACAGCTGTTTGAATGACGCTACTTTTGATTTTTGCAAAACGATGGAACAATAAGAATTTCGTGTGTAGGTTAAACACCGCTTTTTGATGGGAAAACATACACACACAACCCAAGAATGACTTGAGAAGTGTAATTGCACATCTGCACCGTCGAAAGCCAATTTATGTCGATGGTTTAGCGAACGTAAATACGGAACTCCGCCTGGGGCGGCTGTAGGTGGATTGAGTAGCTTACAGTTGTCACTGCCGGTCCCAAGCCCGGACAAAGGAGGAGGGTTGTAGAGGTAGGCCAGCTCCCTACCCTATGTAAAAAAAGCCTCTGCTAAAAAACCTAATCCAAAGCCTCAGAATCGAACGGATATACGAAGACGAAAACAGCAAAGAAGAAGGACAACGATATGTGGTACATGGAACATACAAGGTCTCTCCAGGAAAGTAAATGAAGTTGTAAATGAATTAGAAAAATCTTCGAGTCGAAATTGCAGTACTGACGGAAACAAAGAAGAAAGGAAAAGGCTCCGAAAGTTGGAGGCATTACGATCACTTTTATAGTGGAGTGCCCAAAGAAGATAGAGCAAAACAAAGCGTATCCATACTAATACACAGAAAACTGAGGAAATTCATAACCACCTGGGAACCGATTAGTGAAAGAATCATAAAGATGAATCTCAAAATACTAGGTAATAACACAACCTTACTGGGGGTATACGCTGTCAACGACGACGATCGGGCTAATAACAAGGATTCATTTTTTGAACAACTAAATGAGGAAATACGCAAAATTGGAACATCAAGAGAGATATTACTTTTGGGTGATCTAAATGGAAGAATAGGAAGGAAAGAACACGATAAAGTGGTAGGAAAATATGGCGAAGAAGTTACTAACGACAACGGAAGAAGAATTATAGAGATATGTGAACAAAACAACCTTACCATATTAAACGGACACTACCAGCATAGGGATATTCATAAATATACATGGAGATAAACAACAAGAGATTTAAAAAGTATTATCGACTATATGATAATACGTCAGAGATCTAGATTAAACTTCCTAGATGTAAGAGTCTAAAGAGGGGCTTCATGTGGCAGCGACCACTACCTCGTGAAAGGAAAGATAATCTCACGAACAACACGGGAAAGCAAACTGGAAGATACAAGTACACAGCACACAACAAGTGAAACAACAATAAGATATAATACAGACAGCTTACAAAATGAAAGTATCAGAAATCTATACAAAAGTAGACTGGACCAAAAGATACAACGGACGGGATTTGTTAATATAGAAGAAGAATATAAGTATATAAAGGAATGCCTACACGCAGCCGCACTGGAACCATTAGGGTACCAAGAGAAAAGGGAAAAACAGCAAAAACCATATTGGTGGGATGAGAAAATTAAATACGAAATTGAAGAAAAACGGAAAAGCTATCACAAATACTTAAGTTCAAAGAGCACAAACGACTAAGTAAAATACAAAGAATCCCAAGCTAGAGTACGCAAAATGATTAGTGACAAAAAGAACAACCAATGGGAAAAGACATGATCAAGACTCAACGCTTACATAGGAGGAAGAAAAAGCACAGAAAGCTGGAGACTTCTTAAAAATATGAGAGCAGAACGGAAAAGAGAAATCTTCTCACCAATAACACCAGAAAAATGGAACCAATATTTTACAAATATGCTAACAGAAGATAGACCAGAGTTCAAAAGTACCCAACATGGAAACCCAAATATAGTTATACGAGGATCCCCAATAAGGATAACAACACCAATAACACCAGAAAAATGGAACCAATATTTTACAAATATGCTAACAGAAGATAGACCAGAGTTCAAAAGTACCCAACATGGAAACCCAAATATAGTTATACGAGGATCCCCAATAAGGATAACAACATCAGAAGTTAAAGAAGTATGTAAAACGCTAAAAAATGGTAGAGCTCCAGGACCAGGAAACATCCCAGGAGAGATAGTAAAATACGGAACTGAAAAGCTATTTAGCGCTTTGAGGAACTTATTCCAAAGATGCATTAACACATCAGAAGTACCCGAGGAATAGAAAATATCATACATATCAACAATTCATAAGAAAGGAGACAAAAATAATTGCGATAACTATAGGGGAATAACGGTTACAGGATCTATTAGCAGAATATACGGAAAAAATACTTAAAAATAGAATAGAAACGGAATACGCGGACGTAGAAGCTGAAGAACAGGCAGGCTTTAGAGCAGGAAGATCCACAATAGACCATCTCTTCTCACTGACACAAATCCTAGAAAAGAAAACCGCATTTGATCAGGAAGTCCATGTCTTGTTTGTTGATCTAAAAAAGGCCTACGACAGCGTGCCCCTAATGAGATTGTGGGAAACACTACAACAGAGTAATGTAAGCACCGAAATAATTAAAGCCGTAAAATCCTTATACCAAGACGCAAGAAGTAGTGTGAAAACCAAATATGGTATAACAACAGGGTTCCCGGTCACAAAGAGTCTCAAACAGGGCTGCTGTATATCCCCAACGCTATTTAAAATCTATTTGGAGAGTGCACTGAAGAAGTGGAAAAGGAAATGCAGCAGTATGGGATTACCACTGGATGAGGATACTACATTGTACACGCTATCATTCGCAGATGACCAGGTAGTAGTCGCTCAGGACATCGATGATATGGAATACATGACACGAAAACTTATGGATGAATATGAAAAATGGGGCCTAGAAGTCAATATTAAAAAGACCGAGTACATGTGCGTCGGAGGACAACAGCAGGACTTGAAACTGGCCACAGCACACACTATCAAACACTGTGCCAGTTATAAGTATTTGGGAACGAGAATATCTAGGGACGGAACACTGGAAGAAGCAATATTCGAGAGAAATATCCAAGGAAGAAAAGCGATTGCAATGCTTAATAGTATACTATGGGACAAAAACATAACCATTGAAAATAAGAAGAGAATTTACAACTCAATAGTGAAAAGTATAATAACTTACAACTCCTAGGTGTGGCCATTAAAAGAAAGAACAGAAAAAATACTAAAAGCTACAGAAATGGATTTCTGGAGACGAGCAGCCAGAAAATCCAGAAAAGACCGCATACCAAATGACACAATAAGGCGAGCTTTAGAAATAAAGCACGATATAGTGGACGAAATCAGAACCCAACAGTTGGTATGGTACGGACATGTACAGAGAATGTCACAAGACCGACTGCCTAAAAAGATTTTAAATTGGAACCCTCATGGAAAAAGAAAGCGAGGAAGACCACGCCAAAGCTGGAGAGGAGGAATCAACAAGGAAGTAATATATATATATATATATATATATATATATATATATATATATATATATATATAAATACGGTCGTACCAGCACCGATGATGAACCACGTCCAGACGTCCAAATGAGGCTGTCACTGCAAAAAACACAAAAAATCCACCATATTCCACCTGAGTAGGGATTTTACCCTTTTTCATATCCCCGGCGATACATTTCTGTATTTCACAGCACCTTTTAGAAAACGCGGTAGTGCTACCTCGGACGTTACTGCGAACAACTCCTTATAAGTAACAGCTTGACGTTAAATTTAAGCTTTGGAATCTTATGTGAGCAAATAACGGGTTGACAACTGTATTGATCATGACATGATAATAATTATAATAATGAGACCCTATAATAGTCGCAATCGGTTTCCCAGATTTTTGGTAGGTAAAATGTATTTGAAAACAAAATCAGTGAATGGCGTCGAAGATACAAGTATACAACAAATTTGGAAGACCACCCGCATAGCCATTAGCCTTCATTATAGTAACGTTTCAGACAAAAAGTAATGTAACCTCTCTAATGTTGGCCAAAACATTTTAGATGGCTAAGCTGAAAGGATTATTAATTTTGTTATTGTTATTCCTGGCATCACTCACATCGTCACGAAAGATAATTTATTCTTGATTATGATACGATCTACACAACAGGTCTTAATAGCTACCAAAAAAATGTTGTGTGTGGGTTCGAAAAAATTTTTATTGTCCGTAATCCTCTGTTCAGATTTAATACCATGTTTTATTCCATTAGTAAAATATGCTTCTCGGTTTTGCTTATTAGCCAAAGCTGAATCATCTGGTATATATTTGAAATGAACATTATTACAGAGGCTGATGTTTATGGAGAGCTTTTCCGATTTTGACAGCTTTTTTTCTTCAGTGCCAAACGCTGTACTGCTGAAGAACAGTACGTCGATTAAGATAAAAGATTTGAATCATTATAATTGACCTCTCTTGTGTTGGAATCCCGAGCGGTTGGATTCGTGAAGACTTCAATAAAACACTTAGTACGTTTTAAAACTAAGAGCACTGTTTTATTTAAGTAAAAAAGACTAAAGAATTTAGAGTAACAGAGTATAAGAATAACTAGCGTGACTGTTATTAATTGAGTGTTGGATGATTATCGAGTGTCGGATGAATATCGAGTGTCGGATCATTGTCGAGTATTTACTATTCTTATATGGAACCGAAACAAAGAAATCTAATGTCATAAGACATGAGTTCATAAAGTGAGAAAAATAAGATAACCGATTCCAATTAAGCAAAAATAGCGTTCATGCATTACAAAAAATAAAATATTAAAACTATTATATTGATAACAATAATTGGCTTGCGACAGAAGACTTAATTTAATTATTCGGGAAAATGATGAAAGTTTTAAAAGAATAACAAAAGCAATTTTATTAGTTTTAAGTTTTAGATAAATGCCGAAAACTGACTTCTGTCACGTAACCATCTATACAGGGTATAACACTTGTCTTGCATATTGAAAGTTTAGCTTCATTTTAAGCAGAACGTGTATTTAAAATGGGTTGTCGACTACTTGGAATCCAGTCAGGATTCTTGTTTTTAAAATAATCACTTATTTTATTTTTTTCAATAATTCTATTTATTAGTTACTACATGGTGTGAAAAGTCCTAAGACTTTCAGATATACACTACCGTCAGAAAGTATTTGCCTACCTAGAAATTTCAATGTAACTGCCAAAATTTAATACCTAATTAAAACCGCACCAGAAATCACGGCTCAAGTAAATCTGGAGCAGCCCATCCACATCAGCGTGAAAACCGTGAAGAACAGGTTAGCAGAAGGTGGACTACACGGGAGAGTTGCAGTGAGGAAACCACTTCTTAGGCAAGTGAATAAATGTAAACGATTAGAATGGACACGAGATCATAAAAATTGGACATCAGAACAATGGAATTCCGTCCTTTGGAGAGACGAATCTAAATTCGAAATGTTCGATTCAAATCGACGAGTTTACGTGCGGCGGTCAGCTAGAGAGAGGATGTTGGAAGTCTGTCAGTTGCCTACAGAAAAACATAGTAGAGGTTCAGTAATGGTTTGGGGTTGTTTTGGCAACGGTAAAGTTGGAAAAATCTTTAGGATAGAAGGAATTATGCGAAAAGAACAGTAGCAGTAAGAAATTCTGCTTCAAATGCTTTCTTCTACAAGAGATATTTTTCAGGGGAAATTTATTTTTCAGCATGACAACGACCCTAAACATTCCGCTAAACAAATTAGAGAACTTTTGGACCAATGGAAATCCGACGACGTCTTGGAAGTGATGACAATGACAATCACCCGACTTGAATCTCATCGAATTGATGTGGGACCATTTGGACAGGTGTGTTCGAAAACTCAACCTAACACCAGAAAATCACTTGTGGGAACTTTTACAAGCAGAATGGGTTAAAATAACCGAAGAAACTCAGAAGAAACTACTGGACAGAATGCCGAAAGTCTGTAAAGCGGTAATTAAAAACAAAGGAGGTCACATAGAAGAGAAAAATCATAGAAAATCATGAATATTTTTCTAATTTTCTAGACTGTAATGTAAAAATTCATTCAATAATTCATTAAATTTAAAAAAAAATATATTATCTGGGTTTTTTGTTGTCTTGGGACTGAAATAAGTAGGTGGGCAAATACTTTCTGACGGTAGTGTACTGCAACACAGACAAAAAATTATATAATTTTCAGTTAGTGTCAGATTCGTGTAAAATTTTCATGACATTTTGTCTATTAATTTGCAAGTTACCTCTCTTTGAGTGACGTTACTTTTGGTTTTTGCAAAACGAAGGAATAAAAAGAATCGTGTGTTGACTAAACATTGTTTTTTGATGGGAAAAAATACGGCCAGAACCCAAGAACCGCTTGAAAGTATGGCATATCTACTTCATAGAAAGCACTGATGATGCACTACGTTTCGGACGTTCCAATGAGACAGTCACTCCAAAAAAACACAAAAAAAATCTATCATATTGTTCTGAATGATCACAAAGTAAAAGTAAGAGAGATAGCTGACATCGTGAAGATATGAACAGAAAGCGTAAGGCATATTTTGCAAGAATACGAGGGTCATTCAATAAGTAAAGAAACAAATAGCTCTAGCTATAAAATAGCTATAAAATTTGGCCTACTTTTTGACATAATCCCCCCAACGTTAATACACTTGTCCCACCTTTCTGCTAACTTTTTGATTCCGGTGGGAAAGAATTTTTTCGGTTGACGTCGAAGTCAATCTTGCACTTTTTCCTTCACTTCTTCATTGTCAGTAAACCTCTTTCCACGTAGGGCATCTTTGAGAGGTCCCAACAGGTAAAAATCACACGGAGCCAGGTCTGGGCTGAAGGATGAAGCTAGATCTTCCAATTTAGTTCTTGAAGCTTTTCTTGGGTAAGGCTGTATCAGGGCGAGCAGGGTGGTATTAATGTAGATACATAATGTTACCCTATGTCAGTACCAAGACAACGTACACAATAAGTTTAGATTTCCTACAATAGAGGAAGTAAGAAATCAGTATTGAAGTTTTAGCTTTGCTCAAATTATCGATGGTAAGTAAATAAATTATTAAGAAAATAATTAAATAAATAAAAATAAAGTAAATAAATAACGAACAGTAAACACAAGTTCTTACGTGCCAAACGATTCCACTAAACTGCATACTTTCTGTACATATAGAATATATTTAACTTAGGCTGTTTAAATAATCACGAAACAACTCTGCAAATGCCTAATATAAAACGACATTAATTACTAGTAGAACTGATAAGAAATAGTATAGAAACAAACCTTGTAATATTTTCCTAATGCAATTTAGAAAAATATTGTCAATTAAATGGTTTAGAGCTAATTTACTATTTATTACCTAATGATAATCTATTGCATTACTTCGTAATTTTTGAAATATTAATGTTATTGTTTTAGTTTTGTAATTTTAAACGAGCAGTGTAAAAACTTGTTACACGGTAAAATAAAATTTACAATTATTATACAATTTTGAAATAATTTTACATTATGTAACATCAACACCGCTTCTAGCAAAAACAGGTTGTTTGTAAATTAAATTTTGCACGGTTTCTGTTATTTAATTTATTAACCAATTTCGTGAGAAACACGACCATAACCTTTTTTTATTACCATAAAAATTTCTAAAAATAATGGCTTTTCAAAGAAATATTCAGTCAATGGTTTTACGAAAAAATAAACAAACTCGTTTGTCACCATACAGCGGGCAGTGTTCTACTGCTGCACACGATTTTATCAAAAAATTTCCACTCAAATCAAAACAACATATATATATATATATATATATATATATATATATATATATATATATATATATATATATATATATATATATATATATATATATATATATATATATATATATATATATATATATGTACTATATATATATATATATATATATATATATATATATATATATATATATATATATATATATATATGTATATATATGTATATATATATGTATATATATATATATATATATATATATATATATATATATATATATATATATACATATATATATATATATATATATATATATATATATATATATATATATATATATATATATATATATAGAAATTCCCTTTCACGGATACCCCTCTTACACGGACATCTCCTTTGAACGGACACTTTCTCATGGACCCAACCGACTCTCATATAATTGACATTGTGCTAACTCCTCCTTGGACGGACATTCTCTTGAACGGACCAAAAAAAAATGTTGTCTTAACCGGACAAAAAACAATAAAAAATAAACGCCTTGTCTCATTTTTCTGTGGCGAGTATCGCTGTTGCGTTTCCAAATCGCGCCGCGCGCCAACGTAGCAGCCTGCCTTCACTGAGGGACTTCCCTGATTAAACCGGGGATTTACCGATCTCAGTTTTTCGGTACACGCGGTGATTTAATATAAGTCTGACGCCTATGCGAAAAAGAGACACAGAGAGCGACACATTCACTGTAGAAATGGATCCAAATAGAAAAATTCTCACGCTTAAACAAAATATTGAGATTGTTGAAGTTCACAGCAAAAATAGTTTATTTATTTTGATGAAAATATTTGTTGGGCTAAATGTCTTATGATTTCGGAAACAGTATTGCCAGTGTATGTGTAATTAGGATTAGCACAGAAAATATAGCTATCGCTACAAAAAGACTGTGGAACAAAACGTGGCCGCAAAATGAAGTCGGCTGACGTTAAAGTGTGTCTCGTCGAGTTTCCCAGAAATACCGCGCATATTTTTCCCTATTACTTTTACATATAATATAACCTAGGCTATGAGAATGCACACATTTAAACTATAGTTCTATGAATTACTGATCCTAAGTATAAAAAAAAAAACAAAAGGCTTTAAAAAAACACGATCTAGAAGTTTGTAAGATTAACTTCGCGGATTGCACATGTTGAGTAATCGTTGGAAACCCACGTTGTAGACAGGAAGTGAGATATTTTAACTGGTGTACTACTGACTTACTGATTGGTTTCTCCTCGCGGGTTTTCCATAAGCTGCTCGGCCTCTCCTGGTGAGATTCTCATCAAAAATATTGTCTCAGCCACTGCTCTCCTATTCTTTTTTGGGTAGCTAACCACTTTTTGACCCGAAATGCCTTAGGATGAACAGGATATTTAAAGAACGGAAAAAGGCCTTAAACTTGATAGCTAGAAACGACACCCACTTGGTGATAAAAAACCGTTACTCTACTACTGCATCACTGAGAAAAAAAAACACTACGGCGTGCTGGAGGAAAAAGCCAACCACAGCCTGACGAAGGAAAAAGCCAACTAGGGCCTGACGAAGGAAAAAGCCAACTACGGCCTGACGAAGGAAAAAGCCTCAATAAATTCGAAATGGCTGCTTAAATATCTTTGTCCCTTCCTATTCACTTCTTGGGTCACTTCCGGGACGCAATTTTTTAACAAATCAGACGCATTCAATATATATATATATATATATATATATATATATATATATATATATATATATATATATATATATATATATATATATATATATAATGACGTGCGAAGCAAAAATAGTTTATTTATTTTGATGAAAATGTTTGTTGGGCTAAACGTTTTATGATTTCGGAAACAGTATATGTGTAATTAGGATTAGCACAGAAAATATAACTATCGCTACAAAAAGACTGTAGAACAAAACGTGGCCGCAAAATGAAGCCGGCTGACGTTAAAGTGTGCCTCGTCGAGTATCCCAGAAATACCGCGCATATTTTTCCCTATTACTTTTACATATAATATAACCTTTAATTGCGCGCCATCTCTCAGAAACTGAACGAGGCAAATTTTAACGATCCGGCGGGAGCAAGCAGGCTTCGTTTTGCGATTACGCTGTGTTAAGCCTGTAGCGATAGCTATATTTTTTGTGCCACCCAAATGTTAGCTTTTCTACTTTGTAATAAAAAGGTGCTACTTAAGCTGTGTTATGCAAAAATTGTAGGTGATGATGGATATTGTCAAGCTTGACAATTAAAAACAGTAATTAATGTTAGTCGTCAACACGTATCAGCTGACGACTGTATATTCATCGAATTGATGAACTAGTTTTCTAGGTGGAAGTGTATTTTATGCAAAATTTATGAACCCCTCGAGAAAGGCTTCCAGGTTAACACTGTCTTTTCAGACTCTTCTAGGATTGAGTCAACTCTACCTTATTGTTAATCAGATTGGAGCCATTGGATATTAAGGGAATGCATTAATATGGCTGACAAGGTCACGACCAATGTGTGAAGATTAATAGTGATAATCTTCATAAATGGTCAAAAGACAAAAAGACAGTTTGGAGCGAAATGGCTCCAAACTGCCAAACATCTTGCATAATTATAATTTTTCCTGTTAATTTGTAAAAATGGTATAAACTTTCATTAATAAAAAACAAATGCATACACTGATAGGTTAACGATAAATTTGTTTAGAAACTCACAGATGCATGCTCAACATATGCTGACAATTATAAAACAGAATTGTTTAAAAATAGGTTGCGGTTATGAAAATTCTGTGGAAAGTACAATCGTTTTAGGAAGGTTAGTATTCAATCAGAACATTATATCGATTTAGAAAATTTCAAAAGGAAAATGTTTATTTTGATCCAATGATGTTTAAATTGTTACTGTAATGTTGCCTCATTAAAGCGATTATGCGCAGTTTCAGCAGGTGCTCTTGCAATTCTGCAACAAAAACAGACTACACACGGGATAATGTCTAGTACAATGGATCAGGTGATATAGTATGTAATCATTTCACATAAAATATGATATTTCTAAGAGGCTTATGTAAGAATCAGTAATTTAGCGATCTTACACATGCTGAGGATATGCTGGGTTAATACCTCTGCATTTACTTTACGTTTATAAACTTTTAATTCCGGGCTGGAGCTGTAAAAATTAAATAAATCAATTTTTTTCCAGTTTTCCTTTTTAGTGTTCCGTATGGAACACTTATAAGATCACTTCGGTGTCTGTCTGTCTGTCATTCTCTGAAACTATTTGACATAGAAAGTTGAAATTTGGTACTAATATAGGAATTGATGGTCTCAACAGAGCCGTGTAGTTTTGAAAGTTAAATTTTGACTTAAGGGGTTAGTTTTGGGAGTGAAATCGGAAGTGAAAAAAAAAATTTTTACCACGTCATCGAATGGGGAGTCAAATGAAAGCTTATAAAAACATAAGTTCAAATATACATATATATATATATATATATATATATATATATATATATATATATATATATATATATATATATATATATATATATATATATATATATATATATATATATATATATACAGTCCCTGGCCAAATTATTAGACGCACTGCAAGATTTCATGTAAAATATTAATTACCGAGTGATATTGTACCGTTTTATTATTTTAAATTGATTTGTTTTTTATTTTTATATTATCCAATCAATTACCTATTTATTTGACATAAATAAAACAGCATTAATTTAGAAAAGCATAAGTTTATTAAGTTTTAAAGAAAAGTGAAATTAATGTTAGTAAAAGTCAATATTTAGTTGAGCCACCTTTAGCCGCTATCAAAGCTTTAATTCTGCGCGGCATGCTATCAATGCAAGATTGTACTGTCTCCTGCATTTGAGGATGATGATTCCACACATGAATAATCTTTTCTAGGAGCTGGGTTTTTGTTGGTAATCACATCTTTAGCCACTTCTCTTTTCATCAGCTCCCACACATTTTCAATGGGGTTCATATCAGGGCTATTACCCGGCCAATCCAACAGAGGGATATTTTTTTCTGCCAAAAAAGCTTTAACAGACCGAGCAGTGTGGCATCTTTTCTTTCTTTTCGGGCTTAATTCCTTCCCTGACTCAATTTTCTTTTTTATGCGTCGTACACTAGCTTCATAAACCTCCAATCTTCGTGATATTTCTCGGTTTGTAAATGTTTTCGCAATCACAAGGGCTTTCACTTCAGCTTTTTTACGTGGTGAAAGATCGCCTTTTCTACCCATAATGAAAATAGTCCAATTACTTTTTTAAAACACTGCATACAAAATAAACTAATAACTGAGTAGTATAAAACTGTTAAACAAACAATCACAGTCCATAAAGCCACAGAAACACGTCCGTACCTGACTCGATTCCGATCGCGACTGATACAGGTTTGTACTTATTTACGTTCATGTATCACTTTGTCAACACAGTGTTGCCATATGTTAAAAATAAATACAAATATGTAGTCTACAACAATTCTTTTAAATAAAAATCAATAATATTGTAGTTTAAATATACCATTATTGCATAAAAACTCTTAAGAAACATAAAATTACTAAAAAAAATACAGTGCGTCTAATAATTTGGCCAGGGACTGTATATATATAATATAATACTTGCACACACTTTTCTTGTATTATTTTTAAAAAATCGCGAAAGATCGCTGGTATCTGGTATATAAAAAAAAAAATCAAGGTCATCAGTTTTCAATAAAGATCGGAAAAAAAAAACCTTGTTGAAAACTCATTCGTGTGTTTTGTGCAGTGGTTGATCATTTTACAGCTCCGTATCAAAAATTTTTAAGTAATCAAAGTACAGAACCCTAATTGCGCAAGTTCAACTTGCACTTGGTCGGTTATTTATTATTCAATATATTCAATGCATCTTTCATAACAATCTAATAGTAATTCACCATTTGTTTGCATCTATGCAGAACTGGTCCAGATGGATTACCAACAGAGATCCTAAAACTGATAAAGGAGGACCAAATTTATCTACTGGCAGGCATTATTCCACAGGATTGGATAGTTTCCACGTTTGTCACTCTTCCCAAAAAGATAGGTACAAAGCAATGCAATGAACGTCGCACAATCAGCTTGATTGTCATATGGTAAAAATATTTCTCAAAATAATCCATAACAGAATTTATAGGTAACTAGAAAGAGAAATAGGAGAAACATAATTTGGATTCCGAAATAACCTTGGAACCCGCGAAGCATGGTTTGGGTTCAACATTCTGGCTTAGATAAGTCTCGATGTAAAAAAAGGATGTTTATGCCTGTTTTGTGGATTACAATAAGACCTTCGACGAAATAAAATAGACCAATTTGTAGAGATACTAAACGTAAGACAATAACGATCAAAGTGTGTTCGAAACTCGCATAACAGACAAAATCCGAATTCCGAGAGATGAAAGGCAGGGATGCGTATTATTGCCCCTGCTGTTTAACCTAAGTGCAGAGAAGATCATATAGAAATCCCTCGAAGAGGAAGACACTGGAGTAGGAATTAATGGCAAGCCAGTGAACAATATCAGACACGCAGATGACATTGTCCTAATGGCGGAAACTCTGGAAAATTTGCAAAGTATTTTAGACAGGATAATTGAAGCCAGTAAAGAAAGCTGATTGACACTTTATGTTAAGAAAGCAAAATTTATGAAAAATAACAAAAAATCGAAGAGTAAATGGAAAACTTCTGATTCATAATAATCCCATTGAACGGATACATAAATATGATTATCTCGAAACAAGTGTCAATAATAATAAGGACATCTCAGAAGAACGAACGAGAATTGGGAAAGTACAGGCTACGTTTGTGAAGAAGGAAAACTTATCACGTCACGATATAAACTTAAACCTAAAAATGAGATTAGTTAGATGCTACGTTTAACATTAATAAACTGGAGGCATTCGAAATGGGGGGGTATATAGAAGGATACTCAGAATGCCTTGGATTAATAAACTGTTGCAAAGAATGAACAAAGATCCAAAAATTCCAATTGCCATTAAACGGAGAAAAATCGAATATCTGGGTCATATCATGAAAGGGTAAAAATACCAACTATTGCAGCTGATCATGCCGGGGGAGGTTCAGGGCAGAAGAAGTGTTAGACGACGGCGTATCTCGTGGCTTCGCAACCTGAGAGAGTGATTTGGTTGTACATCTACTCAATTGTTTGCATCAGCAGCTTTAAAAAAACGAATAGCAATGATGATTGCTAAATTCCGCAGCGGAGATGGCACCTGAAGAAAAAGAATGTAGAACTGCCTCAATGACGTAAAGTTGACTTCAAAAGGGCTTTGTGAAAATCACTTGGTTCACTTTTTCAGTCAGAGATCCTAGAAGTACTGCAGTGTCGGTTTAATGGTTCTACCACAAAAATGGCAAAAGGTCTTATATTTGATTTGGTACAGTTTTCAACTCAAAATTGTCTGAATGTTGATACTTTTTCGACAACTCAATAATATACGCGTACTGTGATTAATTGCAAAAATGTAAAAATCAAACTAACCTAGGATAATAGCAATAATACAAATACTTTGAAGGAAATTCATAACATAAACAAAAACAATATACACGTAAATTCTTAATTAGATCTGTCCTCTTTTTAATTTTGAGGTTATATAGTACGGTAAAACCTATCAATCAGATATCAATCTAACATTCTGATTTCTTCCTCAGCTATCCGGTGTTGCAACTTTCACGGGAACTGGACGATTGACTAGTATGAAGGCGACGGTAAACTCGACAACAAGTTTCAATTTACAATATATTGTGTGATCTTTTGTCCCAAAAAATAGGAATAGACGAATGTTTTGGCCGATTCCAACACCCCTGATTTACTAGGCGGTTTAGTGTTATATAATACTATTACCGTAAGTAAAATTTACGATTTTACAAATATTTCCTTTTTTCACATATATCGGGTCTTCCATTAAGGACTTGACAACTTTTTTTTGAAATAAAACGCAACCCATTTGAGACATTTCCAAAATTTTACTATCGGCTTGAAGTACAATCAAAACATTTATGTATGGAATTCGACTTCATTCATATGTCCACCACGGGTACGTTTGCAGCGGTCGATTCGTTGAACCCAATTTTCGATGACTCGGCCACACATTTCGATGGAAACGGCCGCTATCTCTCTTTCAATATTGGCTCTGGGCTCCTCTAACGACGCAGGCTTGTTAGCATAGACTAATGATTTAACGTACCCCCATAAAAAGAAGTCTAGAGGTGTTAAATCACACGATTTAGGCGGCCATTCGACGGGACCATTTCTCGATATAACACGTTCACCGAATTTAGATTGCAGTAAGTCGATTGTTACACCCGCTGTGTGGCTTGTGGCGCCGTCTTGTTGAAACCACATATCATTAATGTGTAGCCCATGTAATTGATCAAAGAAATAACGTTGCAACATGCCTCTGTAGCGATCTCCATTGACTGTAACGTGACGGTTATTTTCATCAACGAAAAAGAACAGCCCAATGACACCACCGGCATGAAAACCGCACCAATTTTTTGTGGATGAACTGATGTTTCTTCAAGCACATGAGGGTTTTCACCTGACCAATAACGCATATTCTGTTTGTTGACGAAGCCGTTTATCCAAAAATGCGCTTCCTCACTAAAGATGATTTTGCGATGAAATTGGTCATCTTCTTCCAACATTTCTAGAGCCCAATTCGAGAACGTACGTCGCTTCACATGATCGAGTGGCTTTAGTTCTTCAGTTAACTTTTACTTATAAGGGTGCAGGCCAAGATCCTTTCACAAAATTCGCCATAGTGCGGTCTGAGCGATGCCCAATTCTTGAGAACGCCGTGAAATCGACTGTTTTGGTTCGTTTGAGATGGACGCTTGAACGGCAGCAATATTCTGGCCACTTCGACCAACCCGTTGTCTCACTGGCACGGGAACATCCAGCAGCGAATATGTTAACTCAAATTTTTTCACTAGACTATGAATTGCTTGTCTACTGGGACGAGAATTACGACCAAAAATTGGCGTTAACGCTTTTAAAGTTGCAGTCACCGACTCTAAATTTTGGTAGTAAATTTTAATTACTTGTAAACGTTGTTCGTTCGTGTACTTCACCATGATGAAAATGTTGACTTTATTGAATGTTCTGACGTTGACAGTTCGGTGATTGGCTTAAGGGTGCGTTCACAGTGAAATTTCAAAGTTGTCAAGTTCTAAATGGAAGACCCTTTATAAACAAGCCACATCACAAATAATGCTTGAGGAAAAACAAATAAAATCAAAATTAAAAGAGGAATTAGACATCAATATCTCTAAAGCTGTTTACGTTGACTCTAGAAGACATGTTCAAATCGCTACAGTGGGACAACAAAGGAATACTAATGAACGATTGAATTACTTAAGATTCGCAGATGATGTCACTCTGATCGCTAACACAAAAGAAGAATTACAAGAAATGTTGGTGGAATTGAATAACAAGTTTTGAAAAATAGGTCTAAAAATAAACTTCATCAAAACCAAATATCCGAGAAACGACATTGAAGATAACACACAGGAACTATTAACAAAAAAAATACAATAAAAGCCAGGGTGTTTAATCAATATATAGTAGCGGTACTAACATATGGGACTGAAACATGGGCTTTAAATAAAAGTATAATATATAAACTCCAAGAAACCCAAAGAGCAATGAAGAGAAGAGTGCTAAATAATAAACTCCAAGATCGCGTTCCTAACATTGAGATTACGAAGAAGATCAAAAGTAACAGATGTAATGTAACAGATATGTATAGGGTGAGTCAACGATAGAGTAAAGTTCATTATCTCATTTGTTTCGGGAATAACGAAAAAATGTTAAATACAATAGTTTTAGGGAATGTTAAGGTGCACAGTTTAAAATTATTTTTGAGTATACAGGGTACTTCAAAAGTGTGGCCGATATAACATATGTTTTTTTAAATGGAACATCCTATTTTCTAATTTATTTTTAAATTCTAGATATCTAGGCCCGTTAAGCGGTTCGCGGAAAAAATATGGACCAATAATTCGAAAACTTAATATCCACACCATACATTGATCAATGGTTTTGGTTTTGAACTTTTCGGGCCCAAAATGGATTAACTGTTGAATAATAATGTAAGTTATGGCTGTTAACTGCTCCATTACTGCGAAAAGTAGCTTCATCGAAAAACATTATTTTAGATAAAAAATTTGGATCGGCCTCTATTGCTTAATTCATGGTGTTACAAAAGTTTACTCGTCGTTCAAAATTACGGTCTTGAAGTTCTTGGTGTAGTTCTATATGATAGGGACGATACTTGTATTTTCTCGTGGTGCGATTAGCCGTAGATTGGGATGTGTCAGATAAGTCAGCTAACTGACGGCTGCTGACCTGGGGATTATCTTCAACATGAAGTAAAATCTTCAATTCTTTTTCCTCATTAGTAGCATTCTGGTTTACTACTTTCCGTTTCGTATACTCAACGCTACCACTACCATCAAACCGTTCCATTAAGCACTAAAAAGATTTTCTAGATGGTATACGTCTATTAGGGTACTTCGCTCCGTAAAGCCATATCTATTACCTTTATACGTCACTTACTTCAACAAATTAAACTATTTTTACTTGCTTAATAGACATGTCAAAATTTGACAAGGCCTACATTTTTGTTTTGTCTTGGCAACTATGATGTTATAGCGTAAGTGTATTAAAACAAGGGTAAAAACTGAAAAATTCAAAATAAATCGAAAACTATTAGAAATAGGTATATGACATACTTAATAAAAGTTGAAGGGTTTTGTAAAATTTATGAGAAAAAATAATAATATACAGGATGTGATATTGCAAAAATTTGAGATTTTTCAATTTAAAATAGTCAAAATGCATAAATTTATTTTGAACACCCTGTAGCATCTAACTCAAATTTCTTTACGTATATCTTTTTTTTAATCTCTATAGAACCCTCGTACCAATTATGAGTATTCCACCTTCAGAAATAATGGATCTACTGGCAATTTTTTACAAAACTGAAAACTAGTATTTTTTTTTAAAAAATTAAATATTAGAAAAACTACTAGGTTCAGGTATATAACATTATTAATAAAAAAGTTATAAAACTTTACACAGAATTTAAAAATAAATTAGAAAATTGGACATTCTATTTTCTTTTTAAAAAACTTATGTTATAACGGCCACACTTTTTTGAAGTACCCTGTATACTCAAAAATAATTTTAAACTGTGCACCTTAACATTCCCTAAAACTATTGTATTTAACATTTTTTCGTCATTTCCGAAACAAATAAGATAATGAACTTTACTCTATCGTTGACTCACCCTGTACAGACGCTCGACTGCTCCTTTCTTGACGAAAACTGAAATGCCTATAGACCGAGGATTTACGAAAACGGGGCGGAGACAGTAAGTATACGGCAGCTGCACACGTTTGGCGCGCCAGGTATACACTGAATGCGCCGAGACGTTTCCATTCTATCGCATTTTTCACCCTATTCTCGACCTTTCCAGAGCAAATAATGGTTTCTACCGTATTTCTACATATATTTACTATAAGAAAATAATGTTTTTAGAAAATAGATTTTTTGAAAAAAGTTACGAGGCTGCCCCCTTAACGAAAGACGATTATGAATGACATACTTCAAAATTATATAAAAACAACACTATGTTTTAATTTCTAATATATTTAAAGTAACTTGACAATTGTTTCACCATACAATGGCTTCTTCAAAAGTAAATAAGAAAGAAAAATATTTGGTAGTAATCCTGGTTATATAGTGCTTAAAACTATCCTTAATTACCTAAGAGTATGCTAATCATTTTATTATATTATTTATAGACAGAATTATTTTAAGAATGCAAATTGGTGGTACTATTTCAGAGAACTAATAAAGATTAAATGGTTTAAGTCTACCTGTTCGTTTAATAATAGATTGGAGTTTTTCCGTTTGTTAATTTCAAGACATTCAAGCAAATTTAATTTTTTAGATTTATTTTCTACATGTAGGATTTTTAACGTATCATCAAAATTATGGGATTCGTTTATTATATGCGTTGCGTAATGTGAATTGTTCTTATTTTTTAAATAATTATGTTTATGTTCTTTAATGCGAGCTTCAAAAGATCTACCAGTTTGTCCTACGTAGGTTTTAGTACAAGATCCACAATTTAATAAATAAACTCCTGATTTTAAGGATTTCTTAGATTTGGTTTTGTTATTCAAAATTATATTCCATTAGGAATTACTGCCTTTGAATGCTATTTTATTGTTCTTTTTTATTAAATGTTCTAGTTATTTTCCCTGTGTATGTGAGTGTACTAAATTTTCCTTTTTTGTCATTAATTGTGGGATAAATTATAAAGATTGCTTGTTTAAAGGATTTTTTATTTAAGATATTATCTATAATGTTGGGGGTCATATCCATTATTAATTGATATTTGTTTGATTATGTTGAATTCTTTGTTAAAATTAGTTTTAGTCATAGGGATATGTAACAATCTATGTATGAAAGAGTTAAAAGCTGCCTTTTTGTGAGTATAAGGGTGGGATAAACTATTGTGTATTACTGTGTCAGTATGTAATAGTTTGTGAAAAATCGAGAAATCGTGTTTTATTGTTCACTTTTGATATAGATATGCTTAAGAAATTTATAGAGTTATTGGTTTCTAATTCTAAGGTGAATTTAATATTAGGATGCAAATTATCTAGGAAGTTGAGAAAGACTGTTAGTTGTCTATCTGTTCCCGTGAAACAGGAAATGATATCGTCAACATATCTATACCAGTAAACAATATTTTTGCTTACCGCGTTTTGATGAATTTTTAGTTCTAATTGATCCATGAAAATTTCCGCTAGTAAATGGCTTAAAGGATTACCCATTATTAGACCTTCTTTAGATGTATAAAAGTTATCGTTGAATTCAAAATAGTTTTGATCCAAGCACGTCGTAAGTAAATCTAAAATATCCCGTTTAATTTATTCTTGATTAAGGGCTTATCTACTAATTCTATGACTTCATATGGTGGGAAATAAGTTTTGTACATCAAATGAGATAATTCTAGAATTTTCCGGTAAGTTAATGTTTTTAATTTTATCAATTAGTTCATAGGTGTTGGATATACTATATTTCGGTTTAAATTTGCAATGTTGTCGTAGTAAAGGGATGAGTTTTTGTAATAATTTGATTGATGGTGCCGTAACAAACGATACAACTGGTCTAATAGGGAAATCCTTTTTATGTAATTTAATTAGGGAATATAATTTTGGAGCCTGTGGGTTCATTATTGTTAAAGTACTTTTTTCAAGATCATTGAAAATTGTCTTTTAAAGTAGATTTTATTAGTTTTTGGTAGGCTTTTGTTGGGTCATTATTTAATACTTGAAATTTGTCTGTGTTAAGAAAAGAAAGAGTTTTAAATATATATTGTTCTCTAGAAGTAGCTACTACAGACTTACCCTTATCAGCTCTAGTGAATATTATGTTGTTTTCTTTGGCTTTGGTTTTGATCGATACTGCTGTTTTCTGTTCTCTAGCTTGTCTTGGTTGTGGTTGTCCAAATACTTCTTTTTTAATCTTGTTGGCTATCATGTATTTAAAATGTGGGTCTTCATTAGATAAAGCTAATTCAGATTCAACTCTGAGGATTTCTCTTGATTTTTGGATATCCTTAGGTTTTAAATTATACTGTAAGCCTTTTTCAAGTAGTCCTGATTTCTCTTCTGTGAATGTTGAGTTAGTAAGATTAACAAATCTCTTGTGAAATGTATGGTCAGTGAAGTATTTGGTTTCTGGCTCTATTGTCGGGATTTTCTGTTTATTGGTTGTTCTGAGGGTTTGAAGTTTTTTGTTTTGTGTATTGATTTTTTTTGGTAATTATAGAATTTACTTGTTCTCTGACTTTCCTATCGAAGATATCAAATTCCATATTTGTTGATCTATGAGCAATTTCAGTATGTATTACTTTGAGATATATGTTGTAGTTATCTCTTTTGCTGTATTGTTTTTTCATATCTTCAAGTAGCCCCAAAAATGACATACTTCGTCTAATGCTAGAACATTTTAGCTCTGTCATATTTACAAGGTCGAGAAATACATTTCTCGTCGAATTTACGTTCGACGATTGTCTTGGGCTAGGCGGTTGTTCAATTAAATCCCCCGTTTGAAATAGATGCAAATGTGTGTCAGCGGAGAATGTTGCACAGGAAATCATTGTTCAATACTTGATTAACGTAGTCTCATCCGTGACAAGATATATTGCGATATCGTTAATTCGTCAACTTATATGACTGATTATTAATTAATTTAAACAAGGAAGCAATATATTTTGTATTTTGTAGATACGACATACATAAACAATGATACAAGATAATGAAGAGATCTACATAATTTATGACTATGTCTATATTGTACAAATAGACATTTAAAAGTTTGTTTTCCAGAGGGTTATTCATGAATCCAAGCATCGTCGAACGAATGAAATGCGAAAGGCATTAATTTATTGCTAAGTCAGTCAATAAGTTTTGAAAGCAGAAATGAAACAAGATGAATTAATGAAACGAAATACATTTATCTATAATATATATAAAATGCAACGACTCTCTGCCTGTCTGTCTGTCCGTTAGTGCGCTTATCACTGCAGAACCACTTATCCGATTTATGTACTTTTTTTTTTTTAAACATACATATGTTCTCTGGCCAGGTTATAGACTATATTTTATTACGAAAAGTAACATGAGGAATAAGCAGTGACGATAATAGTGAATCAAATCGGAAAAAGTTTGCCGCTAGCGCGTTCTCTTGCAATACACTGCCTAAACCACTAAATATGGAACAATATCATGTAGCAAAGGATATCTATAATATATATAAAATGCAACCTCTCTCTGTATGTTTGTCCGTTTGTGCTCTTATCACTGGAGAACCACTTATCCGATTTACGTGCCTTTTAGTGTTCCGTACGGAACACTTATAAGATGACTTCGGTGTCTGTCCGTCTGTCTGTCACACCCGATTTTCTCCGAAACTATTTGTCATAGAAAGTTGAAATTTGGTAATAATATAGGAATTGATGGCCGCATCAAAGCCGTGTAGTTTTGAAAGTTAAATTTTGACTTAAGGGGGTGAAATCGGAAGTGAAAAAATTTTTTTTTACTAGGTCATCGAGTGTGGTGTCAAATGAAAGTTTGTGAAAACACGAGTAAAAATACATACATATATATAATGTAGTACTTGGACTCACTTTTCTTTGTATTATTTTTAAAAAGTCGCGAAAAATTGCTGTCCCCCCACCTTATCTCGAAAAGTATTGATCAAAAAATTTTTAAAAAATTCTGGAATGCTCTCCACGGGGTGTAGATTGAACGAAAATTATCACGAGTGCATTACCTTTAATAATTTATTTGGTATATAAAAAAAAAAAATCAAGGTCATCAGTGACGATAATAGTGCAAGCATGAAATATGGAACAATATCATGTAGTAAAGAATATAATATATATAAAATACAACGTCTCTCTGTCTGTCTGTCTGTCCGTTAGTGCGCTTATCACTTGAGAGCTACCTATCCGATTTACGTGTTTTTTCTTTTAATTCATACATTTGTACTCTGGCCAGGTTATCTATAATCTTCTATCTAGAATATATATAAAATGCAACGTCTCTCTGTCTGTCTGTCTGCATGTCCGTTAGTGCGCTTATCACTGGAGAACCACTTATCCGATTTACGGGCTTTTTTTTTAAACATACATATGTTCTCTGGCCAGGTTGTCTATAATCTTCTGTAATATATATATATATATATTTATATATATATATATATATATATATATATATATATATATATATATATATATATATATCTATAATATATATATAAAATGCAACATCTCTCTGTCTGTCCGTTAGTGTGTTACCTGCTTTTTTTTAAAACATACATATGTTCTCTGGCCAGGTTATAGGATATATTTTATTGCGTTAGGTAACATAAAGAAGAAGTAGTGACGATAATAGTGAATCAAGTCAGATAAAAGGTTACCGTTAGCGAGTTCTCTTGCAATATACTGCCTAAACCATTAAATATGGAACAATATCATGTTGCAAAGAATATAATATATATAAAAGGCAACGTCTCTCTGTCTGTCTGTCCGTTAATGCGCTTATCACTTGAGAACCACTTATCCGATTTATGTGTTTTTATAAATTTATATTCTATATAATTTGATATAAGCCTAGATTCCATTTTCCAGTTCATTTACCCCATCTCTGAAGTGGTTTTCCGGAAGATGTTCAAAATAATCATCTACGGATGCTATCACCTCATCATTTGTTGAAAAACGCTTCTCACGTAGAAATCTTTTGGGGTTTTGGAACAGATGGGAGTCAGACGGAGCCAGACCTGGCGAATAGGGTGGATATTAAAACAATTCGATCTGTAATTCGACCAGTTTTGCCGTTGGCCAAAGCAGCTCTGTGAGCAGATGCATTGTCATGATGAAAGATTTTTTTAGTGTTCCGTACGGAACACTTATAAGATCACTTCGGTGTCTGTCTGTTTGTTTATCTCTCTGTCTGTCTGTCTGTCACACCCGATTTTCTCCAAAACATAGAAAGTTGAAATTTGGTAATAATATAGGAACTGATGGCCTCATCAGAGTGTGGTGTCAAATGAAAGCTTGTGAAAACACGAGTAAAAAATATATATATATATATATATATATATATATATATATATATATATATATATATATATATATATATATATATATGTATATATAAAATGTAATACTTGCGCGCACTTTTCTTTGTATTATTTTCAAAAAAAATAGCGAAAAATCGCCTTATCTCGAAAAGTACTTATCAAAAAATTTCGAAAAAATTCTGGAATATTCTAAATAGGGTGTAGATTGAACGAAAATTATCACGAGTGCATTACCTTTGATAATTTATCTAGTATATAAAAAAAAACAAAAATTTCAAGGTCATCAGATTTCAGTAAAGATTGGAAACAAATTTTGTTGAAAATTCATTTGGGGTGTGTTTTGTGAAGTCACTGATCATTTTATACCTCTGTAATAAAATTTTTTATTTCAAAAGCAATCAACGTACCGAAAACTAATTGCGCAAGTTCAACTTGTACTTGACCAGTTATTTCTTCTGCAAACCGGGCCTTTTCTTACGACTTTTCTCACTCAGCTTTTTTTTTTTTTTTTTTTTTTTTTTTTTTATGGGTCTAGCACACGTGCTACAGGGAAGTCCCTAAAGCGCTACAGGAGCGACACGTGTGCGGAGAAAGCGATTCACGTTGTTCTTGAATCGCTGTAGATTGTACTCGATGGGAAACACAGTCCTGGGTAAACCATTCCAAAGGTATGATGTTCTCCATATAAAAGACTGCTTGAAAAGCGTTGTACGAGGAGTAACAAGCTGAACCTCATACGGATGTGAAGCATTAGCGCGACGCGTACCTCTAATATGCACCGCTCTGGGAGGAATTAAACGGGCCACATCCTTCGAACACTTTCCATGAAAGTACTTGTAGAATAGGCTCAAGTCGCCAACCGTTCTTCGATGTTCCAGCGAATCAAGGCCGTCGGTCAGTTCCGGGTGTCCAATCAGACGAACAGCTCTTCTCTGGATAGAATCCAACAAATGCAGTGTATGTTTGGGAGCGGAGCTCCAAACATGGGAGCAGTATTCCATAGTTGGTGGAATTTGAGCTTTGTAAAGAATTAACAGTTGTTGTGGAGTGTAAAGCTTTCTGGTTCGAAACAATATTCCCAACTTTTGAGAAGCTCTTCTGGCTATGCCTGCAACATGTTCATGCCAGGACATATTTGCTCCCAAATTAACGCCTAACAGATTGAGTGACGATGTTAGAGAGATGGAGCGCCCCGACATAACTATGTCGGGTTCTGCAACGTTAACTTTTTTAGAAAAAACTGCCGCCTGGGTTTTTGTAGCGTTAAATTCCACTTGGTTACTGTCACCCCAAGATAGAATTTCTTCCAGGTCTTTGTTAAGTTGAATGACTTCCTGCTGTCTGCGGATATTCGTCTGAGTAGTCGATGTCCGAGCGTTCAAAGTGAATGAAGAGATAAGTGTACTGTCATCTGCAAAGCTGTAGATTGGATTCTCGGTCTTTTCCAGCAGATCGTTAATATAAATGAGGAAGAGAGTAGGAGACAGTATGGAACCTTGGGGCACACCGGCGTTGATAGTGAAGGTGTTAGAAAGAAATCCGTCAACTGCCACTCGTAAAGAACGCTCTCTGAGGAAACATGAGAGCCACAAACAGAACTTTTCAGACATACCATAAGAACGTAGCTTAGCCAACAGCCCATCGTGCCAAACACGGTCAAATGCCTTGGATATGTCAAGAGCAACCGCTCGAGATTCTCCAAAGTGTTCAATTGCGTTGTTCCAAACATGTGTTACATAAGTCAGAAGATCTCCTGTTGATCTATTTTTACGAAAGCCATATTGGTGATCACTAATAATGTTGAATCCTTCAAGATATTTTAGAAGATGCTGATTGATAGCCTTTTCCATGACTTTCGATATTATTGAGAGTAGTGCGATTGGTCGGTAGTTATTTGGCAAGGTCTTCTTGCCTTTTTTAGGTATCGGCTGAACTGTGGCACATTTCCAGCAGGAAGGAAATATTCCCTTTCTGTAGGATAGGTTGAAAAGTCTACAGAAAACTGGTGTTAGTTCCCTCGCACAGTTCTTGAGAACTATGGCAGGTATTCCGTCAGCGCCTGAAGCCTTTTTGGTGTCTAGCTTCATCAAAATACGTTTTATGATACGCTGTCTGAAGACAATATCGGGCATCCTTGACTGCACTATGGGAATAGTAGGTGGTGTTTTTCCTTGGAAATCGACAGTAGAATGTGAAGCAAAGAGTTCAGCCAACAAGTTCGCTTTCTCAACAGGTGTCGTTGCAATAGAATTATCTGACCGTGTAAGTGGTGGTATGGTGGATTTGGTGAAATTTTGACTAACTGCCTTAGCGACTGACCAAAAGGACCTGGAATTGCCGGGACAAGCGAGAAGTTTGTTTCTAATCCGTTGATTGTGTACCTCCTTGGTTTCGTCGATAATTTCTTTGCATCTGTTCCTGGCACGAACAAAGATGTTACGATTTATGGTGTTAGGATCTTCACGCCACTGTCGGTATGCAAGATGTTTAGAAGCAACAGCTTCTTTGCATTTTAGGTCAAACCAAGGCTTGCCGTTGGAAGGGCATTTCTTCGAAAAAGGGATGTAAGCCTCCATACCGGCCAAAATAACATCGGAAACCTCCCTGGCGCAGTCAGATGGGTCGTCGGATCGAAAACAAACGTCCAACCAAGGGAAAGTTCGAAAATATTCCATGAGATCTTCCCATTTAGCAGATTTGTAGTGCCAAATCTTGCGCGGTTTGGGCGCCTCTCCGTCACTGATTGGTAGAATACTCGATGTCGAAAGTAGTTTATGGTCGGAAGAACCTAACGGTGGATTTACGCTGACCGTGTAAATCTCCGGATTGGTGGTTAAAAACAGATCAAGAAGACTGGCGAATAGCTGGTCCAAAAGGTTGCAATAATCTTCTCTTGTGATTGTTTTACCCGTTTGAAGGTAATCATTATTAATTATTATGTGAAATGTGAAAAAATAATGAAACAATAATTATTTACACAAACTTTCCACTATATTTGTAATACACCGTAACATGTTTCGCTATCACAGTAGCTTCTTCAGACGTTACATTCTGAGTTACTGAACATTATAGAGTAAAGGTGTTAATATCTAAGTAGAAGCAGGAAAAGAAAATTTATTTTACCATAAACTAATTAACTATTAACAGAAAATATTTAACAAAGGTGAATTATTAAGGTCTACCTGGTCGTTCAATAGGTTGGAATTTTTAAGTTTGTGTATCTCTAGAGACTCTATTAGGTTTAATCTCTGGCTTTTGTTCTCATTGTGTAGAATTTTGAAATTATTATTAAAGGTGTGACCATTCTTGATTAGATCCATCTGTCCCGTAGCCTTTTCATATGCAAATATTCATGCAAAATATGCCTCACGCGCTCTGTTGATATCTTTACGATGTGAGCTATCTCTCTCACTTCCGCTCTGTGGTGATTCGGAACAGGACGGTCGTTTTTTTTTTTTGTGCCTTTTGAGCGACTGCCTTATTCAGACGTCCAGAAAGTGGTTCTGCTTGTACAACTTCTTTTAAGTTCACTAACCCATCGATTTACAGTGGCTTTTGACGGGGCAGATGTGTCATAACAGTTCTCAAGCCATTCTTTGGCTCTGGCGTTATTTATTAAATTATTATATACTATAAGCAAGGATCCATAGGAGATTTGCTAACTTATGTCAAACATATTTAAAACAACGCTACTTAACATTTTAAAAAATCTCTAGTGGTTGCACTAAGGATATATCCAAGGCATTCGACAGCGTTTAGCATGCCGAATTATTGGTTTCTCATGTCTGAAATGTTTTTTTCATGGCTCTAGCGCAGAGGTCGGCAATCTTTTAACTAAGGGGTGCCAGTTTTCATCCATACAACATTTTGCATGCCGACATAGGTATTTACTACAACTAAAATTAACTTAAATTAACTTAAAATATTGCTTTTAGAAGATTTAATTACAAAAAAATTTTAACATTTAACAAATCATTTTATTATACTAGTCGTAGGACCTAGTGTGAACCCTGTGCTTGAAGTTCTTTAGAGAGTTTTCTTATATCCGGTTCATGTCTGATTATTTTCAGTGTCACACATGCTTCCGAGTTGTCTGTTGTCAGCCTGCTTCGGTACGGGTTTAAAATCACTCTCAAATGGGAGAAAAGTTGTTCACAGATATAGAATGATCCGAAAGCTGTAAGCATGGCAAACGCTACTTTCTTAAGACAAATAAATTTCTCTGGTAAACTCATCCAACAACTGAATATCTCGTTTGAATGGTTCTGGCAGTCATCTTCTAATACCCTTCTTAATTCTACAAATTTCGTGTTCCATAATTCGGAGCTTTTAAATTCAATGTACTGAAGATCAAAATCATTAATGTCCATCCATGAGAAAATAGATATGTCAAAGCAACTGCTGGAAAAATCCATTAAATCTGGTTTGATTAAAAAAGCGAACATAGGACCATGTTTATCAAAATCCTGACCCCTCTCGATAAACTCCTCTTTTAAATTAGTCATATATTAAGAATTTCGTCTATTAGTGTACCATCGTCGACACTGGATATATAAGTTTTTAAATTTGGAAAATATTTATATGTGTTTGTAGTAATATCGCTGATAAATAAATCTATTTTTAATTTGAATGATTTCCAGGATTCGTATAAATCCAGAACTGTTTTGCTTGAACCTTGTAACTTTAAGTTGAGTTCACTGAGATGGTTTGTAATATCATTAAAAAACATTAACATACAGATCCAGTACTTATCTTCTAGTTTAGGATAAGCATCCACTTGATTTTTTTCCAACAAGAACGATTTAATTTCGCCAGACATTGCACAAATCTAGAGAGCACTTTACCACGGCTGAGCCAGCGCACATTATTGTGCAATGGTATATCTGAATATGCACTTTTTAATTCCTGCAGAAACGCCTTAAATTGTCTATGGATCAGTGAAGAACGACCGACAATGTAGTTAACTATTTTAACCACTCAATCCATCACGGATTTTAAACTGCCAGCGGAGATTTTAGCACACAAACTCTCTTGGTGAATTATGCAATAAAAATTCAAAACTGATCGACCATGCGTTCAATAAGAAGGGAAACAAATCCTTTATGTCTCCCAATCATAGCAGGAGGGCCATCTGTCGTTACGCAAAAATTTTTATTTAAATCAATGTTCCGCTTTTCAAAATGTTTAACAAATTCTGAAAATATATCCTCTCCTCTTGTAGTTCACTGCAATGGGAGCAGACAAATCAGCTCTTCATACACACTGCCATCATCGAAGTATCGCGCAACGATTGCCAGACGGGCAATGTCATTAATATCGACACTTTCATCCAATGCTACACTAAAAACAAAACTCCATTAGATAGCGTCTCTCTGCTGTTTTTGGACATTTTGTGTCATGTCGTTAATTCGTTTCTCGATGGTCCGCGCTGATGCCGGTACATCCCTAATCCTGGCCAATATTGTATCCTTATTGGACGAGTCGTCGCCAGTACTCAAAAACGTTTGCTTCATAAATTCTCCGTCTCCGGCCTACCCTTTTGTGACAACGATTGTGCAATTTTGAAACTGCATTCAGTTACCTGATTTTTTTCTTGGAAAATTTTGCTAAAGAATGTTGACTGTTTCTAGTATTGTTTACTTGCTCTTTGTATTGCCTCCCTTTTATCAGCGTTATCTTTAAATGACGATTCATGTTTTATCTGGAAATGTCGTTGAACACTAGATGTCCGGAAAATTACGTTTTCCCGACATAGGACACAAATGGCCCGATCGTTTTGCTGTACAAAACCATAATCTGTTGTCCATGAAGTTTGAAATGATCGAACGTCTACATTCTGTTTCTTCGCGGCCATAACGCAACGCAATTTTTAATTTTTACACTTTTCGACGACTATTGACTGAAACGGATGTTACTTCTATACTAAATGATCCAAACGTGTAGCCGTTTGCTATATATAGAAAAATAATGTTTCCAGAAAATTCCAATAATTACGTTTATTAAATTTCTCAGAACAAAAATTATTATCTACAACGCGCCCATTGAAATCAAAGGGCAGCCTAGAAGTTAAATCTAACAAAAACTAAAGTTCGGCAATATAAAAGAGTTGCGGCGCGCGTCGGAACGATTGAAGTAAAGTCGAACAAAAGCGCCTTATAGCGACTCTTTTGATCTGAATTGAGGACGTTTATTTGTGTTTTTGCCTAGGCTTGTATTTTGAGGCTTGCCGTCTTTAATACTTGCCGAAATTAAAGCGAAACCAATGCACTCAGTAAAGTTATAAATTACAAAATATATATTTTGTAGTTTTTGGTAATAATACCTAGTGACCTATATAATATATCGTTTTTGTTTGTATCGTTAAAGTAATACTGTCTTCGATTATTTACTTAATTTCGAAACATATTACAGATTACAGAATTAATGTGTAAACTTTGAATAGGTACGCGTGCCATTCAAAATTGCTTGGCGTGCCAAAGATGGCACACGTGCCGTAGGTTGCCGACCCCTGCTCTAGCGTTACCTCAGAGAGTATTCGTTACAAGTGAAATGATGGGTTTCTTTCTAATAACTTCACTATCAACGCCAATGCGCTATGAGGCTCCAATCCTCTTTCTCCTTTACATTCACCACCTGCTGGACAGGACCGGCGATTTAATCTACAGCTTTGCCGATGATAGTACGCAGAAAGTTATTCAACCTAACAAAGAACTGGAAGAAATTCTATCTTTAGATAACACTAACCCAGTACAATTTAACGCGGCAAAACCAAGTAGGTAATTTTTTTCTAAAAAAGTTAACGTTGCAGAACCTGACATAGTTATGTCAGGAAATTTTATCGGCAACTTGCTAGGCGTTAACTTGGGAGAAACATATAACAAATATTCGTATAAATATAATATTCTGATTCACATCATAAAATTAAATACGAAAATTGTCATTTTTTTTGTTAATTAAACCTTAAGTGATATAAAATTTATGTTGCACACGAACAATAATAATTGTTCAATATTGGTTTATAACGCTCCGATCGTGACGGAATTAAATTATCATGTTTCCTATACATCCGAATTGTATCATAGTTCCTTGTTCGGTATTAATTATACTAATTTTCATAGGAAAACAATAAATTGATGTAACTGATTGGTATGAGATATGAGCGAATTCCGAGGTCAATATAATTTATTTAATAGTGAGCTTTCAACGACGGTAAACAGGAGAGAATTCAAAGAAGAAAATGGTAACTCAAACTTGGCTTACTGAATCTTAATTAGCAACTCTTAATTTTCAAGAGCCGGATCTTGATCATCGATTTCTAGGTTAGCCTGCCATTTAAAGCGTTTACGAAGGTATGGTTATTCGAACAAACAAATTTTCACGTATGTAAAAAATGCGTTTTACTGAAAGGATACACAAGAGTATTTTTCTGTTTCGGTGAGTCTAAAATCGATATTATTTTATTTTATTAATCGATATTTTTAGACCTCGACTACTTTATATTAAAGCATTTAAAATAAAAAGCTTTTTAAAAATATATATGATAACGCGACAATAACAGTTAACATTACAGAAGACTTTAAAACAAACAAAATTGCAATAAAAAAAGGAGGCAGACAGGGAAATACCATTTCCCCAAAGTTATTTACCCTCGCATTGGAAGATGTTTTTAAAAGACTGAATTGGAATGAAGGGCATCAAGATAGATGGTAAGTACCTAAGCCTTCTGCGCTTGGCCGACGACATTGTATTTATTAGCCAAAACATAACGGAACTACAAACTATGTTAAAAGAACATCAAGAAGAATCCGTAAAAATTGGACTAACAATAAACATGAGTAAAACTAAAATCACGACAAAGAACGAGGTAGATCTACATATAGGAGGACAAAGTTATTGAAAATGTCAAGGAATATATATATATATATATATATATATATATATATATATATATATATATATATATATATATATATACCTAGGTCACAATATCAAATTAGGCAAAAAAATCAAACTGCCGAGATAAGTAGACGTGTTCGGTTAACATGGGCAAGCCATAGGTAAACCGACACATATTTTAAGAAATGAGATGATGCTCATCAGTAGATCAGTCAACAAACTCAGGACAACACAAAAAGCTATTGAGCGAATGATGCTAGGAACATATATCATTTTTCAAAATATCTCTAAAGAATAAAAAGTACTTCTTTTATCTTAAATAACCGGTCAAGTGTAAGTTGAACTTGCGCAATGAGTGTTCCGTACGTTGATTGCTTTTGAAATAAAAAATTTTGTTACGGAGGTATAAAATGATCAGTGACTTCACAAAACACACCCCAAATGAGTTTTCAACAAAGTTTGTTTCCAATTGTTACTAAAATCTGATGACCTTGAAATTTTTGTTTTTTATATACCAGATAAATTATTAAAGGTAATGCACTTTTTCGCAATCAACCTACGGAACACTAATTGCGCAAGTTCAACTTGCACTTGACCGGTTATTTTTTTGTAAATTTTTGATTAATGTAGGTTCAATTGCGGCAAGATTTATTGCAATACTGCCAATTATTCTAAATGTATACGATTAATTTCTTGTCTACTATAATCTATGTACAAAGGAAACAGTAAATTTCTGTAATTGATTGTGTTTAGTAATTGATTATCTCAACATGCATAAAAACAAAGGGAAATTGAATAACTACAGTCATAATAAAAAAATGGACTTCAATCACTTTAATCTTATGCAATTTTTGAGCGATTTTAAAATTTTTAACTCCCAGCAAGCTATAGGTACATTTGTTAATATAGTGAAATCCGTTTATAATCAACTCCAAAAAATCACTAAAAATGGTTCGCTATATCCGGAGTTCGTTACAAACAGTAAACAAAATCTAATTTCATTTTCACTACTTTTTTATTTAGATTATGCTTAGAAAAATGAATAATAATAATTATTAATTTAAAAGAAAATGTTCGAGGGAAAATATAGCAAATCACACTAAGGTTATTATTATGTATGTTGGTTCATACACGAGTATAAACGAAAACATTAAAATACGTAGTTTATACAATAAAATCAAAAATTTTCGTTTGTACAATTTTACTTGAAAAAGAAATGGTGTTTACATAATTGTCAAGGTCACAAAAACTACTCCATACATGTTCAGGAACTTCACGAGATTCCGAAAATTGCAAGTTTCAGTCATTTTCTTAGTCATTTCTGAAATGGATGAAACGTAAATCTTATCTACTTCTCCAAGCTCTCCTTCTCCAAATCTTTCTATAATGACATTTTAAAGAATGTATCGCACCTTGATCCATAGGCTGGATCTTTGCACTTGTGTTTGGAGGCATAAAAACCAGTTTTATTTGCTGTAGATCAACTTCAGGGTGCAATGGACAGTTGTCAATCAAAAGTAATATTTTTCTGTTTGTGAATTTTAATTCTATGTCCCATTCGATCAGTTCGTTTTTAAAAATTTCTGATTTTCATCCAGGCTTTACTGTTGGATTTGTATTTCACTGATAAATGTTTGTCTTTAAAACACCTGGGATTGGCGCACTTTCCTATAATCAACAACTTTCTTTTCTCTGTTCAAGACATATTTGCAGTTACCAATACAGTAATCCTTACTTCTGATAATTTTCCACCAGCACACAATTCTCTCCGACAAACTTTAATGTCTTATCAGGCGTCATCTTCTAAAACAAACCCGTTTCATTCGCAATAAAAATGTCCACATATTCATAACTTTCTCGAATTTCCGGCCATATATTGGCCAACCACTGACCAAAAACTGCACTCCTGCAGTTTCTCCTGCTATCTTACCCCCACTAATATTATGTTGCTTTTTAAATCGTTCAATCCAACTTCTAGAACAGTTAAACTCGGTGTTCTCAATTTTTCTTCCCAATTCACTAGCTTTCTCTTGTAAAGTATAGCCGGTAATGGGAACATGTTTATGTCGTTTTTGACTAAACCATTTAAGGAGTCCTTTATCGACTTGGTCATCTGTAGATTTTCTTACTTTTTACAACTAAAGTTTCTTTTATCATAGATTGATAAGATTTCTTGCCTTCTTCCATAAGATAGAAGCCGTAGATTTAGTTAAATTCAACTGTTTGCAAACATCGCTTTGTTTAACTCAATTTTCTATTTTCCTTATAATATCGCGTAAAAGTAAACGATTTACGTGTACTCATTTTAAAATAAAAACTTAAAAATTCACTTTGCTCCTTTGATCAAATATGCATTAGAACCGCACAACACAAGTGAATTGAAAATAATAATGCTCGAACTAACGACGCGGCAGAAACAAGTAGAATAGGAGTTCCCAGCGAGTTTCGGCGAATTCCCTAGATCAAGTTGCGCGACATCGAGCACAGGGAGTGGCAAGTTCGTTATAAACGGACACAAAACATTCAAATTTGGTTCGCTTTATCCGGAAGCTCGTTATAACCGGGTTCGTTATAATCGATAAAAATTTGCATTGGTTTTATGGGAGTTTTTTCGTGCATTATAAAATAGTTCGTTTTAACCAGAAATTCGCTATAAACGGGTACGTTATAAGCACACTTCACTGTTTATCACAAGAAAAAAAATCATAATTTTTTTTATATAAGGATAATATTGTTAAGAAATTCTGTGGTGAAATTAGGCTTTAAAGGGTACGGCCACTCCAGGTCCCAGGCAAAAAGGCTAATTACGGATTTTTTTTTTCAAGAGAACAATATAAGCAGTCGAAAATTTATTTGAAGTACTTATCAAACAAAGATTTAATTGTATGAAAATATTTTTTTTAATCTTTTTAATTCAAAATGGCCGCTTCAGAATCCAAGACGACAAGGCACCTTTTATATGAGGTCTGATTGCGTAAGATTTCAATCTAAAACGAAAAACCAAAAAATTTTCATTAATATATGTCAAAAACTAGTGGATAACAAAAGTGGAAAATATCGTTTTTTTGAAAAATGGTGCATATTTGAAAAAAAAAACGTTCGTTTTCCATCCAAAAATTTCAGGAAAAATTGTTTTAAAAAAGGAAGTTTATAACTCATTGCAAAATCCGTGCGTTATTCACCAGTTTTTGGCAAATATTAATGAAAATTTTTCGGTTTTTTTGTTCTAGGTTGAAATCTACAGAAGCAATAGTTTCGCCCGTTTCAGGTCCCCCATAAAAGGTGCCTTGTTGTCTTGGATTCTGAAACAACCATTTGGAATAAAAAGAATTAAAAAAATAATTCTTGTACACTTAAATATTTGTTTAATGAAGTACTTCAAATAAATTTTCGTTTACTTTTATTACACTCTTGAAAAAAATTAGCCTTTTTCGTGGGACCTGGAGTGGCCTTATCTCTTAATATGTCTTGTTTTTAACATCATCATTTTTTACTCCATTTTTACTGACCCATTTCAATTAGAACCGTCGAGACCTATAGAGAGGATACGAACATTTTAAAAAGGAATTTGGTTTCAAAAATACAAAAATCATCATATAGTAATAGACGTCAGAAAGTTAACATTTCAGAACTTATTGTGAAATGAATCAATGAGAGTAATTAGCATAAGAGTTTCCTAATTAAATTCTTACTAAAAAAGAGATATTTTACTTATTATCCAAGATACCTAACGTTCTAATGCATTTTCAATAATAAAAAGCCTGTATAACGATTCTATCTTTTCAAGGAGGATAAAATAATAAATTATATAAGAAACATAATAAGAGAGATTTTGCAACGCTTATTTTTTCCATGCCTTTGTCCTTATTGTTATCTCCAGTATGCGCAGTATTAGCGCGAAGGAATTGCAAGTTTGGGTTAGTATTCAACTTCTAAATTCTAAAATTTCAAAATCATTTGAAATTAGCACTACATACAGCCTTAGCCAAAAGTATTAGGCACCCCTAATAAACACGTGAAACTCATAAAATACTAAAAAAGACTAATTGTTTTAATAATACTATAGGCGGCGCTGTCAAAAGCTAACTTAAACAATAGACAATCTCTTTTACAAGTCCATAAATACCTGGCCCACAAAATTGCGATAATGAGGTTTTTTGAAAAACCTCTTTTTACTACTTGTAGTGTCAAGAAGCTTCCGTATCGTGTTTTATTTGTGAGCTGGACATTCTATATTTGAGAAATGCCTAAGAAAAGTTAGTGAGCTTGGTATTAAAAAACGAATTAAAATTCAAACCCTACATGAATAAGGCAAGTCCCAAATAGAAATAGTCAAGTTAGTGAAATGTTCTCGGTGCGAGTGCAATGTGCTATTAAAAGGTTTGTGGAGACTGGCTCCCATGCCAACAAAATGGGAACGGGCAGAAAAACTTCAAACTAATGAGCGACAAGACAGAAAACTCATCCGCGAGTCTATTAAAAATCGGAAAAAAAACATCAACTCTGTCGGAAAAGATTGGGATGCCGATTAGTTCTCGAACGGCAAGGAGAAGACTGACAGAAGCTTGATTAAGAGGGTGCAAAGCTAGAAAGAAGCCTTGGCTTTCAGAGACTAATAGGAAGAAACGCTTAGAGTGGGCTCTGAAGCATCAACATTTTAGCGAAGAGGATTAGTCTAATGTATGGTCAGACGAATCCAACTTTGAGGTAAGTTTTCATATGAAGGGTCCAGGGGAAAAACAACTTAAGTCCACAAAATCTAATTTCGAGAAAATTGAAATTTAGCGTTCCAAGTCTCTAAAATGCCAGTAAACTGTCGAATTAAGTTTAAAAAATTAATAGATATGGTTCATAAAAGTGTTTTCTGTGTAATTATTCAAAAAATTTCATAAAAATATATAAACAGGGTCCACAGAGGCATTTTTTGTAAAAAACAGCTGGACTTACGTTTTTTTTTCCCTGTAAGTTGGGTACCTATAAAAAAAAACTAATAAATTAATGTTTTTATCACAATTTTTCTTTATTAAAAAACAGACAATTTACTGTATTACATAAATAATCTAAAAGCTAATTATTTTTTGTATCAACAAAAATAATGTTATTTATTATTTTTAACTTTGTTTTATAATTTTTAATTGTTTTAAAAAAGGCAAGCAAATAAAGTTGCTTATTTATTTAAAAAGTTGAAAAAAATTATTTATTATTTTAAAAGTTAAAAAAAAATCGCTCATTGATCAATGTCAATAGGAGGATCATCGATATAATCGTCAGCGTCATCATTATCTTCATGATCATCATGTGGCAACTCCATATAAAATTTTTTTGATTGCGGCCGTTCTACAAATTTGGATAGGTGGAGTAAGTCCCTATATTTGGCCTTCTTAATGGGTACTTTTTCAGTGTATAAGCTCTTCAGTTCAATATTTTTTTCGGATTCAGAATTAGTACTATTCTCTTTCTTTCCCTTCGGATTTCGAACGGCTTTTCTTTTCTTTACAATGGGCTTATTTTCATAATGGCCCAAATAGGTGGACTTGTAAAATATCGCATCTTGGTTTTTGTCTTTTAAAACTTGCATCATGCGAATTGGTCTTGTCTGAAATGGACGCTTTGGTTTATATAAAGGTGACAAATAATCAGTCCAATTTTGAAAAACAAAATCTTTTCCACAGTCTATAACTTCAAAAGCTGTTGGTTTATCTCGAGATGTACATAAAACCTCTCTCCAGTCGTCTGGGTGCTCAACGTATGATTTTTGGTTAACTAGCCCCATATTTTTATCGCACTCTAAGTAAGAATGCCCTCTAATCGGAAATACCATCTTAATGGAATCAAACCTTTCCTTTTTTGTTACTAAAAAGTGAATCATTCTAAACACTGTGTAGTTCTTATTTTGGCCGGCACAGGAGTCACAAAAGATTACTAGTTCTTTGACATCCAAAGGCAAAATTTTGTAAACAAAATGGTATATAGCATTGAACATACATCGTCTGCACCTTTTTTAGCCACAGACTCGTCGTACGTATAGAATATAGATCTTGAATTTGACAATATGTGAATGTTGAAGCTGATAAAGTTAAGCTGGCGCCTGTAATATACGTCATTAGTTGTTATATTAGGGCAAGGTAAATTTTTCTGAAAATCCATTGCAATAGCTTGGATAGCTGAATTCTTTACTAATTTTTTGCGATAATGTCGTTTCAAGGAATAGAAACGATCAGCTTTGGTTAATTGAAGCTTATATTCTTGTTCTTTTTGTGCAGTTTGTGCAGTTAATGACTCGGTCAATCTTAAATCTTCATCACCAGACTTAATTTTTTCTTTCAATACTTTAATTTCACTTTTCAGGACATCACAAGTACTACAAGTGTCTTTCCTTGGATATCCAAAGGAAATATTAAAATTGTTTTCGAAAATCTGTCTAAATGTTTCGTACGAAACTTTGTTTTGGGGAAATTTTTGATCGTACATACACCAGACTTTTTTAATATTCAAGTCATCCGGTAGATATAGCTTTTTAGTATCTTTCAATGAGTAATGAGATTTTCTTCCCCTCAAATTTTTAATGAAATCATTGACTTGATTACTTAGAGTACCTTCTAAAAGTTTCTGGGGACGGTTATTGTGTTTACCACGTTTATCTTTGGGCGACTGGCCAGTACAAATCAAACTTTTTTTAATAGTTTTAATTCTTTCTTCTGTAACCCCATGTAACGAAATAAATGCTTTTTGGCAAACTTGTATATCTTGGGTATTATTGTTTTCCCCTTGTACTAATCTGATACGATAATTAAAAGATGCTGCCTTAGCCATGGCAATATCTTTTTGTCTGGGACGCCTTCGGATTACAGGAAGAGTTGTCATTAGACCGCATAAATATGAGTTTTGATCATTACGGCTTTCTAATTCATTAAATTCACGAATAATTCTCATACGTTCGGCATTAGATATAATCTCAAAACAGCGAAATCTTTTACATTCACAGTTAGGGCCAGTTTCGTGAGATGCTACTCTAAGTTTTTTCATAACGTCTGTTATCCTACCTGTTTTTTTTTTTCGTTTTTTTGTAGGTCCATGATTTGATTTTAGCTCTTTGTCAGATGAACTATCACAATCACTTATCATAATTTTTAATAATAAAAATGTTTATTTCAAAAGAAAACTGATTGTAAACACACTAAAACCTTTGCATAAAGAACTTTACTAAAATAAATCAATCAAAAACACTGACTGACTGAAGTGACAGAAAGTGTCTGACGCAATACTTTAAAGAATGTCATAAGGCGCCCGCCTTCAATAGATAGCAGCACTAACTCGATTTTGAAATAAAATGGACTTAAGTTGTTTTTCCCCTGGACCCTTCATTTATATGGACTAGGTTTGATATCCATCAATGTTGAATAAACTAGCTGAAAGCTATGGTATTTCTTCAATAGCTAGCAGCACTAACTCGATTTTGAAATAAAATGGACTTAAGTTGTTTTTCCCCTGGACCCTTCATATGATTTATTTTAACAAATAACTACATACAATTACTCTTGATTTAATCCGTTTTAGTCAAGTAACCTAAACTAATTTTTTAATTGAGAATTTTTTCTATTCTTACAGCTGTTCGGAACGTCAGGTGTGACATTCGTGAGGCGGCGTGTCGGCGAGGAATACCATCCAGATTGCGTGGTACCTACAGTCCCTGGCCAAATTATTAGACGCACTGCAAGATTTCATGTAAAATATTAATTACCGAGTGATATTGTACCGTTTTATTATTTTAAATTGATTTGTTTTTTATTTTTATATTATCCAATCAATTACCTATTTATTTGACATAAATAAAACAGCATTAATTTAGAAAAGCATAAGTTTATTAAGTTTTAAAGAAAAGTGAAATTAATGTTAGTAAAAGTCAATATTTAGTTGAGCCACCTTTAGCCGCTATCAAAGCTTTAATTCTGCGCGGCATGCTATCAATGCAAGATTGTACTGTCTCCTGCATTTGAGAATGATGATTCCACACATGAATATCTCTTTTCTAGGAGCTGGGTTTTGTTGGTAATCACATCTTTAGCCACTTCTCTTTTCATCAGCTCCCACACATTTTCAATGGGGTTCATATCAGGGCCAATCCAACAGAGGGATGTTTTTTTCTGCCAAAAAAGCTTTAACAGACCGAGCAGTGTGGCAGGGAGCTCCATCTTGCATGAAAGTGAATGGTTCCCCATTTGGAAACCATTCTCTGAGCTGCGGAATCAACCGATTTTGTAATACTTCTTTATACTGATCTTGCCTCATTATTCCTTTGACGACGTACAGACGTCCAGTGCCCTTGCCGCTGATGACTGACCAAATCATCACTTTGGTGGGATGTTTAACCGTCGGGACGACACAATCAGGATGAAACTTTTCTCCATGACGACGACGCACATACTGAGCTTTATTCTGCAAAATTTCGAATGTGCTTTCGTCACTGAAGCAGACCTGTCAAAAATAGGAAAAATATATAAACTTCCATGTTTATTTGCTTTATTTAACTGAAAATGATAATAATGTATCAATTATTGATTAAATTGCTGTATCTTACCGATCTCCAGAAATCCATATCTTTGTCTTGCCATTGTTTGGCCCACTTCAGGCGCTTTGCTTTCATTGCAGCTGTTAACTTGGGCTTCCTGGCGGGGCGACAGGCCTTAAAATCTAATTCTTTCAATTTTCTTCGAACAGTGCGCTCAGGAGCATTTACGCTAGCATCCTGGAGTTGTGATTTTATTACCTTTGTGGTAGCAAATCTGTTTTCTACACAAATTTTCTTCAAACATCTCTCTGACCGTGGAGTGAAAATTGGTTTTCTACCGCATCTTTTCTTTCTTTTCGAGCTTAATTCCTTCCCTGACTCAATTTTCTTTTTTATGCGTCGTACACTAGCTTCAGAAACCTCCAATCTTCGTGATATTTCTCGGTTTGTAAATGTTTTCGCAATCACAAGGGCCTTCACTTCAGCTTTTTTTACGTGGTGAAAGATCGCCTTTTCTACCCATAATGAAAATAGTCCAATTACTTTTTTAAAACACTGCATACAAAATAAACTAATAACTGAGTAGTATAAAACTGTTAAACAAACAATCACAGTCCATAAAGCCACAGAAACACGTTCGTACCTGACTCGATTCCGATCGCGACTGATACAGGTTTGTACTTATTTACGTTCATGTATCACTTTGTCAACACAGTGTTGCCATATGTTAAAAATAAATACAAATATGTAGTCTACAACAATTCTTTTAAATAAAAATCAATAATACTGTAGTTTAAATATACCATTATTGCATAAAAACTCTTAAGAAACATAAAATTACTAAAAAAAAATACAGTGCGTCTAATAATTTGGCCAGGGACTGTACTGTAAAACACGGAGGAGGCAGCATTATGATCTGGGGCTGCATAGCTGCTAAAGGTGTTGGCGAAATGTTCGTTTGTGAAGGCCGCATGAACAGCCAAAAGTACATAAATGTACTAGAAACTGAACTGATGCCTTCGCTAACGCGCATTTTTGGCGACACTAATTTAGACGACATTAAATTCCAGCAAGATAATGCACCTTGTCATAAATCAGCGGCTACGATGCGCAGGTTTAGAAACAATAACATTGTCTTGTTGGATTGGCCGGCGCAGTCTCCAGATCTAAACTCTATCGAGTATCTTTGGGGTATTCTGAAGCGCAAGATAGGGGAGGATAGCATAACATCAAAAGCAGCGCTAAAAAGCGCTTTGATGGATGAGTGGGATGCCATAAGTACAACTGAATGTACTAGGCTGGTACGCAGCATGCCCCAAAGAAATGCTGCTGTAATTAAAGCTAAGGGCGGACACACCAAATATTAATTTATTTCATAATTTTACCTCAATATACGATTTTACAAAACATGCGAATTTAATTTTTTACTCTGAAACACAAGAAATGAAGTAAATTGTAGGGTGCCTAATACTTTTGGCCAAGGCTGTATACTGTAAAGCCACTGTGCCAAAAATTGAAAAATCTTAAAATAATCTGAACACTAATTAACTGTTGGAAGTGTTATTTGCAATAAAAGATTATCATTTCGATTTTACTGTATTTTCTTAGTGGTTTGTATACCTAAGTAAGAAAAAAAAACAGGCCTTACCATAATAGCGATAAGAATAACGAACTTCTAATAACCTCTCTCATAAGTTCCTAAATAAAGAAAACCGTTAACCTTATTAAAGGTTTCAATACTGCGCAAGGCTCCAAAGGGTGGGCGCATGCTTCAAATAACGATAACAGCGGAGCCTTTTATAATTAATTTCTTCCCTATACTTCTGTGCAAGCTCCAAACATTAGGTTCATGCTTCAAATAAAGATAAAGACAGTGGTGACCTACGAAAATAGGCGTTGCAAAATTTCTCTAATGTCTGCAACGCAGTTTCTTTAAATGCAAATTACAATATAAACAATACGCAATCGTCTGGGGTTTTCCATCGGTGCATTGTAATATTCTTTAGATCCAAAGCAATTTAAAGTCTATTGCAAGTTTATATTGACGGACGTGAAATCATTCGGCCTATTAAGTTTAAAATTGTTACATGTATGATCTTTACATACCTAAATAGGTAGTACACTTATCTCTTCATTCACTTTGAACGCTCGGGCATCGACTACTCAGACGAATATCCGCAGACAGCAGGAAGTCATTCAACTTAACAAAGACCTGGAAGAAATTCTATCTTGGGGTGACAGTAACCAAGTGGAATTTTAACGCTACAAAAACCCAGGCGGCAGTGTTTTCTAAAAAAGTTAACGTTGCAGAACCCGACATAGTTATGTCGGGGCGCTCCATCTCTCTAACATCGTCACTCAATCTGTTAGGCGTTAATTTGGGAGCAAATATGTCCTGGCATGAACATGTTGCAGGCATAGCAAGAAGAGCTTCTCAAAAGTTGGGAATATTGTTTCGAACCAGAAAGCTTTACACTCCACAACAACTGTTAATTCTTTACAAAGCTCAAATTCGACCAACTATGGAATACTGCTCCCATGTTTGGAGCTCCGCTCCCAAACATACACTGCATTTGTTGGATTCTATCCAGAGAAGAGCTGTTCGTCTGATTGGACACCCGGAACTGACCGACGGCCTTGATTCGCTGGAACATCGAAGAACGGTTGGCGACTTGAGCCTATTCTACAAGTACTTTCATGGAAAGTGTTCGAAGGATGTGGCCCGTTTAATTCCTCCCAGAGCGGTGCATATTAGAGGTACGCGTCGCGCTAATGCTTCACATCCGTATGAGGTTCAGCTTGTTACTCCTCGCACAACGCTTTTCAAGCAGTCTTTTATATGGAGAACATCATACCTTTGGAATGGTTTACCCAGGACTGTGTTTCCCATCGAGTACAATCTACAGCGATTCAAGAACAGCGTGAATCGCTTTCTCCGCACACGTGTCGCTCCTGTAGCGCTTTAGGGACTTCCCTGTAGCACGTGTGCTAGACCCATTAAAAAAAAAAAAAAAAAAAAAAAAAAAAAATAGGTAACAACTTTACCAGCTCAGCAGCCTTTGTTAAAGCTTCTAATGTAAATAAAATTATTTAGGATTAAATGCAACACTTTTTTTAACGAGTGCGGAGAGTGATCTTTCTTTTGTTAAAATTCTTATGACAAATACGAATTGTAAACGTGATAAATGGGCTGGGTTAAAAAAAAGGGTTACATACACCTTAAATTTTCAAAAATTTGATCTTTTTACGAATTTTTATTCTCTATAGTTTTAAGAATTATTCAAAAATTTTTTTTAAGAAAATTCCATTCCACTACAAAGTTATAGCAATAAATGTGACCTGGCGTCGGATTAGGACCGCTACCTGTCTCAATGCCGTGCATCTCGGCAACTGCGTTTCGGATTTCTTTTGTCAACCGGTTTCTTTTGAAAATAAAGCCTTTAAAATTTTGCATCCATTAATGGAATTTATGATTCCTCTAGAGCAGGGGTGCTCAAACGGTCGATCGCGAGTGCTTTTTGAGTCGATCTCACTACTCACAGATTTTGTTTTAGGTAACTAAAACAAAATGTAATGAATAAACTACTAAAATTTATTCGATCCACAATTAGGCCAGAATAACCCCCTCATCACTTTATTTTATCGTAATAACCCCCTGCTAGCGGCAAAAGGCGGCTTTATCAAAGTCTTGTCAAAGAAAAGCCGCGTTTTGATTCCCGCCGATTTTTCTAGAAACTTCGGGAGGCGTGTTTGACGGGAACATTCGAGACTTCGTTCGCGCCGATATAAATGTTGCGCCTGCAGGAATAGGAGTCAGTCTGAGTTGTAACTTGAAGGCGATACATCGATACAAAGTTTATTAATAAATAGTCCAAAATGAGTGCGGCGAAGAAAAGTAAAACTTATCATTTTGATAACGATTGGGAGGAAGAATTTTTCTTTTGTATGGTAAAGGATAAGTGCATTTGTCTCATTTGCCGTGCGTCAGTTGCAACACCTAAGCGTGAGAACTTAGAGAGGCATCATAAAACGGTTCATAAAAACTATGAAAAGGATTTTCCGTCACAGAGTGAATTAAGAAAACGAAAAGTACGTGATTTGATAACTTGTTTGAAAAAAGAACAAATCATGTTCACAAGACCAGCCAAACAATCAAAAGCTGCAACGATCGCGTCATTTAAAATATCTCATATATTGGCGAAACACAAGAAACCATTTTATGACGGATTGGTTGTGAAGGAAGCATTTATTGAAGCGAGTGAGACTTTATTTGGAGATTTTAAAAATAAAACAGAGATTATGTCTGCTATTAGAGAACTTCAGTTATCTCGTCCGACTGTCACAAGGCGTGTTGAAGTCATGAGTCAGGACATGGCAGATAAACTAAAACATGATATCATGGAATGTACATACTTTTCTTTACAGTTCGACGAATCCACCGATATGACAGACACTGCCCAGCTGTGTATTTTTATTCGAATGGTATTCAATGACATGTCGGCTAAGGAAGAGTTTTTGACAATGATTCCTCTGAAAGGAAAGACCCGTGGCGAAGATATATATGACATTTTCTTCAATTTTGTAACAAACTACAAGCTACCAATATATAAAATAGTGTGCATTACAACCGATGGAGCACCAGCCATGACTGGAAACAAAAACGGTTTTGTGGCATTGTGTCGAGCTAATGATGATTTCCCTTCATTTTTCTCCTTCCATTGTATTATACATCAACAAGTTTTGTGTTCAAAAGTTCCAAACATGGAGGAGATTATGGGCATTGCAATAAAAATTGTGAATTCTATCCGTGCACGTAGCTTGCAACGACGGCTCTTTAAATTGCAGTTGGAACATAGTGAATCAGCTGAACCCACTGATTTAGTTCTTCACACGGTCGTCAGGTGGTTGAGTCGCGGAAAATTCTTAGAAAGACTTCAAGAATTATTGCCCGAAATAACAGCTTTTCAGGACGAAAGAGGTGATGACACTCGGATGCTGAAAAACGGAAAACGGCATTTTTGACAGACATCACAATGCATTTAAACACCATTAATTTGGAGCTTCAAGGTAAAGGAAAAACTATTATTGAGATGATTAGTGCAATAAACGCATTCAAAAGGAAATTGCAACTTATGATAGATCAACTGAAAAGAAAGGATCTGAAAAATTTTCCGTCTTTGAAAGCAAGGATTCCTCAGTTGAATTATGATATTTATGAGGCAGAATTATCAAATATTTTGGGCCAATTCGAAATACGTTTTTATGATTTCAGTAAATTGGCAAATATCGCATCATTTATGAGTTATCCTTTTTCGTGTAAAAACATTGAGGAATTAGCTACTGAAATAGCAAGTCAGTTTAACATGGACTCATGTTCTGTTGAAAATGAGTTAGTGCAGATTATATCAGATATACATCTCAAAGCCACAGCATCTGATACAAAATTCTGGTGTTTTATATCTGAAGGTAAATATCCGAATCTAAGGCAAATCGCCCTTCAACTGACGACAATGTTTGGGTCAACTTACTTGTGCGAGTCTGCATTTTCTGAAATGAAAATAATTAAGTCAAAATATCGCAATCGACTAACTGACGAACATATGTCATCATGCTTGCGATTAGCACTCGGTACCATCTTATGAAAAGTATGCTGAGGACATGCAGTGCCACGCTTCAACATCCAAAGTCACTCTTTAGTTAAGTTTAGACACTAGAACTCGTTTGTTTTGTAAGAACCAATAAACTCGCAATTTTGATTAATTATGAGTTTTTTCATTGACATTTTAGAGCAGACCTACACTTATTTTGACTAAAAAAATGCATATTGTGCGGAAAACTAATATCCATGCCACGATACACCCTACCTAGACGACAATCCTGCATCACACTTACTTGCAGCCTCTCAGAGTAGATCGATCGTAGTCTAACAACATTGAGGTAGATCGCCAGCAGTTCAAGTTTGAGCACCCCTGCTCTAGAGGAAGAAGTACGAAGCTGAAATGGGAGGCTAGCCGTAAGTTCAGTTTTTATTTATGTAACTGTTTCCAGACACTGTCTGCAATATTAGTTTTTAATATTTTTTAACTTTTTTTTTAAATCTTAATAACTACTTTTTCTACAAAATGTCTAGAGGTTTTTTTTTAATTCTTCTAATAGACAATTTTCTTATAAATAATCAAACCCAAATTTTTTGATCGAAAAAGACAATTTCCCTATAAATAATCAAACACAAATTTTTTGGTCGAAAATTGCATACTAAAGTTTGAAACACCGTAAATTTTTTATTTTCGGAAAAAAAACCCTTTCAACAATTTTTAATTACTACATTATTTTACAAGATTAATTTTTATTTTTGCAAATTGGATTATTTTTTTTTTTTTTTTTGTGAACTTATCCTACAGACAAGGAGGCGCCATGGTTTTCATCAATGATCCATTTAAGGGGTTGGGCAACCTTGAAATTTTCAAAAAATTGATTTTTTTTTTTTAGTTAAATTTATTATTTATACTTTTAAAAATATTTCAAGCTTTACGAAATGGAATCGCAGATTGAAGGTAATATAAAAAATTATCGACTTTTAAGACGCGAACACGGTACTTTTTTTCTCGAAACTATTTTTTTCAAACTCGTGGACAAAATATCTCGAAATCTACTGAATCGATTTTAATAAAATTTATAGCACATATTGTTTATAATATTATCTTGAAGTTGATATAATGTTTTTTCGATTAGGTGCACCGTTCATTTTTTATTAATGTTTAAAGCTCAAAATTTTTGTGAAAAATCCGAGTGTATTTTCGAACGGCTCCAAAAGAGTTTTAAAATTTTTTCCATATGTGGCCACTTAGCTATGACCTTTGTTAATAATAAAAACTGATTTGTTTAGTCTTTAGACGATTCCTGACTGAGAACAAAATTCTACTACATTCTTTTGCATTATGCACTTAATAACCTTTAAGATATATATTTTTTTAAATATACATACTTTTTGCAGCGCCCAGGTGTATGTGAGTGGCTTCACTGCGACTCTTCGATTTATTGTAGCTTACATCGATATTTTCGATTTCACCACCAGCAAGTAATGAAGCAAGTTATTGTGCTTGGTGAGATGATTTTTAGGTCTTCTGGTGATATGATTTTTTTACTAGAAGTAAGAAATCTGATTCTGTTGGCTGCCGGGCATTCGCCATAGCAGTTGCTTAGCCGTTTCATCTTCCATGCATAGCTGACATTCGAGTGTTTGCGCCAGCTTCAGCCTTTGCATATAATTCTTTAGTCTACAATGGACAGTGTTCAGACTCACTAAAGCCTTGAGGTTTTGTATTCCTATATTTTTAGGAGTTCGTATGTTATTGTTTGTTACACCGAACAATTCATGCAGGTCTTTGCATATATCGAACCTGGTAGTTTGTGCCCGTGTTGTTAGGCACTTTCATCTAGCCAGTTTGATATCACAGCCCCACAAAAAAAAAAGTGGGGTATACTTTTGATGCGATATATCAGATCCGTAGTATTTTTGCCCGCTGATCACGAATCTGACGTCAGAATATCGCCATCACCTCTCAATTTTTTTCTAACCTCAAAAAATAGGTAAAAATTAGTAAAAATTAAGAAAAATATACTCCTAAAAAATTGATTCAAGCTTTTTCATGAATCCAAAGATGTATTAATATGTATTCGGACACGCTAAGCTAATATTCATCGGTTGGATTGAGCCATACAGTTCTGTTTTCTTTCTAACCTCAATAAATCAGACAGATATAGTGCTTCTCGAATGCAAAAACGAATTCAAATTAAAATCCAACCGATCCTTACCAAATTTGGTACACGGGGATTTTTTGGGTCGCTGATCACGAATCTGAGGTTGGATTTGCAAAATTCAAGATGGCAGATGTTTTCGCGCCATTTTGAACGCCGAGAAAATTCATCGGTCGATTTTTATTCTTCTACCTGCATCCAGGGCACCTCCACGTGGTGACGGTGGGCAACGGTGTTACTCCACTAGCCGGCAGAGTCCCTGGATAACGGCTTAGATGCCGTCATGGCAGGTAGAAAGAAGAGAATTACGATGCAGGGACTCGGAAACCCAGTATCGGCGGTTGGTCAGGGTGGGAAAGCGGGCCCGCAGCCGTCGTCATCCAGCGACCGTAGCTCTTCATGTGTGGGTGACTTGGCTCATGTAGAGTATAATGCTACAAGAAAACAGTCTCACGGTACAAGGACTTTTCATAAGTGCGATAAAAACAGTGATTCATTTTGTTATATTTGCTGTCAACACGTATTGAGTAAAATGGGGTCAGCGATAACGGATAAGATTAAAACCTTATATAAGGATTGTTTTAACATTGAAATACAGCACCAAGATACAGATTGGGTTCCCCACATCATTTGCAGTTCTTGCAAAATAATGTTGTACATCAATAAGAAGGCGATTAAATATTCCAGACCAGCAATATGGAATAGACCATACAGTGAAAATGATTGCTACTTTTGTATGAATGTTGTATCTAGGCATAACCGAAAAGCACTATTACTTATAACGATGTTTCGACAGTAACAAGACCAACTAAACTAATTCCGCCTCCTGAACCACTTGATGCTGATGTTATGGAAACAAATGATTTCATGTTATCAGTTCATGCCGAAAACATTGAGACTGTCGAAAAAGGTTCAAACACTGTTACTAATGAATGTTCTAGTGACAACCTATCATATGCTAGTGACACAGATAAAGAATTTCTACCATACAACCGTAAACCAGAACCAATACTTGTATCACAGTCAGAACTTAGTGATCTAGTCAGAGATTTAGGCTTATTCAAAGATGGTTCAGAGCATCTTGCTTCCTTTTTAAAGAAAAGACATTTACTTAAGCCAGAAGCTACGATTTCTTATTATAGAAACAGAGATGAAGAATTTCGAAAATATTTCTCAATGGACGAGGAATTGTCACTTTCATATTGTACCGATGTAAAAGGTCTAATGGATGAATTTCAAAATAACTCATACGATCCTGAAAAATGGAGACTGTTCATTGATTCTTCTAAGCGGAGCATTAAGGCAGTTTTGCTGCATAATACCAACGTTTACGCTCCCATTCCGATTGCTGATTCCACAGTTATGGAAGAGCAATATGAAAAAATGAAGCAGCTTTTGATAAAAATAAAATATGCTGATCATAACTGGAAAATTTGTGGAGATCTAAAAATTGTAACAATATTGCTTGGCCAACAGTCAGGGTTTACACTTTATCCCTGTTATAATTGTCTGTGGAATAGCAGAGACAGGGAACGTCATTATAAGAAAAAAATTTGGCCAACAAGAGAATCGTTCACTCTTGGTGAAAATAATGTATTGTTTCCACCATTGTTAGATCCAGGAAAAGTTCTTATTCCCCCGCTTCACATTAAGCTTGGACTTATGAAGCAATTCACGAGAGCATTAGATACAAACGGCCCATGTTTCAAATATTTGCATAAAAAATTTCCGAAATTTTCTGAAGCTAAAATTAAGGCAGGCGTATTTGACGGGCCACAAATAAGAAAATTGTTTCAAGATTCATTATTTGTTACTAAAATGAATAAAGTTGAAAAAGCTGCTTGGCTTAGTTTTTAAAGAAGTCGCAACAAACTTTTTGGGAAATAATAAAAGTCCTAAGTACAAAGAAATAGTCGAGAAAATGGTAAAAAATTTTCAAACATTAGGTTGCTTAATGAATCTAAAATTACATTTCCTGGACTCCCACATCGATGATTTCCCAGATAATCTTGGTGACTACAGTGAGGAGCAAGGGGAACGTTTTTCACCAAGATCTGAAAATCATAGAAAATCGGTATCAAGGACGATGGGATGACCATATGCTAGCGGACTATTGCTGGTCGCTAAAAAGAGAAACAAGTCCTCAAAAGCGTTTGCGCAGAAAGCCTTTGAATAGGTCATGCGCGGAAAAAAGAACAAGATACAGCCAAAAAAAAGGAAAGTTAGGCGCGGGTCTAACCTTCGCAATTCTAGGGCTTAAGGGTCTACTATTTGAGAGTATATGGTTTAAAAATCCTGGTTTTGAGTTTATTGGGTCTCATTTTTAAAGTTACAGGGTTATTGAGGTCTATTTTTTGAGGTTACAGGATGTGGGAGTCTAAGGTTTCAGGGTTTAGGGTTTAAGAGTATCAGGTTTGAGGAATCCCCAACTGTATACCAAATTTGGTTAGGAATCGGTTGGTTTTCAAAAATTTTGTCCGCCATCTTGGATCCGCCATTTTGAATTTTGCAAATCCGACCTCAGATTCGTGATCAGCAACCCAAAAAACCCCCGTGTACCAAATTTGGTAAGAATCGGTTGAATTTTAATTTGAATTCGTTTTTGCATTCGAGAAGCACTATATCTGTCTGATTTATTGAGGTTAGAAAGAAAACAGTATGGCTTAATCCAACCGATGAATATTAGCTTAGCGTGTCCGAATACATATTAATACATCTTTGGATTCATGAAAAAGCTTGAATCAATTTTTTTAGGAGTATATTTTTCTTAATTTTTACTAATTTTTACCTATTTTTTGAGGTTAGAAAAAAATTGAGATGTGATGGCGATATTCTGACGTCAGATTCGTGATCAGCCGGCAAAAATACTACGGATCTGATATATCGCATCAAAAGCATACCCCACTTTTTTTTTGTGGGGCTGTGTATT
>CM032454.1:207461133-207572020 GCA_019049505.1 Pachyrhynchus sulphureomaculatus | reverse complement strand
GAAATTAGTTTGTAATGATTGTGACAAAAAGTATGTTGGGCAAACTAAAAGGTCAATTAAACAAGATTTAAAGAACACTTAGCACACTTTAAAATACAATAGAACAGAAAAGTCTAGCATTGCCGAACATGCCCTTGAAGCTGATCATACTGTAACATTAGATAATCTAAGATTAATAAAAAATGTATCTGATAAGAGATTGTTAAACGCATACGAAAGTATGGAAATCATAAAATGTAAAAGTAGTTTAAATAAAGACAGAGGGCCTATTCCTTATAGTCCCCTCTACTGGTTACTGACCGGAAACTGATGGCCTTGCCTATGTCATTAGTTTCTCTTGAGTAATTCAAGGGCTAGGCTAAGTATAAATAGGGTAGATTTGTAGTTTAGCTTAGTCAATCATCGCTCCTGATGAAGCTAACATGGTTACCGAAACGCGCGTCGAGTGCAAAAATAAAGTGTTTGGTGTAGTGGTGATATATACTGAGTAGTGACCTTCAAGTGTCAGAGGCGAAATTTTACACTGCTTGCCAAAAAATGTTATGACTTTATTTTGGGTGTAAAGCTGGTGACTTTGATAAAAACTGGGCCCCAAATTTTATGCTGTGTATCATTGTCAAATTTGACATGTCTATTAAGCAAGTAAAAATAATTTTAATTTTTTGAAGTTAGTGGCATATAAAGATAATAATAGTTATGGATTTTCGGAAAAATGAATTAATTGATATGGTTTATATACTGGGCGAGGCGGGAAAAAATTGCCTTTTGACAGTAAGGCTTTACGGAGCGAAGTCCCCTAACAGACGTATACCATCTACAAAATCTTTTCAGTGCTTAATGGAACGGTTTGATGGTGGTGGTAGCGTTGAGTATACGAAACGTAGTAAATTAGAATGCTACCAATGAGGAAAACGAAATGGAGCATTCCTGTTGAAGATTGAAAATTTTACTAAAAATTTAGTGTTTTATTCTTATTACTCTTCTGTTATTTTGTTTCTTTTTTTTATGGTCACAGCACAAGTGCTGTAAGAAATGCCTAAAGCGCTAAGGGAGTGACGCCCGTGCGGAGGCTGAACTTTATACGGATATGAAGTATTAACTCGACATGTATTCCTAGCACGCACCTCTTTGGGAAAAATTAAGCGTGAACGGCTGTCTTTTGAATAGAATCCAACATATGCAGTGTTGGAAAAACGGTACTCATCATATGCCGTTTTCAGTCCCTATGATTTGGAGGGAACAGAAGGACCATTGAACTGATTGTTATTTCTGCTTAACTAACATTAAATGAATTAAGTCCAAAATAAAATATACAGTTAAGTACCCCCAATTTGGCATCTGCAATTAGACCTGTGCCACATAGTGAAGAGTATCCTGTACCAAAGTTTCCAGACTTCATGACCTTAAGTGATAACTCCGACTCCGACCAGTTCAGACTGAAGACGGAAAAAAAGCGAAAGAAGTGACCCTGCATTTGAAGCAAGTAGTTCATCAGAACCTCACTTTTATCTCAAGAAAATCTTAATGATCTTATACGGGATTTAAATTTGTCTAAACAGTCAGCTGAGCTTTTAGGTTTCAGGCTCCAAGGTTAGAATCTACTCCAAAAAGATACAAGGATATGCGTTTATCGTAGACGCCATAGTGATTTCAGCGACTACTTCTCTAAAGAAGGCCATGTAGTTTTTTATAATGATGTTTGTGCAGTAATGGAGGCTCTTGGACATCAACACCAACCAGATGAGTGATGATTGTTCGTAGACTCATCGAAAGTCAGTTTGAAGGCTGTACTACTCCATAATGGGAATTAATTACCATCAATACCTGTCGCGCATGCCAGTGATATGAAGGAGACATGAAAATATGAAATTCCTGTTAGAAAAAATTCAGTATACTGAATACGAGGCTGGTTTGAAAAGTCCGTGCAAAGTCCGAGAGATGGCACCACCGGCGCGTATCGAGCTCATGTTTAGTTAATAGCATCTCTTGGAATGAACGCACACCAAGTTTCAGCCATATTAGTCTATTTCTTTGTGTTTGGCATTCGCGTGAATCAAGGAAGTCGAGTGATTTTCAAGAAATGGACGAAAAAGAATTTCGTGTGGTGATTAAACATTACTTTATGAAAGGCAAAACGCCTTAGGAGACTAAAGAGAAGCTTGATAAACATTATGGTGACTCTGCACCTTCGATTAGAACAGTTTATAAGTGGTTTCAAAATTTTCGGACTGGCCATATGGGCACAAGTGACGCTGAACGTTCTGGACGGCCCTGTGGAGGTTACGACTCCAGAAATCATTGATCAAATCCATGATATGGTGATGGATGACAGAAGAGTTAAGGTGCGTGAGATTGCTAGTGCTGTGGGCATCTCGACTGAACGGGTACATAATATTTTGCATAAACATTTGGACATAAGAAAGCTATCCGCAAGATGGGTGCCGCGATTGCTCACGCTTGACCAAAAACGGAATCGTGTGAAGTGTTGCAAGGATGGTTTGCAGCTGTTCCAGAAGAATCCCGGAGGACTTTCGTCACTGTGGATGAAACATGGATACATTACTATACTCCTGAGACCAAACAACAATCTAAACAATGGGTTACCAAGGGAGAATCTGCACCAAAAAAGGCGAAGACCGTTCCTTCGGCCGGAAAGGTTATGGCGACTGTCTTTTGGGATTCGCAAGGGATAATCCTCATCGACTATCTGGAAAAGGGTAAAACTATTACAGGTGAATATTATTCATCGTTATTGGACCGTTTGAAAACCGAGCTGCAAGAAAAACGCCCACGGTTGGCCCACAAGAAAGTCCTTTTCCATCACGACAACGCACCAGCACACACCTCAGCAGTTGTGGTCGCAAAATTAAAGGAAGTAGGATTCCAACTCGTTTCACATCCCCCCCTATTCTCCAGACTTGGCTCCCTCGGACTACTATTTGTTCCCCAATTTGAAGAAATGGCTGGCGGGACAAAGATTTTATTCAAACGAGGAGGTGATTGCAGACACTAATGGATATTTTGCAGACTTGGACAAATCCTATTATTCGGAAGGGATCAACAAACTAGAACATCGTTGGACGAAGTGTATAAGCCTAAAAGGAGACTATGTCGAAAAATAAAAAAGGTTTACCCCAAACACATAAGTAGTTTTTATTTTTGCACGGACTTTTCAAACCAGCCTCGTATAACTGGAATATCTGTGGTGATTTGAAGGTTATAGCTTTATTGTTAGATTTGCAACTTGGATACACGAAATTCTGCTGTTTCTTGTGCGAATGGATAGCAGGGATAAGGCGTCTCACTACATAAGGAAACAATGGGCTAAACGTGAATCTCTTATTCCTGGGTATAAGAATGTATCAAATACCCAATTAGTGGATCCCAAAAAGGTGTATTTACCTCCCCTGCATATAAAATCGGGGCTTATAAAAATTTTGTAAAAAAAATAGATTAAGGTTCTGCTGCATTTATGTTTTTGAAATTTCAATTTCTTAAAATAAGTGATGCAAAATTGAAGGAAGGAATTTTTATAGGGCCCCAAATAAGATCATTAATATCGGATGATGAACATTTTGAGGAACTGTTACATCCACCGGAAAAAGCAGCGTGGAAATCATTCAAAAATATCTGTTGTGTATTTCTTGGCAATAATAAAGAAGAAAACTGTAGTGAAATAATGAGTGATCTTCTGACTTTATACAAAGAAATGGGCTGCAACATGTCCTTAAAAATTCACTTCTTGGACTTCCACCTAGACTTCTTCCCTGAAAATCTTGGGGCTGTCTCTGGCATGGTGAGCGTTTTCATCAGTAGATTTCTAGTATGGAAAAGAGTTACCAAGGCAAATGGAATCCCAGTATGCTGGCCGACTACTGCTGGGCCATGAAAAGAGACATGCCGAAGGCAAAATATGACTGAAAATATTCATATAAAACTTTTTAGGTTAGACAAAATTAGCCGTGTATTTATGTTAGTACTAATTATTTTAAAACTTTAAACACGTGCCACAAAAAACTCTGCCTGATGGATAAAATCTAAAACATATTTAAACTCAGCATGGAAAAGATAAATATATTCCGTTAATTTAGCCCTTATGAAAGAAAAAAAAAATTGTAGATCAGTGTAATTTTGTGTGTTGATGCAACATTGCTTTTTGAGAGGAAAAAAATACAGATAGAACTCAAGAATCACTTAAGAAATGTTGTGGCACATCTTCTCCGTCTAAAGCGTTGGTTGGTGGGTCGCGACCCACAGGGGAGTCGTCTTGGCTTTTTTGGGGGGTCGCCAGTTATCAATTTTAAAAACCAAAATTAACTGGAACGCATGAAAGCCGATCGAAGCGTCCAAAAACATAAACATCAGCTGGAAAGGTTTTGACAAGTATTGACTATTTTGAGAAAAGGCGAACAATCACCGGAGACTATTACGTTGGGTTATTGGTTGAATGGTGAAATTAAGAAAAAAGGTCGCATTTCGCGAAGAAAAAACTGTTCTTTCACCAAGATATGCATCAGCTCACAAGTCCATAAAATTGACGGTAAAATTGGTCTGATTATTACCTCTTTCCAAATTTGAACGAAGGAAATTGTGTTGAAGAATAAAAATCAAAATCAATTTTTGCAAAAAAAAAAAAAAAAAAAAAAAAAAAATGGGTTTTCCTTTAAAAATCTCGAGACTTTTTATCCTATGTAGTAGAGCAGGGCTGTCAAGGTCATGCACAGTTCGAGCCACTTTCGGAGGTAACGCCTCCCGCTGCCCCCACCACTGCTGCAGCCGCCGTTCGCGCAGTCTCAGGAGCGGCTATGAGAGACATAGTTGGAGCGCATTGTGTTTGGTAAGCGGCCGAGCCGCGATCGGCGGCTCGGCCGCTTAACGTCTAGCAGTGGTGGGAGCAGCGGAAGGCGTTTCCTCCGAAATTGGCTCGAACTGTGCATGACCTTGACAGCCCTGTAGTAGAGTAACACAAATGACATTACTAAAGCGACAAAACCAAAATGTCGCATTAAAATGTGTTGTAGTTTTCTTCGTCGTGTCACTATAGTTAAATAAAGTGATCAAATCGAAATAACACATTTAGTAAGGTCGCTCGAGACAGAGTTAATGTCATTATAGTTCTTAGTTTTTAATTGGTGTGAGAAATTTGTTATTTATTGGATTTATCGTGTTAACCCCTAGTCATGGACGACCCCCACTAAATCGTGTATTTCAAGTGTTGGGCAAGAATGTTAAATGCAGATGTTGTAGCGTTTTCAAGGGATTAGAATATTCAAATTATTTCACTAAACGTCGGGTTTTCATGTGTCTTAAGCTCGAATGGACACAGACAATTCTTGTAGTTGTACTTAAGATTTTAAATCACTATATTATTATTTTTTTTATGGGTGCTACAGGGAAGTACCTAAAGCGCTCCGGGAGCGGCATGTGTGCGGAAAAAGCGATTCACTTTGTTCTTGAATCGCTGTAAATTGTACTCCGTGGGAAACATAGCCCTGGGCAAATTATTCCAAAGGGATGATGTTCTTCATATAAAAGACTTCTTAAAAAGCGTTGTACGCGGAGTTACAAGCTGAACCTCATACAGATGTAAAGTATTAGTGCGACGTGTATTTCTAGCATGCACCGCTCTGGGAGGAATTGAGCGGGCTACATCCTTCGAACACTTTCCATGAAAATACTTGTAGAACAGATCCAAGTCGCCAACCGTTTTTCGATGTTCCAGCGAATCAAGGCCGCCGGTCAGTTCCGGGTCTCCAATCAGACGAAGAGCTCTTCTCTGAACAAAATCCAACAAATGCAGTGTATGTTTGGGAGCGGAGCAGTATTCCATAGTTGGTCGAATTTGAGCTTTGTAAAAAATTAACATTTGTTGTGGAGGGTAAAGCTTTCTGGTTCTAAATAATATTCCCAACTTTTGAGAAGCTCTCCTTGCTATGCTTGCAACATGTTCAAGCCAAGACATATTTGCTCCCGAATTAACGCCCAACAAATTGAGTGACGATGCTAGGGGAATGGAGTGCCCCGACATAGTTATGTCGGATTCAGCAACGTTAACTTTTTTAGAAAAAACTGCTGCCTGGGTTTTTGTAGCGTTGGTTACTGTCACCCCAAGATAGAATTTCTTCCAGGTCTTTGTTAAGTTGAACGACCTCCTGCTGTCGGCGGATATTCGCCTGAGTAGCCGATGTTCGAACGTTCAAAGCGAATGAAGAGATAAGCGTACTGTAATCTGCAGAGCTGTAGATTGGATTCCCGGTCTTTGTCAGCAGATCATTAATGTAAGTGAGAAAGAGAGTAGGAGACAGTATGGAGCCTTGGGGCACACCGGCGTTGATAGTGAAGGTGTTAGAAAAAAATCCATCGGCCGCCACTCGTAAAGAACGCTCTCTGAGGAAATATGAGAGTCACAAACAGAACTTTTCAGACATACCATAAGAGCGTAGCTTAGCCAACAGTCCATCGTGCCAAACATGGTCGAATGCCTTGGATATGTCAAGAGCAACCGCTCGAGATTTAAGAAGAAGAATGACCCTATTTGTCTTATCGCTTATATTATCCGTGTGTAATATATAATGAAGAACCGACCGGTTTATAAGTTAATTACATTTTTCCAAACGTCAAATGTCTTACGCCCCGAAGACTGGCATTTTTTGCAACCCAAAAATTTGATGAGTTAACGGAAAGAGTACTGTAAGGCCGGCGTTAAAAGGAGAGAGTAAGATAAAAACAGCCTATTAATGTTAATTTTATGTTACTTTTTAAGTACAGGCTTCAATTTATCATATGGCTGAAGAGTTTCTAACATGTGTTCTAAAAGCTTTTGACTTTTTGTCAACAATAAATGTCTATTACCTTTAACAAGGTAATTAAACTTTGCGAACAGTATAATGATATAGCCTATCCCAAAATATATTATCTCGATTTTTGTCGATTTAAGTGGGCAATATAAAAATTCTGACCTTTTGTTTTATGGTAGGTTGCAGAGATGGACTTAAGAATTTTATTCATTAATGCAAATAAATAAAATTATAAGTGTTTTTGGAGATGTTTATTTATAGATGCATGTAAAAACAAATGGATAAGAAGTACAAATATACAGTTTGAATGAATGGGGTTTACAAGAGGGGATATTATACAATATAAATAAAAATATATTTTAGCTTGAGCCTAATTCGGTTTCAGTATCACTGTCATCAGCTAAGGTAATTATCAGTGGTTTTATATTATTTACATAAATATATGAATCTTCAACTTTAACAACGTGCTGAATGGAATTCTTCCAGCTTTCACAAGGTATATCATTTATAACTTCTTTTACTAATTCAACCACTGCAGTAGGAGAAACATTTGGTGCCCTTATTTTTGATTTAACTCGATGCCAAGTATGTTCAATTGGATTAAAAACACAATAATACGGAGGAAGCCCCAAAACAGTGTGCTCCATATTCTCAGCCATACTATCACAAACATATTTCTTTTTCAATTTATAGTCTTTCAAAACTTCCAAAAGATCTCTTTTTATAACTAAAGTCAAAATAAATGTTATTTTCTAACTGTATTTCCAATATGGTGTTGGTTGCATTAGGAACCTTATTTAGTAGGCGACTATGGTAACTTGCATTGTCCATAACTATAGCACTCCGTTCGGGAACATTTAGCAAAAGGGGATTTTAAAACCAATTTTCAAAAAGTTCTGCGGACGTGTCTTCGTGACTAGAATCTTTTATGTTTTTTGCAGATAATAGTAGACAATTTGAAACCCAGCCCTTTTCAGATCCAGCATGTAAAATGGTTATTCGTTTACCTTTATTTGGGGGTGCGTTAGTCTGACATTTTGTACTGCTGTCAGCCCACCCTTTTTGTACATTGTCATGGGTATCGAACCATGTTTCGTCAAGGTAAATTATTAGCCAATTCTCTGATCAATACTTTTTAATTTTTTGTAAATAAGTATGTCGCAAGATTCGTAATCTTCGTGACTTCATCACTACTTGCCTTTTGTTGATTTTTCGGAACGTGAATCCCATTGTTAAGAGAATTCTGTGAAGGGTTGATCGGCCACAATGTATATTGGTCTCGTCCTGCACCAGTCTTAATTTTATTTTGTCTAGTGTCGGCACCAACTGCTCTTCATATGGTACATAGAATATTTTTTTCTCCTGATGACGTCTTTTTCACAATCGTCTATATCAGGGGTGCTCAAACGGTCGATCGCGATCGACAAGTCGATCGCGAGTGCTTTTTGAGTCGATCTCGAGAAAAAAATTCCGATATAGAACTAGTCACAGATTTTGTTTTAGGTAACTAAAAGAATGTAATGAATAAACTACTAAAATCTATTCGATCCACAATTAGGCCAGAATAACCCCCTCATCACTTTCTTTTATCGTAATAACCCCCTGCTAGCAGCAAAAGGCGGCTTTATCAAAGGAACGCGCGGTACTTGTCAAAGAAAAGTCGCGTTTTTGATTCCCGCCGATTTTTCTAGAAACTTCGGGCGGCGTGTTTGACGGGAATATTCGAGACTTCGTTCGCGCCGATATAAATGTTGCGCCTGCAGGAATAGGAGTCAGTCTGAGTTGTAACTTGAAGGCGATACATCAATACAAAGTCTATTAATAAATAGTCCAAAATGAGTGCGACGAAGAAAAGTAAAACTTATCATTTTAATAACGATTGGGAGGAAGAATTTTTCTTTTGTATGGTAAAGGATAAGTGCATTTGTCCCTTGTGCCGTGCGTCAGTTGCAATACCTAAGCGTGGGAATTTAGAGAGGCATCATAAAACGGTTCATAAAAACTATGAGAAGGATTTTCCGTCACAGAGTGAATTAAGAAAACGAAAAGTACGTGATTTGATGACTTGTTTGAAAAAAGAACAAACCATGTTCACAAGACCAGCCAAACAATCAAAAGCTGCAACGATCGCGTCATTTAAAATATCTCATATATTGGCGAAACACAAGAAACCATTTGATGATGGATTGGTTGTGAAGGAAGCATTTATTGAAGCTGATGAGACTTTATTTGGAGATTTTAAAAATAAAACAGAGATTATGTCTGCTATTAGAGAACTTCAGTTATCTCGTCCGACTGTCACAAGGCGTGTTGAAGTCATGAGTCAGGACATGGCAGATAAACTAAAACATGATATCATGGAATGTACATACTTTTTCTTTACAGTTCGACGAATCCACCGATATGACAGACACTGCCTAGCTGTGTATTTTTATTCGAATGGTATTCAATGACATGTCGGCTAAGGAAGAGTTTTTGACAATGATTCCTCTGAAAGGAAAGACCCGTGGCGAAGATATATGTGACGTTTTTCTCCAATTTTGTAACAAACTACAAGCTACCAATATATAAACTAGTGTGCATTACAACCGATGGAGCACCAGCAATGACTGGAAACGGAAACGGTTTTGTGGCATTGTGTCGAGCTAATGATGATTTTCCTTCATTTTTCTCCTTCCATTGCATTATACATCAACAAGTTTTGTGTTCAAAAGTTCTAAACATGGAGGAGATTATGGGCATTGCAATAAAAATTGTGAATTCTATCCGTGCACGTAGCTTGCAACGACGGCTCTTTAAATTGCAGTTGGAAGATAGTGAGTCAGCTGAACACACTGATTTAGTTCTTCACACGGACGTCAGGTGGTTGAGTCGCGGAAAATTCCTAGAAAGGTTTCAAGAATTATTGCCCGAAATAACAGCTTTTCTGGACGAAACAGGTGATGACACTCAGATGCTGAAAAACGGAAAATGGCTGACTGATTTGGCATTTTTGTCAGACATCACAATGCATTTAAACACTATTATTGAGATGATTAGCGCAATAAACGCATTCAAAAGTAAATTGCAACTTATGATAGATCAACTGAAAAGAAAGGATCTGAAAAATTTTCCGTCTTTGAGAGCAAGGATTCCTCAGTTGAATTATGATATTTATGAGGTAGACTTATCAAATATTTTGGACCAATTCGAAATACGTTTTTATGATTTCAGTAAATTGGCAAATATCGCATCATTTATGAGTTATCCTTTTTCGTGTAAAAACATTGAGGAATTAGCTACTGAAGTAAGTCAGTTTAACATGGACTCATGTTCTGTTGAAAATGAGTTAGTGCAGATTATATCAGATATACATCTCAAAGCCACAGCATCTGATACAAAATTCTGGTGTTTTATATCTGAAGTTAAATATCCTAATCTAAGGCAAATCGCCCTTCAACTGACGGCAATGTTTGGATCAACTTACTTGTGCGAGTCTGCATTTTCTGAAATGAAGATAATTAAGTCAAAATATCGCAATCGACTAACTGACGAACATATGTCATCATGCTTGCGATTAGCACTCGGTAATTACGTATCATCTTATGAAAAGTATGCTGAGGACATGCAGTGCCACGCTTCAACATCCAAAGTCACTCTTTAGTTAAGTTTAGACACTAGAACTCGTTTGTTTTGTAAGAACCAATAAACTCGCAATTTTGAATAATTATGAGTTTTTTCATTGACATTTTAGAGCAGACTGACTTGCAGCCTCCCAGAGTCGATCGATCGTAGTCTAACAATATTGAGGTAGATCGCCAGCAGTTCAAGTTTGAGCACCCCTGGTCTATATGATGCATTTGAAAATCTTTCCGTTTTTTTTTTCCTGTCCTGAGTGATGGTTTTTCCTACAATACCCTTAATCGTAGAAATTGGGGTTTTTGTTAGTTCACTGGTTTCTTGCAAAGCACTTTGTTTATTCAAATTTCTTTTTACCAACTGGCGTAAACATTTTTCACTATTTGTTTAGCGTCAAGTGATAAATGTTTTTCTCTTGCGATAGCCACTATTGCAATTTTCCCATGGACGCCTCATAATTAAAATAGAACCATTACGGTGTAAGTTGTAAGTAAAACTAAAAATAAAAATAATAAAAAGTATCTTTGGAATCTTAATGGGGACCTGTGGTCATTAGGTCTATATTATCAAATACTTAAAGGGCTCCAAACCGGGTTGCCAGGTAGTAAATATATACGTAAAAATAGATCCAATATGATTGCAGGTGCAAGTGAGGGCGGTATACAAAGCAGGTAAAATAAAAATACGTTTATCGTAATACCTCGCAACTATGCACAAAACCATAATAGGGTCGTTTAATGCCCCATTAAAAAAACAAAAAGGCAGGATCTTATCTGGGGATTTACTATACAACTTTTTTCTTTGATTCCTGTTCCTGTATTGCTTAATAACCAATTGATTACTGTATTCTAAGAACCAGCACGGTAATTTCTATGCGCGGCATTGCCTGTTACGAACAAGACTATATGCAAGAATAAAGCCTTTGTTTCGCTTGTAAAAAATACCGGTGATTAATACACATGAGACCGCGCTAATAGACGTGTACAATCGAAGATGTATGTTTTATTTAGGAAAGGAGTGGGTAATAAGTATGTTATCTCGGTAATAACATAATCGTAAACTGTAATGTATTATTACGAATGCGTTTCTCTTTATTTAGATTTGAGTCAGTTGTGCCGAGCGCCTCAATGGCGGCACGTGGATCTTTGCAATTTTATCGATACAAAACTGCATTTATTCGTCGCATTCTTCTGCTTGAAGTATCATATCCGATACGGACATAGGCGACCCTTTCGCCTTTGCCTGTTGTTGACGCCTTTTTTTTAAATGTTCCACAGACAAAGGGGAACTACAGTTTAATGTGGCTAAAGTAAGAGCGCTTTACAAAGCATGATATTATACTATTGCAACGACACCTGTTGAAAAAGCGAGCTTGTTGGCTGAACTCTTTGCTTCACATTCTACTGTCGATTTCCAAGGAAAAACACCACCTACTATTACCATAGTACAGTCAGGAATGCCCGATATTGTCCTCAGACAGCGTATCATTAAACGTATTTTAATGAAGCTAGACACCAAAAAAGCTTCTGGCGCTGACGGAATACTTGCAATAGTTCTCAAAAACTGTGCGAGGGAATCAACACCAGTTTTCTGTAGACTTTTCAACCTATCCTACAGAAAGGGAATATTTCCTTCCTGCTGGAAATGTGCCACCGTTCAGCCGATACTGAAAAAAGGCAAGAAGACCTTGCCAAATAAGTACTGACCAGTCGCACTGCTTTCAATAATATCGAAAGTCATGGAAAAGGCTATCGATCAGGATCTTCTAAAATATCTTGAAAGATTCAACATTATTAGTGATCACCAATATGGCTTTCGTAAACATAGATCAACAGGAGATCTTCTGACTTATGTAACACATGTTTGGAACGACGCAATTGAACACTCTGGAGAATCTCGAGCGGTTGCTCTTGACATATCCAAGGCATTCGACCGTGTTTGGCACGTTGTACTGTTGGCTGAGCTATGCTCTTATGGTATGTCTGAAAAGTTCTGTTTGTGGCTCTCGTGTTTCCTCAGAGAGCGTGCTTTACTAGTGGCAGTCGACGGTGTTACCTTCACTATCAACGCCGGTGTGCCCCAAGGCTCCATACTGTCTCCTACTCTCTTCCTCATTTACATTATCGATCTGCTGGAAAAGACCGGAAACCCCATCTACAGCTTTGCAGATGACAGTACGTTTATCTCTTCATTCACTTTGAACGCTCGGACATCGGCTGCTCAGACGAATATCCGCAGACAGCAGGAAGTCGTTCAACTTAAGACTTGGAAAAAATTTTATCTTAGGGTGACAATAACCAAGTGGAATTTAACGCTACAAAAACCTTGGCAGCAGTTTTTAGTGTTACGTACGGAACACTTATAAGATCATTTCGGTGTCTGTCTGTCCATCTGTCTGTCCGTCTGTCACACCCGATTTTCTCCGAAACTATTTGTCATAGAAAGTTGAAATTTGGTAATAATATGTGAATTGATTGCCTCATCAGAGCCATGTAGTTTTGAAAGTTAAATTTTGACTTAAGGGGTTAGTTTTGGGGGGTGAAATCGGAAGTGAAAAAAATTTTTTTTTTACTAGGTAATCGAGTGTGGTGTCAAATGAAAGCTTGTGAAAACACGAGTAAAAAATATATATACAGTCGACACTATATAGTGAAAGACCAAAATGTTGACCGAAATTTCACTATAGAAAGTTTTTCACTATATAAAGAAAAAATCCGTATATATTGCTATGTATGTATTCAATATTGGTAATCATTTACTTGTATTTTATAATGTACAAGCAACAAAAAAAATTGCAAAATTGAATTATTAGAAAAGATTTTATTAAACATTTGAAAGTTTAAATAGTACATAGCATGTACAGGGTTACATACATACATAAAGTCCGTACGTTATATCTTTACCCGTGCGTCATAGTTTTCAGGCCATATAACCGACGACTATTATATTATTTGTCTCTTTTCACCAATAAATCTTAGGTATTGGTAAAAAGAGACAAAAAACATAATAGTCGTCTGGGATATTGCCCGAAAACTATGACGCACGTGTAAACTTATAACGTACGGACTTTATGTATGTATGTACTACATACGAAATAAAAAGAATAATACAAAATCTGTTAATACGTATGTACATACTACGTACATACGTACTAGGAAAAATAATCAGTTATTTTCTTTTGAACATTACTTTTGAAAAATAATTGTTGCTCAACAAAATTCTCGCATTTATTCAAATGCATAAAGATTTGATCAGGTACGCTTTTCTGGCCCCTAAGAGTAGTACGCATAATGTCAAATGCATTTCTTATTTCATTTTCATTAAATTTAGCAGGACATTCCCCGGTTTCAGTTTCTTCTTCATGATCTGCTATACTTTTTATATCGTCAATTATGTCTTGGTCAGTTGGGAGATCTGTCGTGTCAACATCATTGTCGATTTTCTAAGAAATCTTCAAGTAAAAAATCTGCGTCGACAGTAGCAGTTTTTTGTAGAATACCCCATTGCCTTTTTAAGGTAGCGAGATCTATTTCGTCTTCTTCTTCCCATTCGTCAATTTTTTCAGTAAAACCTGCTTTAGAAAAGCAGTTTTTGATAGTTTTCTGAGAAACATTTTCACTCCGTACTTTAGCGACTTCGATTATACACTCTTTAAGGGTAATCAATTTTTTGGACTGGAAGGTTGTTATCAATCGCATTAACAATGTTGTGAACAATTCTGTTTCGGTAATGATGTTTTATGTTTTTTATAATACCCTGGTCCATAGGTTGCAATTTGGAGGTCATGTTTGGTGGAAAAAAGATCAATTCAATATTCTTTAATTTTTTTACTTACAGTAACTTGATGTGCAGGACAATTGTCTATAAACATCACAATCTTTCGCTTTTGGGCTTTGTCATTTTCGTGTCCAATTCTTTGATCCATCTTTCGAAAATCTCAAAGGTCATCCATGCCATTTTATTATTGGCGTAATCTAACTCCAGAGATTTACCTCCTTTTAAACAACGGGGATTTTTCCTTTACCTATGAGCAGTAATTTCAGTTTTTCTGAGCCATCCATGTTTGCTCCAACCATAAGTGTCACCTTTTCTTTACTTGTTTTCACACCAAAACATTTATCACTTTTAAAAGCAAAAGTTTTATTTGGCAAACATTTAAAAAACAAACCGGTTTCATCACAATTGAAAACGTTTTTTGGCTCGTACTTTTTCAATGCACTTTTTAAAAACAGTTTCAGTCCAAATGTCACAGTCCTCCTGACTAACGCTTGCACTCTCGCCAGACACCGCCTTGAAAACAATTGAATTGCGAGTCTTTCAGGCAGTCAACCACCCTTCACGAGCTTGAAAATTAACGCAGTTAAATTCTTTAGCAAATTGTAGAGCCTTTTGCTTTATTAAATTTCCCGATATTGGTACGTTTCGATGCGTACGGGCCACTTGAAACCATCGTAAAACTGCTTCATTTACATCCTCGTAAGTACTCACCCGTACTCGTTTTCGACTGCTTGGAACACTAGGTTTCTTGATGATACTGTCGCGACTTTTTATTATCAGAGAGAGACGCAACTTGGAGAAAAACCAAATTTTGCAGCAACATCAATTTTTTTGCAGCCTTTATCAACTTCTTCCAAAACTTTAATTTTCTCAGCTAAACTTAAACACACTCGCTTGGACATCTTACTTGATTCTTAAACAAAAAGAAACTGAACCTGAATTTGTGAATTACTAGGCCTCGACTATAAAAATGGGTTTTCCCCCGGGTTTCTATAAAATGGGTTATTCCCCGGGTTTCTCACAGAAATCTACATGATTTATTGCCAACCATTAGGCGTTATAAAAACGCGTTAAGAACCTTTTCAAAAGAATGCGTCATAAAAATGGAATTCGTGCTAATGTTAGATGAAAATGGGAAACCCGAAATGGCCAAGATCTCAATAAATACATAAAAATTTATACATAAAATTCCGGTAAAAATTTTATTATATAGAGTGTTACTATTTTACAGATTCACTATATGTAGGGCTTTTTACATGAAATTTCATTAAAATATTCTAGGTCTTGAAAAAATTGCACTATAAAGAGTTTTTCACTATATTGAGTTTCATTATAAACAGTGTCGACTGTATAATGTAATACTTAATACGTAATACTACGCAATTTTCTCTGTATTATTTTTAAAAAATCGCGAAAAATCGCTGTCCACCCGCTTTATCTCGAAAAGTACTTATCAAAAAATTTTGAAAAAATTCTGGAATATTCTCCACGGGGTGTAGATTGAACGAAAATTATCACGAGTGCATTACCTGTAATAATTTATCTGGTATATAAAAAAAAAAACAGAAATTTCAAGGTCATCAATTTTCAGTAAAGATTGGAAATAAACTTTGTTGAAAACTCATTTGGGGTGTGTTTTGTGAAGTCACTGATCATTTTATACTTCCGTTACAACATTTTTTACTTTAAAAGCAATTAACGTTCGAAATACTAATTGCGCAAGTTCAACTTGAACTTGACCGGTTTTTTTCTAAAAAAGTTAACGTTGCTGAATCCTACGTGGTTCCATTCCTCTAACATCGTTACTTAATTTGTTCGGCGTTAATTTGAGAGCAAATATCTCCTGGCATGAACATGTAGTAGGGATAGCAAGGAAGGCTTCTCAAAAGTTGGGAATATTATTTCGAACCAGCAAGCTTTACACTCCACAACAACTGTTAATTCTTTACAAAGCTCAAATTCGACCAACTATGGAATACTGCTCCCATGTTTGGGGCTCCGCTCACAAACATACACTGCATTTGTTGGATTCTGTTCAGAGAAGAGCTATTCGTCTGATTGGAGACCCGGAACTGACCGGGCCTTGATTCGCTGGAACATCAAAGAACGGTTGGCGACTTGAGTCTATTCTACAAGTGTTTTCATGGATAGTGTTCGAAGGAGGATGTCTCCCGCTTAATTCCTCCCAGAGCGGTGCATGTTAGAAATACACGTCGCGCTAATACTTCACATCCGTGTAAGGTTCAGCTTGTTACTCCGCGAACAACGCTCTTCAAGCAGTCTTTTATATGGAGAACGTCATGCCTTTGGAATGATTTGCCCAGGACTGTGTTTCTCACCGAGTACAATTTACAGCGATTCAAGCACAACGTGAATCGCATTTTCCGCACACATGTCGCTTCTGTAGCGCTTTAGGGACTTCTCTGCAGCACGTGTGCTAGACCCATAAAAAATAATTAAAAAAAAGTGTGGCGGAGTTCCCATTTCTTTCAGAATCGAACATAGTTTCGGCCATCTCACCTTGTCAAACGCTTTCAGATACTCGATGAAGCAGAGATAAATTTTGACGTTGTTTTCTCTTCCTCTCTCTGTTAGTTGACGCACATTCAAAATTTGCTCCCGAGTTCCCTTTTCTGATATAAATTCTCTTTGTTCTTCTGATATTTATGGCAATAGATAAAACTTGGGATGCTCATTCAGTATGGTTAGAAAAACTTTGGTTCATGAAGTGTGTTACTCGAATGGGGGGGGGGGGCATGGACAGGGTCAGAAGAGTCTTTATATTGTTCTTCGCAGTATGTAATACTAGTTACAAGCTAAAGAATCTAAATTATGTGCCAGTTTATATAAAATAATTAAACTCCCCATTATTTTTGCGCAGTCATAAGCGAAAAGTAAAAAGATGTATTCATACATAACACAAAATAAGTGTTCCGTACGGCTCACTAAAAAGACAATATTTTAAATATTTTATTTTTGTAATTAAATTGTGTATCTGGAAAATTTTTAGACTAAAATTAGACATTCAAACGGCTTTTTTTACATTCACAATTGGTATTGCGACAACACATAAATATGTGCACATATTTCAAAACGATTGCTGGGTCATAAAGTTCCGGGTTATTACCAACTAGGTAACCATCAGTTACGCCAGAGGCGAAAATATAAAAGAGAAACTTTTTATATAGTCAATATTGAAACTAAATAATAAAAAATAAAAAACAAAGATACAAGTACTCTTTGTTAACTAATTATAGGACATTTTTACACCGGTACAATTATTTTTAGAAATTTAATAATGCAATTGGTAGTTTTATAGTTAGAAATAATCAACATCAATATTAAATGTCCTCTTAGTGTTCCGTACGGAATACTTATAAGATCACTTCGGTGTCTGTCCGCCTGTCACACCCGATTTTCTCCGAAACTATTTGACATAGAAAGTTGAAATTTGGTATTAATATAGGAATTGATGGCCTCATCAGAGCCGTGTAGTTTTGAAAGTTAAATTTTGACTTTAGGGTTTAATTTTGGAGGGTAAAATTGAAAGTGGAAAAATTTCTTTTTTACCAGGTCATCCAGTGGGATGTCAAATGAAAGCTTGTAAAAAGAGTTCAGAAATATATATGATGTAATACTTGCGCATACTTTTCTTTATCTCATTTTTAAAAGACTACCAAAAATCACTGGTCCCCCCCTTATCTCGAAAAGTACTGATCAAAAAATTTTGAAAAAATCCTGGAATATTCTCCACGCGGTGTAGGTGTGGTCATCGGTTTTCAACAAAGATCGGAAACAAATTTTGTTGAAAACTCATTTAGGGTAACAATTTTTTTAATTTAAAAACAATCACCGTATGGAACACTAATTACGCAAATCCGACTTGCACTTGGATGTTTTTTTTTTGATTACACAGGCCAACAAGAAAAATATTTGTAAAAACTTTTAAACCATTACATCTAAGTGTTATGTATTTTTGGGTGCTGAAACCGTATCTGGTATCAGTTTTTTTTGTATCACGCACAGTTCTCTCACAAATGACATCGATTAAATTTCAAAATAGGGAAAATTTGATACATAAAAAATAAAAACTGAAACCGTACTTTTATTTGATTAGGCTACAATTTTTACTCACAATAACACATTTCACTTCAATGCGAATATTTTAGGTGCTTATTTTCTTGTATTTCCTTTTCTCTGTGAAGTTTCTTGTATAGCTTTTTTCTCCCGATGTGATGCATTTTGTTGTTCTCTATGAAGTGACTAACAGTAATCACCTATCATGTTGATATTCCACCTCCTGCCCTGATGGAACCGTTCCCTCTGCTCTTCACTCACATCGCCTGAGTTTTTAGGAAAAAAGTCAAGATGGTTGTGCAAGAAGTGGACTTTAAGGCTCATCAGACAACCCAGATTTCTGAATCATATTAGCTACGATAAGTTTCATAGTTAGGGTCTTTCACATTGCCCAAAAACTTAGTCACAACTTGTTTAAATGATATCCAAGCCTCCTTTTCCTTTGTAATCATCCTTGCTTCAAAGTTGGAATCGAACATCATTTTACGAATATCAGGCCCAACGAAAACCTCTTTTTTCAGTTTGGCTTCTGATAAATGAGGAAATCTTTTACACAAATATTTAAAACAATCACCCTCTTTAGGCAAGGCTTTCATAAATTGTTTTATTAAGCCAAACTTGATGTGTAGTGGTGGTAGAAGAATTTTTTTTATTTCTTCTAGAGTTTTATGCAAAATGTTCTTCTCGCCAGGTGTTAAAGTTTTTCTTACGGGCCATTGTTTTTTGGACCAATGTTGATCCCTTGCTCTGCTGTCCCACTCACATATAAACATGGAAACTTTGTAAATCCCCTTGACCAAGGATCATGGAGACAACTTTTAAATCTCCACATAGTATCCAATCGTGAGCTGGATAGTTAATTTTCTGTAAAATCATGTTAAGATTTTTCGCAAGTTTCCTTCATATGGACTGAATGAGCAACAGGCAGTGAAGCATAAGTATTTCCGTTGTGTAACAGAACACCTTTTAAACTAATTTTTGATGAGTCTATAAAAAGCCTTCAATCTTCCTTCTTGTACTCAACGCCAGATTCGTTTATTAAACTACCAATATCATGGCAGTAAACCAAATCCTCTTCCTGCTTGAAAATCTGAGCAAACTGTTGATTTCTTGTTCTATAATGGTAAATAGATGTTCCAGATTCCAAAAAAATGTTTTTCTTTCAGCCTAGAACCTAGCAATTCTGCTTTTTTCTAAGATCCTCGACACAAACATGACATACTTTGTGAGGAGCCCAACATTTTTCTTGATTACCAATTTCTGCACCAAAATATGCGAAGTATACTTTTTTACAAAGTCACTAATGTTTCTTTGATGTTTTTTTAACTACAAATTCACCACATATATAACAAAAAGTGTTGGGAGAGTTTTTACAACCACGGTTAGCCATACTTTAAGTGTGAATTAAAACACATGCAATGCATGCACTGCAATGCGAGGTAATATTAACTTTAAGAAAACAAACAGCTGTAACATTTATCGGAACTGCCAACCTAATAACATTTGATTTTACTGCCAACCTTATAAAATTCTGATTTTACTACCAACCTAATAACATTCGAATGATAAAAAAATAATTCTTTCACATTTTGAATATTAAAATGTGAAAAATTGGTAGGTGATACGACTTTTTTATTATTATTATTTTCGGACTCAGCACACCAAAAAACATAGGAGTCAGGTAAAATTATTAAAAAAGTTTTTTCATCGTTGGCCTCTGTTATGTATGTTACGATGAAACAGATCAGAATGATAAAAATAAAGTTAAAACGAAAATTTGAAGACGATATATATATATATATATATATATATATATATATATATATATATATATATATATATATATATATATATATATATATTTAATTTCAAAAACTTTTTTAATTCATTAATGGTCTGTTATTCAGTGAGCAGTAATAGTGAATAATAATCCACTCACTAGAGCCTCGTGAATAATAGCAATTACTGCGAATTTACGATGTTTTTTCTGCAACTTATTAATATATGGCATGGGAGCAAATACTGATTTTCTCTCCAAAAAAGTAGCGCGTACTTTGATTGAAAAGAGTGCTTTCTACAAATGCTTTACTGAATGTTTACTATGAGCAAGATCACGTCAAGTGGACCCCCCATTTTCCACTTGATTATCAAATTCAGGTATGAGTATTTTTTTCATGAAGTATTCACTATAAACAATTAATCCCCAAAACAGTTTTTAAAAATTTTCATTTTAACAACAATTTTTTTTAATGAAAATTTTTATGACTTTTAATTAAAAAATGGATAATTAAAAAGCTATTAGAGATATTCTAATGAAACTTTCAGGATTCATAGTTCAATACTTGTACTTTAATAAAATATATAGAAGTTCAAATTATTTATTTATTTTCATATTGTTAATTAAGTTTTAAGTTAACAAATGAAAACTTCAATGACTTCTCCCTCAAAAAGCGAAATTTTTTTTTCTCGGTATTATGCATTAAACATCAAAGTAACAGAATCCGCAAAAAAATTTGACTGCTCGTGATTAGAGTAAACAAAAAAAAAATTATTTATGACGGGCGGTGAGCGCTGTCGGTACGGCGCGCTGCCGCGCGTCATTGACTTACCTTTCGATCTATTCAGTAATTATAAATAACATTACATAAAATCAATTAATAAAATATTTAATTGTTAAAAAAAACGAAGATATCAAAAATTTAGCAATATTCTATTATTTTATTTTTCTTATCGTTTTTTACGAACTGTACTAATTATATTTATTTTAGGTCTTAAACGATATTGTCAATTTTCAATTAATAAATGTAATCTTTACTAGTTACCCATCGTTACTCCATTTTTAGATGGATGCGTTCGGTTATTTTCTTCATTTGTTATTTTTATACATATACGTGAATAACAAACGAATATCACAAGCCATTTTAGTTCATTTGTTAAATCCGTTTATAAACACATCAGTGAATAAATTTTAAAGTCAAGAATTTTCGTTTAATAAATTTGTGTTTAACAGTTTTTATTGATCTAAATTTAATTAGTTTGTTTCAAATTTGTGTTAAATTGTATTGGTGTTCATAATTTTGTTTTTGATTTATCATGGGTCGCGTGAATAAATGCTGTAATCCGTTCAATAAAAAAATCATTAAAAAATTATTAAGAATCTAGTTTTAATTACAGAAAACCGTGCTCATGATTTTAAAGATTTTATTGGGAATTATATGTGTAATTCGTGTGAACGGGCTATTTATTTGGGTCGAAAACCTGAAATTCTTGGTGAGTTATCTGTTAATAATAAATGTTCTGATGTCAATGAGCCTGAATCATCAAATTATGTTATTGAAGATAATGAAAAAAAAAATACCCTTCTTTCCAATGTGGCCCTGTCGACAACAAATTAGAAATTGATAAAGTTAATAAAGTGTTATTGGAGATTGGTGAACCTCCAATCAAAGTGAAGCGACTATCAAATGCAACGGAATGTCAAAAAGCTTTAAAGAGTGTTATGAATAAAGTGATGAATAATAATAACAATGTAAATAATGAAATTAATCCTAATGATCTCTTGCTTAATAATGTTAAATCTGCTTTTAATAGTAAAAATTGTAGAGCTGACAAAATTCAAGTTTTGACCACGCTTTCTCCAGATTGGTCGATAAAAATGATAAGGAGAGAATTTAAAGTTTCCAAACGAATGGTTAAAACGGCAAAAAAATCAGGGAAGAAAGGGGATTCGCATCACAGCCCACAATTAAAAAAGGGAAAAACTCTAAAAAATGAAACAATCGAGCGCATTAAAGCTTTTTATTTATCTGATGATGTCAGTCGCGTAATGCCTGGGATTAAAGATTATGTATCAGTGATGGAAAACGGAAATAAAGTTCATAAACAAAAACGATTATTATTATATAATATTCATGAGTTATATAAAAAATTCACTGAAGCTTTTCCCGACGAGAAGATTGGACTAACAAAATTTCAAAATCTCCATCCACGTGAATGTATATGTGCTGGCAAGAGTGGGACTCATAATGTGTGTGTGTGTAAAATTCATCAAAATGTCAAATTACAGTTGAACGGATTAAAAAATGAACTAAAAGAAAGGGAATAATTTTATCGGAAAGTTCGAATGATTTAATCAAAAGCTCTGTTTGCCAAGAATCAACATCATTGTGCTATATTTCAAACTGTACTAAATGCCCAGGAACTGATAATGTTATGTTATAAACAAATTAAAACTATTGCTTGATAATAATGAAGTTAATGAAACTACATACAGCCAATGGAAAAGTACCGACAGGTAGGGAAAAGTTCAGCTTTTTGTTATTCGTTTTTTTATAAATATTATAATTTAATTACTCTGCTTGAAATTTACAGGACTGAAATAGTTGAAGAAAAGAAAAACAAAGAAGATTTTTTTAATGATTTAAAACAAAATTGGCCTGAATTATTGAGACATGATTTCCTTGCAAGATCTCAAGCATCATATTTTACTGAAAAGAAGGAATCTGTTGAGGATGGAAAATTTATCGTCTGTCTTGATTTTTCTGAAAATTATACTTTTTTTGTACAAGACGCAATCCAATCTCATCATTGGACTAACACCCAGGCTACAATTCACCCTTACGTAGTGTATTATAGAGAGAATGAAGAAATGAAACATGAAAACTATGTTATAATTTCAGAAAAAGTTAGTCACGACGCGAGTTCAGTTCACCTTTTTAATTCTAAATTGATTGAATTCTTAAAAAATAAGTTCGGGGCAGATAAGATTAAAAAAATTTCCTATTTTTCGGACGGAGCTGCTTCTCAGTACAAAAATAAATATAATTTTGCAAATTTAACTAACCACAAAAACGATTTTAATGTTAACGCGGAATGGAACTTCTATGCTACATCTCACGGGAAAGTGCACGTGATGGTTTGGCAGGAAGTGTGAAAAGACAAGCTTATCGCGCAAGTCTTCAACGGGATAATGATAAGCACATTACAAATGGGCTTTCATTGTTTGAATGGGCTGAAAATTCATTTAAAAAAGTTAATTTTGGTTTTTGCTCTCAACAAGACCAAGACTCTCATGAAAAAAATATAAATCACGGTATGAGCAATCTGTGACAATTAAAAATACACGCCAGTATCATTATTACAAAGCTTTAAATAATACATCACTCGAGTGCAAGCTTTTTTCCAAACACGTTAAAGTTATTACAAATAAAGTTTAAAAAAAAAAATAACACAATACGGATAGAATTATAATTAAATTATAACTTATTCAATTTCTTCGTTTTTTTAACAATAAAAAAAATATTTTATTAATTGATTTTATGTAATGTATTTAAATAAAATTATTCATTAAATAACATTATTTTTATTTAAAAAATAAAGTATTGTTCCTTATTTATAATTACTGAGTAGATCGAAAGGTAAGTCAATGACGCGCGGCAGCGCGCCGTACCGACAGCGCTCACCGGCCGTCATAAATAAATTGTTTTTTGTTTAATCTAATCACGAGCAGTCAAATTTTTTTGCTGATTCTGTTACTTTGATGTTTAATGTATAATACCGAGAAAAAAAAATTTCGTTTTTTGAGGGAGAAGTCATTGAAGTTTTCATTTCTTAACTTAAAACTTAATTAACAATATGAAAATAAATAAATAATTTGAACTTCTATATATTTTATTAAAGTACAAGTATTGAACTATGAATCCTGAAAGTTTCATTAGAATATCTCTAATAGCTTTTTAATTATCGATTTTTTAACTAAAAGTCATAAAAATTTTCATTAAAAAAAATTATTGTTAAAATGAAAATTTTTAAAAACTGTTTTGGGGTTTAATTGTTTATAGTGAATACTTCATGAAAAAATACTCATACCTGAATTTGATAATCAAGTGGAAAATGGGGGGTCCACTTGACGTGATCTTGCTCTATGCATTAGCATATTCCCTTATGTCCCAAAGTATCTTGCTTTGGGGAACGACTAGTGAAGCGTTTAGAATTTTTAGTTCAAAAAATAATCCTAGGCTGATTTTAATCTTTGTGAATCATGTAAAAGGATTTTTGTCAATTTTAAGATTTTAATTATACCATCTATGTTATTTATAGTTATATGTGTCTAGTGTACATTACATCAAACATTAGCAAATATAGCCTTTTAACTGCAAATCATAACTATCAAGAGCGAAACGGGAAAGTCTTAATGATTCCGAGACACAGTACTGCTAGTTTCGAAAACTCATTGGACTATAATGCCATAATATTGTATAATAAGTTACCAATAGGCATCAAAGACTCGAACGTGAACCAATTTAAGACCAAAATAAAACACCTTTTGGTAGGAAATGCATACTATTCCATTAATGACGTCGTGAAATAACTGAAAATATACTGACACGAATGTATCAGGAATAGGTTAACATGCATAAATCTGAGGCAAATGTGGTTCACCTTTGATCTTAATTTTGTACTTTACAGTTTTTAAGGATAGTTTTTGTTTTTGTCTTTTATGCTACTCTTGTGTTATATTTATTTTGAAGTATAAACTTGAGTTTTAGGAATCGATTAGAGGTACAAAGAACTCTTTAGATAACTCGTTTTTATTTTTATTATGTTTTATGTATCAATTTTTGATCACCAGTTCCTTGCTTTTGAATCATTCCCAGTGTATGTAAGCGCGGGAAAAGGTTGTGTGAACAGCTGTTAATGATTCTGCAAGTTCTTTTTCCATTTGGCACGGGTTTTTATCGAGTAATCGAGTAATGCCTCTAATTCTTCATTTTTTCGGCTCGCTTAAACATTCTTTGTCTTCCGTGTCGAAATCACCACTTTTAAAGCTTCGAAACCAGTACTTACATATTTTTATCGATGGAATATAATCACCATAGGCTTCCGACAGCAATCGATGACTTTCATCACTTTTTCTTTAAATTAAACAAGAAATGTAACGCTTCCAGCAAATTCGACATATTCAATGCTTAAAAAAATATGTTTTTTACACTTCGGCAAAATAACATATGCTATAAATTAAAGTCTAATGATGGTGCTTGAATATAGCAACAGTATGCCCCGATGCGATATAATACAGATTACACCCTCTGTTAGAAATCCCTCAAAATTAATTCGCACTTGTTTTTTTTTTTAATACCATTGGTCCTGTCATAATTTTATATAAATTATTATAACAAGTGGCAAAATAAAAAGTTTGAAATAAAAACACTGGGAATTCAATACTTTCCTTACACACGCAGTTCGAAAACAAGCACTAAATTTGAATAAATAAGATACAAAAAATTAATATAAATTTCTAAAATTAAATAAAATCCATTTTTCAGCCGTTTTTTGACTGTTCTTTTATCCGTTAATTTCATTTCAGGACTAGTTTCGCCGTATCATGGCTCTTCAGGCGCGCTAAGATAGACGGAAAGAGAGAATAAAACTTAAAGTAGTTATCGTTTTACAGGGTTCTACTCCAAATGTATAAAAATCAATATAAACTACACACACAGTTCATTTTTCAGCAGTTTCTACGTATATTAATTTTTACTAAATTTGATTTTTTCATACCAAACAGTAACTTGTTCCTAGCATTACACAATAGGTATTCTTTGGTGACATATTAATAAAAACAGGTTAAGCTTCCAATAAAGCTGGAAATACCCCAAAAATAATATAATTTTCAGATTCATCTACTCCAAAGACTGTAAAATGGACGTACAGTGGCGTGCAAAAGTTTCCGGCCAGTGACAGTATTTATTTTAAAAAAAGACTAATAATTTTTAATCATTATGAGATGTGAGTATGAGATATAGGAAACAAAATAATATAATAAAAGAATATTATTTATGTTTGTGAATATATTTATTATTATTATTCTTATATTTATATGTGCAAAAGTTTCCGGCCACTTTGTACTACGAGAAAAATTATTAGGCCATATGCTTTATAATAGACTTAAATTATATTTTTCTGTTAATATTTTGTAGCCATACCCTTTGCAGCGATAACAGCCGCACAACGATGTGGCATTGACTCAGTTAATCGATGAATACAAGCAGGTGAAATTTTATCCCATTCTTCCTTCAATGATTTGAATAATGCGGCTTTATTTGAATATGTATACTTTCGAACTTGACGATCTAGTGTTTCCGGTGATTGAGATGGCCAGCTTAAAACTCTCACATTTGAAGCAGAACTTGGATTGTAACAACTTGGATGGATGTTTTTAAACAACTTGGATGTATGTTTGGGGTCATTCTCTTGCTGAAATATCCAATTCTGCGGGCAATGTTTCTTTAGCATATGATAACAAATTGTTTTTTAAAATGTCCTTGTAAATATCAACGTTCATATTTCCGTTGATCTCGATCATTAGACCGACTCCTTATGCAAAGAAAAATTCCCCAAATCATCACACTTCCTTCACCGTGTTTTATAATAGGAATTTGGTATCGAACATCATTTGTCGTACCAATAGGACGTCGTACATGTTGTCTACCATCGCTTCCAAAAAGATTAAATTTAGATTCGTCTGAGAAAGCTACTTTTTTTCCAATCTTTGATTGTCCAATTTAGGTGATCTTTGGCAAATTGTAATCGGCCCTTCTTATTCTTTTTACTGATTAACAGGTGGATATTTTGTTAAAGATCTTTTAAAAATCTGTGGTAATCGTAATAATTGTATTAATAGAAAAAAATAAAATTGGAGATGTTAAGCTTTTGTATATATATATATATATATATATATATATATATATATATATATATATATATATATATATATATTAGCCGGGCCCGCGGCTCCGCTCGCGTGGACTTGATTCACTACTATCGTCACTGCTTATTTCTTATGTTACCCAACGTAATAAAATATCTCCCATTATTTCTCCTTATCTTCCATTATTTCTCCTTATCTCCCATTATCTCACCTTATTTCCCATTATCTAGGCTTATCTCGACTTATCTCCCATTATTTCTCCTTATCTCTCATTATTTCTCCTTATCTCCCATTATCTCAAGATAACTCCCATTATCTAGACTTATCTCCGCTTATCTCCCATTATCTCTCCTTATCTCCCATTATTTATACTTATCTCCCATTATCTCACCTTATCTCCCATTATCGAGGCTTATCTCGACTTATCTTCCATTATTTCTCCTTATCTTCCATTATCTCACCTTAACTCCCATTATCTAGGCTTATATCGAATTATATAGAACATATGTATAAATTTATAAAAACACGTAAATCGGATAAGTGGTTCTCGAGTGATAAGCGCACTAACGGACAGACAGACAGACAGAGAGACGTTGCATTTTATATATATTATATTCTTTGCTACATGATATTGTTCCATATTTAATGCTTTAGGGAGTGTATTGCAAGAGAACGCGCTAGCGGCAAACTTTTCTCCGACTTAATTCACTATTATCGTCACTGCTTATTCCTTATGTCATCTAATAAAATATATCCTATAACCTGGCCAGAGAACATACGTATATTTTAAAAAAAAGATAAGTAGTTCTCCAGTGATAAGCACACTAACGGACGGACAGACAGACAGACGGACAGAGAGACATTGCATTTTGTATATATTATAGATATTCTCTGCTACATAATATTGTTCCATATTTAATGGTTTGGACTGTGTATTGCAAGAGAACGCGCTAGCGGCAAACTTTGTCCGACTTCATTTACTGTTATTGTCACTGCTCATTCCTTATGCTACCTATCGTAATAAAATATAGCCTATAACCTGGCCGGAGAACATATGTATGTTTTTTAAAAAAAAAGTACGAAAATCGGATAAATGGTTCTCCAGTGATAAGCGCACTAACGGACAGACAGACAGACAGAATACGTTGCATTTTATATATATTATAGATGTAATAAAATATATACCTATAACCTGGTCAAAGAACATATGTATGAATTTAAAAAATCACGTAAATCGGATAAGTGGTTCTCGAGGGATAAGCGCATTAACGGACAGACAGACAGACAGACAAACATTGCATTTTATATATATATTATGGATATAGATTATTATTATTATTATATAACCAGGCCAAAGAATATATGCATGAATTTAAAAAAAGACAGGTAAATCAGATAAGTGATTCCCGCGTGATAAACGCACTAATGGACAGACAGAGAGACATTGCATTTTATATATATTATAGATTATACATTACAGATATTCTTTGCTACATAATATTGTTCTATATTTAATGGTTTTTTAGGCTGTGTATTGCAAAAAGCACGCGCTAGCGGCAAACTTATTTCCGACATCATTCACTATTTTACGTCACTGTTCATTCCTTATGCTACCTATCGTAATAAAATATAGCCTATAACCTGGCCAGAGAACATATGTATGTTTTTTAAAAAAAAAGTACGTAAATCGGATAAGTGGTTCTTCAGTGATAGGCGCACTAACGGACAGACAGACAGACAGAGAGACGTTGCATTTTTATATATATTATAGATTTTTATGTATCAATTTTTGATCACCAGTTCCTTGCTTTTGAATCATTCCCAGTGTATGTAAGCGCGGGAAAAGGTTGTGCGAATAGCTGCTAATGATTCTGCAAGCTCTTTTTCCATTTGGCACGGGTCTTTATCGAGTAATGCCTCTAATTCTTCATTTTTTCGGTTCGCCTGGACATTCTTTGTCTTCCGTGTCGAAATCACCACTTTTAAAGCTTCGAAACCAGTACTTACATATTTTTATCGATGGAATATAATCACCATAGGTTTCCGACAGCAATCGATGACTTTCAGCAGCACTTTTCTTCAAATTAAGCAAGAAATGTAACGCTTCCAGCAAATTCGACATATTCAATGCTTAAAAAAAATAGTTTTTTACACTTCGGCAAAATAACATATGCTATAAATTAAAGTCTAATGATGGTGCTTGAATACAGCAACAGTATGCCCCGATGCGATATATGTTAATACAGATAACACCCTCTGTTAGAAATCCCTCAGAATTAATTCACACTTGTTTTTTTTTTTTATTTTTTTTTAATACCATTGGACCTGTCATAATTTTATATAAATTATTATAACAAGTGGCAAAATAAAGTTTGAAATAAAAACATTGGGAATTCAATACTTTCCTTACACACGCAGTTCGAAAACAAGCACTAATTTGAATAAAAAGATACAAAAATTAATATAAATTTCTAAAATTAAAAAAAATCATTTTTCAGCCGTTTTTTGACTGTTCTTTTATCCGTTAATTCATTTCAGGACTCGTTTCGCCGTATCATGGCTCTTCAGGCGCGCTAAGATAGACGGAAAGAGAGAATAAAACTTAAAGTAGTTATCGCTTTACAGGGTTCTACTCCAAGTGTATAAAAATCAATATAAACTACACACACAGTTCATTTTTTCAGCAGTTTCTACGTATATTAATTTTTACTAAATTTGACTTTTTCATACCAAACAGCAACTTGTTCCTAGCATTTACACAATAGGTATTCTTTGGTGACATATTAATAAAAAACAGGTTAAGCTTCCAATAAAGCTGGAAATACCCAAAAATAATATAATTTTCAGATTCATCTACTCCAAAGACTGTAAAATGGACGTACAGTGGCGTGCAAAAGTTTCCGGCCAGGGACAGTATTTATTTTAAAAAAAGACTAATGATTTTTAATCATTATGAGATGTGAGTATGAGATATAGGAAACAAAATAATATAATAAAAGAATATTATTTATGTTTGTGAATATATTTATTATTATTATTCTTATATTTATATGTGCAAAAGTTTCCGGCCACTTTGTACTACGAGAAAAATTATTAGGCCATATGCTTTATAATAGACTTAAATTATATTTTTCTGTTAATATTTTGTAGCCATACCCTTTGCAGCGATAACAGCCGCACAACGATGTGGCATTGACTCAGTTAATCGATGAATACAAGCAGGTGAAATTTTATCCCATTCTTCCTTCAATGATTTGAATAATGCGGCTTTATTTGAATATGTATACTTTCGAACTTGACGATCTAGTGTTTCCGGTGATTGAGATGGCCAGCTTAAAACTCTCACATTTGAAGCAGAACTTGGATTGTAACAACTTGGATGGATGTTTTAACAACCTGGATGTATATTTGGGGTCATTCTCTTGCTGAAATATCCAATTCTGCGGCAATGTTTGTTCAGCATATGATAACAAATTGTTTTCTAAAATGTCCTTGTAAATATCAGTGTTCATATTTCCGTTGAACTCGATCATTGGACCGACTCCTTGTGCAAAGAAAATTCCCCAAATCATCACACTTCCTTCACCGTGTTTTATAGTAGGAATTTAGTTTCGAACATCATTTCTCGTACCAATAGGACGTGGTACATGTTGTCTACCATCGCTTCCAAAAAAAATTAAATTTAGATTCGTTTGAGAAAGCTACTTTTTTCCAATCTTTGGTTGTCCAATTTAGGTGATCTTTGGCAAATTGTAATCGGCCCTTCTTATTCTTTTTACTGATTAACAGGTGGATATTTTGTTAAAGATCTTTTAAAAATCTGTGGTAATCGTTAATAGAAAAAATAAAATTGGAGATGTTAAGCTTTTGTGTATGCTGTTTGCGCTCTGATGCCAGTGTATTGTCCCTTACACGGTGGATATAGACTTTTTTGACCAGTAAGTGTGGTTGGTAAACACTATTTTCGTTGTTGACTAACTTTATTCTCTGGGTTTTAGAATTTGAATCCTACAAATAGCTTTTTTTTAAGATCGAAAGCGCTTGGCGGATATATAAATAAAATATACACCAATATAGAGAGTTTCATTCATTCCCCTCCTATTACTCCTTGGTGTACAATCTGAGTTCATCTACATTCTACCCAAAGATTATTTGGCTCAATAACCAAAGTAGCTAACCACAAAAAGATTAGAAATTATCACGACGATAGTTTGCATGATAGATTCGATGGGATTTTTTTTTTAAATGCATTTTTTTATTGATCTGTGAAAATATCGGTTAAGATGGCCAAATGAGACTACACATATAAAGAATTTGCTTTTCTGATTGTGGTAAGTGTTATGTCATTTTATGAAGTCGAATTTGAATGTTCTGAAACTATTACTAAAATTTTATACTGGGCGTCTGACTTGGTTAATACTCAGGAAACACCCTTAGGACAATTAAAAATTAGGTCAATAAATAAAAATGACTTTTTTATTAGTTTGACTGGAATAACAGGCTAACATCAACAATGAGCCTGTACATTTTCTTGCATTCCTGGCTTACTTCACACTTATAAAAAACAGGAACAGTAACAATGCTGTGATATTAGGAAAAAAACTTACGACACTACTAACTTAGTTCCCATCAGTATCAGTGTGTCAGTGTGTGCTAATGAAATACGGCACATCTTCTTAGGGTATGGACTGTGAGTAGAGTATGTCATCTCCGTAGTGTAACGGTAATGATCGTGTAATATATAATTAGAGAAACTGTGTAAAAGAGAAATAAAGACAGGTGCGTAACCGCTATTAATTTGTTTATTTATACTTATTTGGGTTTGCATGTTTACATTTTAAGTGCATTAACATGCATCATCGCGACACCAATCCGGTTTATTGGTTGTCTGGCGTCGTAGATAAAACCATTAAAATGTTTAAAATATTCGTTTTTAAAGTAGCCAGGCAGATTTAATTTTAACCATTTTTTTCAGTTTTTTTATTTGGTTAATTTATTTAAATAGTGATAAATTGCTCAGGCCAACAAAAAAAAATTTGTAAGTGTTATGTATTTTTGGGTGCTGAAACCGTATGTGTTTTTTTGTATCACCCACAGTTCTCTCACAATATGACGTCGATTAAATTTCAAAAACTTAAACCGTACTTATATTTGATGAGGCTACAATTTTTATTCACGATAACATATTTCACTTCAGTGCGAATATTTTAGGTGCTTATTTTTTTGTATTTCCTTTCCCTTTTCTCTGTGAAGTTTCTTGTATAGCTTTTTCTCCGATGTGATGCATTTTGTGTTGTTCTCTATGAAGTGACCAACAGTAATCACCCATCATGTTGATATTCCACCGTCCCTGGTACCGTTTCTCCATCTCCTTTATGTCCTGATGGAACCTAATCATCGTCTAAGTTTTAAAAACAAAGTCAAGATGGTTGTGCAAGAAGTGGACTTTAAGGCTCACCAGACAACCCAGATTTTTGAACTTGTCTATCATATTAGCTACGATAAGTTCATAATTAGGATCTTTCACATTGCCCAAAAACTTAGTCACAACTTCTTTAAATGATATCCAAACCTCTTTTTCGTTTGTAATCATCCTTGCTTCAAAGTTGGAATCGAACATCATTTTACGAATATCAGGCCCAACGAAAACCCCTTCTGTCAGTTAAGCTTCTGATAAATGAAGAAATCTTTTACATAAATATTTAAAACATTCACCATCTTTAGGCAAGGCTTTCACAAATTGTTTCATTAAGCCTAACTTGATGTGTAGTGGTGGTAGAAGAATCTTTGTTGGGTCTACTAAAATTTTATGCAAAATGTTCTTCTCGTCAAGTGTTAAAGTTTTTGTTACGGGCCATTGTTTTTTGGACCAATGTTGATCCCTTGCTCTGTTATCCCACTCACATATAAAACATGGAAACTTTGTAAATCCCTTTTCTTGACCAAGGATCATGGAGACATCTTTTAAATCTCCACATAGTATCCAATCGTGAGCTGGCAAATCCTCTTCCTGCTTGAAAAACTGAGCAAACTGTTGATCTCTTCTATAATAGTAAATAGATGTTCCAAATTCCAATAAATATTTTTCTTTCAGCCTAGAACCAAGCAATTCTGCTTTTTCCTTAGTTAAACCCAAATCTCTCATTAAATCATTTAACTCAGCTTGTGTAAACAACTGTGGTTTTAAATTTTCTAGAAAACATTAAAACGCATCATCAACCGGTCGACTTTCATTAAATTCGGGACTGAACTGTAAAACGTCTTCAATAGACTAAGCTGGCTCAAGGACAGGAAGTCCCGGTCCATGTCCTACCAGCCGATTAGCTGAAGTAAAGTTAGGAAAGATAATTACTTTCTTATTTTTGGAGTATATCCAGAAACATCAACGCTGCAAAAATAACAATTATTTGAATGATTTTCTTGCTCTCTCCATACCATGGGTACTGCAAATCTAAAAGCTTTCTTTCTTATACCATTTCCTAAGACCTTCGACACAAAACATAGCATACTTTGTTAGAAGCCCAACATTTTTCTTGATTACCGATTTCTACACCAAAATATGCAAAGTATACTTTTTTTACAAAGTCAGTAATGTTTCTTTGATGTTTTTTAACTACAAACTTACCACATATATAACAAAAAGTGTTGGGAGGGTTTTTACAACCACGATTAGTCATACTTTGAGTGTGAATTAAAGCACATGGGTTAAACATTGCAGGGCGAGGTTATATTAACAGGAAGAAAATAAACAGCTGTGACATTTATCGGAACTGCCAATCTGGCGTGGTATATTATATTGTGCCTTTGTTTGACTGTAATGTCCACAAATGTAATAAAATACATTTTTGCAAAACCGAGAGGCCATAATTATGGATAAGAAAAAAACACAAACTTAATCTCATACGTGTACGCCTGTCACTCTTAATGGGGCGCGCAGACTGCTTGAAAAATTCTACAGTAACTGTTTTGCCTTAGAGAGAGATGGATATATTATGTGTATGTGTAATGGGGATATCATAGATCATAGAATAAACTATGATATCAAAGTAAAGATGAATTTACTGCTTCAAAACTGATAACAATATTTAATAATTTTAATAGACTTATTTTAAAAACAATAGCTACATGTATATATGAATTTTAAAAAAAATTATGACGTGATACGTTAAAACGGAGCTTATATTTGGAATGAGCAGGTCAAAATCTATACATTTCATGTGAGAGTATTCGAAAAACTTTTTCATCGTAGACCTGTGTTATAAATCAGTTCATACGAGGCTGGTTTGAAAAGTCCGTGCAAAAATAAAAACTACTTATGTATTTGGGGTAAACCTTTTTTATTTTTCGACTTAGTCTCCTTTTAGGCTTATACACTTCGTCCAACGATGTTCTAGTTTGTTGATCCTTTCCGAATAATAAGATTTGTCCAAGTCTGCAAAATATCCATTAGTGTCTGCAATCACCTCCTCGTTTGAATAAAATCTTTGTCCCGCCAGCCATTTCTTCAAATTGGGGAACAAATAGTAGTCCGAGGGAGCCAAGTCTGGAGAATAGGGGGGATGTGAAACGAGTTGGAATCCTATTTCCATTAATTTTGCGAGTACAACTGCTGAGGTGTGTACTGGTGCGTTGTCGTGATGGAAAAGGACTTTCTTGTGGGCCAATCGTGGGCGTTTTTTCTTGCAGCTCGGTTTTCAAACGGTCCAATAACGATGAATAATATTCACCTGTAATAGTTTTACCCTTTTCCAGATAGTCGATGAGCATTATCCCTTGCGAATCCCAAAAGACAGTCGCCATAACCTTTCCGGCCGAAGGAACGGTCTTCGCCTTTTTTGGTGCAGATTCCCCCTTGGTAACCCATTGTTTAGATTGTTGTTTGGTCTCAGGAGTATAGTAATGTATCCATGTTTCATCCACAGTAACGAAACGACGCTTAAAGTCCTCCGGATTCTTCTGGAACAGCTGCAAACCATCCTTGCAACACTTCACACGATTCTGTTTTTGGTCAAGCGTGAGCAATCGCGGCACCCATCTTGCGGATAGCTTTCTCATGTCCAAATGTTTATGCAAAATGTTATGTACCCGTTCAGTCGAGATGCCCACAGCACTAGCAATCTCACGCACCTTAACTCTTCTGTCATCCATCACCATATCATGGATTTGATCAATGATTTCTGGAGTCGTAACCTCCACAGGCCGTCCAGAACGTTCAGCGTCACTTTGCCCATATGGCCAGTCCGAAAATTTTGAAACCACTTATAAACTGTTCTAATCGAAGGTGCAGAGTCACCATAATGTTTATCAAGCTTCTCTTTAGTCTCCTGAGGCGTTTTGCCCTTTCATAAAGTAATGTTTAATCACCACACGAAATTCTTTTTGGTCCATTTCTTGAAAATCACTCGACTTCCTTGATTCACACGAATGCCAAACACAAAGAAATAGACCAATATGGCTGAAACTTGGTGTGCGTTCATTCAAGAGATGCTACTAACTAAACATGACCTCGATACGCGCCAGTGGTGCCATCTCTCGGACTTTGCACGGACTTTTCAAACCAGCCTCGTATTTATACAATATACAGTCTTGGTATTCTTTTATTACTACATAACGTTTTTTTGTCTAAAAATAAACGGAAATCATATATATTTCACATCTCAAATACATGCTGGTAAAGGGCCATCCAAAAAGTTAATATTCATCCTATTGATTGACCAAGAATGCTAGCCATAAGCCTAAAATTAAGAAACTATCTTTTAAGTAGGTTTTTTTCTACAAAACTTTTTCGGTACAGTACCCGACATGTTATGTCGAAATACTCCATCTCGCTAGAATCGTCACTCAACTTGCTAGGCATTAATTTGGGAGAGAAAACGGTCTTCGAATTCGATTGTGTCAAATTAGGGTGACTTTCCAACATTTCGCCACGATTGCTCGCAATATTTATTGTTTTAATGTCAAAGGGCAAAGATCTCCTCGTGCAATTGTAAACGCAACATCGGGAAGTCGGTTCAATTTGACACGGTTTAATTTAAAGAACCACGGTTTCTTATCTAACCAAGGCCCTGAACACTTCCGTTCCATGTTATTAATTTGGGAACTAAGATGATTTAGCATGATCATCCTACTGGCGCACAATGGGGCGAATGCCTTATTTTTCGGTCATTTGCTTAGAACTTCCACATTTGTTATTGGAATGACTTCAAACTTAATACACATAATGTACGATTAATATATGTTCAGTATATGAAATAAAAATCATACTATATACTGTTATCGCGTGCGCGATAAAGCGTAAAGATGATTATTTCAAAATACTAGACAACAAATTGAAAAATTTTTCGATTACATGAGTGCGAATAGTCATTTTCAATGTATTTTTGCCTGCTGAACACGAATCCGTTGTCCAAATTTGGCTACCGCGTCGTAATTTTGAGAAAAATGACGGAAATTTGCAAAACACGACGGTTTCAAGGATTTTCATGACATAACACAGGCACAAATATTTTTCTCATAAATTTCGTTAATACCACGCGTAAGTATCAACATTTAGCTTTAAAATGCCTTTTGTTTCGTTTTGGTACATTTTTTTTATTTTCGAGGTATAGCTAAAATTAGAAACACCGGTTGCGCTTACGCAGCATTAATATCATTGTCCCGTGTAACGATTGCCCTACGCATGCGACATGTAACGGAACATTAACCCATCAAAATACACGCATGAAGCGAATAATATTTCGAATATAAATTATCTGCTCTTAGCGTTACCCAGGATCAACGACGTGGACGTGACAGATATTTGATCCCTCGTTGTGCTTGATTTTTGTGAGTCCCCTTGCCTCTCACATTTGTACTTCTTGTTTTAATCATCGTAATCTGTATCATCTTCACTGAAATGTAATAGATGTTTTACATCTTCGGACAATTCTTTCTTCTTACGTTCCATCAATTTTCGCGAATTAGATATTATCGGATCTGAAGCAATCATCAAATTATTAAAAATATCTTCATTATTATATATTCGAGACATTCTTCGCGAATGGTTTTCTCTATATTTTCTGAAATATTTGTGATTTGCTTCCTGAGCGTCTTCAGATAATTGCCCTATTGGCACGATAGCATTTGTTATAATATCGCTGCCATGAATCAGTAACTTGTGGATTGACACTGGCATGTAGTACCATGGGTATAATGTTACAAATATTTCGACAGTTCGGGTATTTCTGCTCGAACGTCACAATCGCTTTTGGTCGCGAACATCTGATGCATCGTTTATAATCTGCTGAATAGTTTTGATTCTGTGAATAATTATCTTTACATGAATTATCTTTACGCTTTATCGTGCTCGTGATAATAAATTGTATGATTTTGATTTCATATTTCTGAAAATTTATAAATCGTTCATTATGTATATTAAATTGAAGTCATTCCATTGACAAATGTCGAAGTTATGAGCAAATGACCGAAAAATGTCGCATTTGTCTCACTATGGCGCGCGATGTAAGCAAACACTCGCATTGAGATCGAAATTTCAAAGTAGTCAAGCCGCGTTGCCGAAAAGAGGCAACAAGAGTTTAATTGCCCTTCATAAGAAATGAGGAGTATATCGTCATTTTTTCATTTCATTGGAATATTGCCCGAGAGAATGGCTGAGTAGAGAACGTTAGATCAAGTCGGGGGAACTTTAATGTCCATTTTTTTACCAAAGGGGGACGAAGGGGGATAAAAATAGGATATCTCCGGAAACTAGAGACTTTGCCCTATCAGATGGTGAAAGCGCCATCTCATTCCACCTCGTTCCAAAAAACTTTATACATCTTTGAATATTGAAGTAAGAATAATTTTTTGTGTCGAATATGTCAAATGTTTTCTTAATATATTGTAGCACTCTAATGACGTTACACTAAGATTAATTTGTTGTTTGAAACCTAATAAACAAGTTCTAGTAAGCGTTTAACTCATATTCGTAGTTATGTTGTCCACAGAGAATTTAGAATGTAATTTCTCGAATTACAGAAATTCCAACATTGACGAAAATGTCACACTTCAATGGATAATTTTAAGGAAGGCAGAAGGAATAAATTAGTTATAAACATATTTATGTATGGTTTATGATATATATTAAAGGAGAAAATCGTCAATATTCGAAAAATACATCTTTAATTTTTTCATCAATATCTGATTTTTTACGCCGTCGCCCCAATATGCGGCGTACCAAAGAAAACGTTTCGAGAGCTGGGAATATTATTTCGTACTAGAAAGCTTTGTACTCTTCAACAACTTTTAATCCTGTATAAAACTCAAATTTGATGATCAGTGGAATATTCCTAACGTGTTTGATACTCTGCTGGCAAATATACGCTGCATTTGTTAGGTTATATATAATTCCTCCCAGAGCCTTGCATTCTAGTAATACACTTAACGCTCGTGGCAGCACTGCCGTGTTGTCTTCAAGATACTGTAAAATACAATTGTATGTTTCGGCACTTGGACAACGTTGAAGAATATTACGACCTCCTCTCCGATATCTATAAGAAAATGGGGAATCCCTTTTCAGACAGGAAGGTGAACCATAAAAAAATAAATTTTGACTACCGAGAGCTAAAATCAGCGGCCGAATTTCTGCAATGAGGAGCCCTGCAGCAGTTATATATTTTATAAACGGACTAGCCAAGACCTCTCAGCTGTCACCTACATAATCAAATTGATCTGCCTTTTCTTGCGTCTCTGAAATTAACGGAAATCTACAATATGACGTAATTGTATTGTAGATCACTCTTAGAAAAACCATATTTTGGTTTTGCTTCAGATACAAAACTTTATCAGTAATCAAAATTACTAATGCAATGAATACAGTGAAGGATTACTGACAGTGGGCCCGAAATTAATGAAAAGTAACATGTTATACTGAAAAATAACAAAGCTCGATATCTTTGGTTAATGCGACTAGTTGAGTGGGGGGATAGTAATGCACGAAGAATATAAGAATAACATTCCTTTTTTTTCTCGGTACCACTGCATCACGGCTACAAATTAAAATAATTAATCTAGCATTAACAAGATTTAGATTCCAGGGCTTCTCACACTTTCACAACGCCAGTAATTTTTTTTCGTTGTTCAAATTTCAGCAGCTTTCGTGATATGTCAAAGCCTTCCCCAAATTGGCTCTTTGGAATAACACGCAACGGTCTTATTACTTTGACTTTTGTCTGTTTTACTAGTGCAGTAAAAAAAGGTCAAAATAATGATGATGTAGGCATAGTTTAGATGCAGCAATATTATGATTTTATCCTCTCTGGGGTATCACCAGGATGTATTGTCCTAAGTTTTGGACCTCGAAAAACTTGTGCTCTTTTGTTTTTAAACAATTGAAGTTTTCAAAATGCGAATAACTCCGGTTATATAAGTCGGATCGAGACAAAAAAAAAAAAACTCTTCGTAATAAAATTTCCAACAAATCATTGTTGGTTTAAAGTCGCTCAAGTGCGTACGAGGCTGGTTTGAAAAGTCCGTGCAAAAATAAAAACTACTTATGTGTTTGGGGTAAACCTTTTTTATTTTTCGACATAGTCTCCTTTTAGGCTAATACACTTTGTCCAACGATGTTCTAGTTTGTTGATCCCTTCCGAATAATAGGATTTGTCCAAGTCTGCAAAATATCCATTAGTGTCTGCAATCACCTCCTCGTTTGAATAAAATCTTTGTCCCGCCAGCCATTTCTTCAAATTGGGGAACAAGTAGTAGTCCGAGGGAGCCAAGTCTGGAGAATAGGGGGGATGTGAAACGAGTTGGAATCCTATTTCCATTAATTTTGCGACCACAACTGCTGAAGTGTGTGCTGGTGCGTTGTCGTGATGGAAAAGGACTTTCTTGTGGGCCAATTGCGGGCGTTTTTCTTGCAGCTCGGTTTTCAAACGGTCCAATAACGATGAATAATATTCACCTGTAATAGTTTTAAACCCTTTTCCAGATAGTCGATGAGGATTATCCCTTGCGAATCCCAAAAGACAGTCGCCATAACCTTTCCGGCCGAAGGAACGGTCTTCGCCTTTTTTGGTGCAGATTCCCCCTTGGTAACCCATTGTTTAGATTGTTGTTTGGTCTCAGGAGTATAGTGATGTATCCATGTTTCATCCACAGTGACGAAACGACGCTTAAAGTCCTCCGGATTCTTCTGGAACAGCTGCAAACCATCCTTGCAACACTTCACACGATTCCGTTTTTGGTCAAGCGTGAGCAATCGCGGCACCCATCTTGCGGATAGCTTTCTCATGTCCAAATGTTTATGCAAAATATTATGTACCCGTTCAGTCGAGATGCCCACAGCACTAGCAATCTCACGCACCTTAACTCTTCTGTCATCCATCACCATACCATGGATTTGATCAATGATTTCTGGAGTCGTAACCTCCACAGGCCGTCCAGAACGTTCAGCGTCACTTGTGCCCATATGGCCACTCCGAAAATTTTGAAACCACTAATAAACTGTTCTAATCGAAGGTGCAGAGTCACCATAAATGTTTATCAAGCTTCTCTTTAGTCTCCTGAGGCGTTTTGCCTTTCATAAAGTAATGTTTAATCACCACACGAAATTCTTTTTCGTCCATTTCTTGAAAATCACTTGACTTCCTTGATTCACACGAATGCCAAACACAAAGAAATAGATCAATATGGCTGAAACTTGGTGTGCGTTCATTCAAGAGATGCTACTAACTAAACATGACTTCGATACGCGCCGGTGGTGCCATCTCTCGGACTTTGCACGGACTTTTCAAACCAGCCTCGTAGATAACCTACAAAATTGAAAAAAAAACAGACTAAAAACTGATTTTTTTTTTTAATTTTATTATACAGGTCGACTAAGTGAAACGATCGGCTTGAAACTTTCAGCAAATCTGCCTTTTCTTCTAGCAAAAATACTCCGAAATTTTGGTACAAAAATATTGAATCCAGTGGGCACAATTGATTTTGTTATTTAAAATTTAAATTGCCCGCCATTTTATGCCATTTGGTCCAAAATGAATCTTTTTTTTTCAAAATTTAGGTTTTGACGTCAGCTTTCTGATACCATTAAAAAATGTTTTTGGAGTAATTTTGATCGTTTTTTTTTTTACATTTGTTTATTAATCAAATAACAACAAATGCGTTTTTTTCGGTCATTTTCACCTTAACGAAAATGATTTTTTTTAAAATAAAGCTCACGCGATTCTCTACCAGATGTGAAAAAAAAAATTTTCGGTCATTTTCACCTTAACGAAAATGATTTTTTTAAAAAAAACTCTGCCAGATGTAAAAAAAAATTTTTTTCAAGTCCGTCGTATTGTCTCAACACATCTTTTAATACTAAAGTGTCGTTTAACAACTGGCCGGAATAAATGAGTTTTTGTTCATGTTGTGGGGGTCTGCTAGGATAAACCTCAGATAAATGTTCTTTTAGTTTATTTATAGTCCATGACGACTCACACCTAATTTTTTGATCTTCAGTTTGTTGATTTAGAACTTTTACTATTAAGGTAATCGGTAAAGAGTCCATTTTGGTAATATTTGGCTTACCTCGAACTTCTAAAACTGTTAGGGAACAGTAATACTTCTACACAAAAAGGAAGATATCAGAAAGTTCATCTCCAATAGATTAAAGAATAAGTTAGATTCCTACCAGCCATGCCAACAGGCTGGTTTTAGATCCAGCTATAGCTTACAGACAATGAGAAATATCCTAGAGAAAAGCCATGAATACAATTTCAAACTCTACATAGCCTTCATAGACTATGAGAAGGCTTTTGATTCTGTCGAAATGATGAGATTTACATAAAACCTAGTACAGAACAAAAATCGTATAGGAAGAAGCGTAAGATAGGGAGATACAGTCTCTCCTAAGCTATTTATTACAGCTCTATAAGACGTATTCCGGCAACTACATTGGACAAAGAAGGGCCCAAAGATAGATGGTGTGTATCTGAGTCATTTAAGATTTTGAATTGTTGTGACTGTTACTTGATGGAAATTCATAACGAATGAAATGAAAGACTGAATTTGTCAATTCGTTACGAACTTCCATCAAGTAACAGCCACAACAATTCAAAGTTTAAAAGAGGCAAGTACATGCCTGTTGGCTAAATGGTATTTCAAATTGTTATTAAAATGTGCAATTACAACACAGAACATTTGGTTCTTCAAACTGTGCATTAAAAATGCTGTAGTACCACGTTATATAAAACTCCAGACTAAAAACACTAGTGTTGCAGCCTCGAAAGCCGCCAACATAGGACATAAAAATGGATTATTGAAGAAAGAAGGAGTACAGCAAACGAGACATCTATATTGTTTATGTTAAGGTAATCCATTCTGAATTAGCTTTTCGATTACACTCATTAGAATTTTTTGATCTAGATCTAAAAACGAGGGATAAAATTAGAGTTATAACAAATAAAAAATACATTAATCAAAAAAGAAAACTTGATTCTCTTATAAGGGAAAAAATAAATATCAAAAAAGTGTTTTCAGATCGTAAATTCTTTGACAGATTTATAAATTTATCAGCAACAAATTTTTTAAATCAAGAAACAGCCCTCTTACAAAAGTTTTAAACATAATATAAATAATAAATTTGATTTAAAAGAATCTGAAATCTTGCCTGTAGAAACAGAAATAGCTTTAATAAATGTACCATTCAACACGCCAAAAAAAAATACATTTGCGCAGATATTATAAAAAAGGAATTTCTTAGCAACAAACCAAATTTAGATAATGAAATAAATGTAGCTAGATCAATACAAAACAAGGCTAAAAATAATAATATTATTTTCACAAAAGCAGATAAGGGTAACACGATAATCGCTATAGATCAACAACAATATATAGACAAAACATTAGACTTTATTAAGAAAGGGAATTTCAAAATATTACTAAAAGATCCGACAGAAAAATTCAAGAAAGATATTAGAACAGCGTTAGGTAAAGCTTCTAGCATCATATCAGACAACCAAATCTCAAAATTAACAGTCGTGAATCATCAGCCCCCTCTACTTTATTCATTAGTCAAATTACATAAAGAAAATCATCCTATTAGACCTGTAGCCTCCTAAATATCGGCCCCAGCTTACAAACTCTCAAAATTTCTCATAGATATCATTAAAACGAACATTAACTTCACCCCAACTTACACAATAAAAAAAATCGTTAGAATTAACGGAAAACATTTCCTACGTCTTTCTACCAGATAATTCAAAACTAGTATCATTTGATGTCCAAAACCTTTTCCCTAGCATACCCCCAGATGAAACAGTAACAATCATAAAATCATTCCTAATCAAAAATAAAGTTAATATCGTTATACAATAAGACATATTAAATTTATTAAACACGAGCCTCAATCAAAATTATTTTTACTTTAATAATACGTTTTATAATAGTTCTGAGTCTTATCACTTAGCCCGCTTTTAGCAGAAATATTCATGGATAACCTAGAAAAACAAATACATCGACAAGAATTTAGCAAATCATTTTTGTGTTGGTACTGATATGTAGACGACATCTTTTTTTGTTTTAATGGTACAGAGCGTCAACTTGACAATGTTTTTAACTATATAAACTCAATACATAAAAATATTAAATTCACTCTGGAACTAGAAGTCGACAATAAAATTAATTTTCTTGACTTAACGATAACCAGACATTACAACAAACACAAAATTCTCTATTTTTCACAAACCCTCACATACAGATACTACAATAAACATAAGATCAGCTCACCCCCTACAACACAAATTGGCAGCTTACAACAGTATGTTGCATAGACTTGTAAGTGTCCCCTTATCTGTAGATGAATTTAATAAAGAATTAAATCTAATAAAACTAATTGCTGTTAACAACGGATATTCTCCTGACACCATAGACCCAATTCTAAACAAAAAATTAAAAAATAAAGCTATTTCTTTAGTATACCCCAAGAAAGCAAACACATGAAAAAAATATAATGTTTTAACCTATTTTGGTAACACGTCAGAGAAAATTAAAAACCACTTAAACAAATATAATATCAACATAGCTTTTAGAACAAACAGCTCGTTAGGAAAATTCATTAAAAACGCAAAGGGAAAACAAAATAGATCAAAAAAATCTGGAGTGTATCAGTTGATTGTGGTTCTTGTCATCAAAGTTACATAGGTGAGACAGGTCGCTCATTCGAAACTCGGATTTCAGAACATAAAAGAAGCTATTTAAAAAACAAAAAACGATTCAGCGTACAGTAATCATTTAACAGAATCAAATCATCTTTTTGACGATAAATTTAAAATTCTACACATACAAAACAAAGGCGTAAAATTAAACCTATTAGAAAATTTAGAAATAAATAGAATTAAAAATTCAGACATAATCTTAAACGAACAAAAAGATACCTGTCTGGCCCTTGGTAACCCTCCTTTACTCAATTTATACAATTAATATTCAGAATGGATTTTCCAGCAATATTCATTAGCATATAGTATTAATTTTATTACCTATCTACCTTAGGGTATTTGTATAAGTGTAACAACACTAATATTCAAATATCATTTTGTATCAGACGAAGCTGTAGTATAGCGAAACGCGTCATACAGTTTCAGTGAAACTAAATAAAGTGGAAATTTGACAAAATCAGTCTTTCATTTCATTTAAGATTGGCCGACGATATTGTAGTCATCAGTAGTAATCCACGTAAGTTACAAGAAATGATAAGTGAGTTAAATTACCACTCAAAGACAATTGGTTGAAATTTCAAGAAGAATGAGGCTTGGCTGGTGCGCATTCGGGAAATTGAGTTATATATTCAAAGAAAAGACTATCCCAAATAAGTTAAACGCCAGAGTTTACGATCAGTGCAATCTTACCCGTAATTACATATGGTGCTGACTCTTGGACACTAAATAAAGCCGATATACAAAAACTAGCTAGGACCCAGAGGGTACACGAAAGACTGATTATCGGGATAAAACTTAAGGATAGAAAAAGAAACAAGTGAATACGTGAACAAACCAAATTAAAGGATATTATAGAGCATGTAGCAGAAAGAAAGCGGCTGGAAATGTAGCACGCACGACCGGTGATCGATGAACCAAGCAAACATTAGAATGAAGACCACTAGAACAGAAAATGAGCGTAGGACATCCCAAAACAAGATTGTGGGATGATATACAGAGGCTTGCGGGCATTGGATGGATGACAACAGCTGCAAATAGATTGAGATGGAAATTCAGGGGGAAGGCCTACATCCAGCATTGGATAGAATTAGGCTTATAGTGATAACAACAGGATGCCGCAGCATACTATACTGTGTAAGAAACAATCGATTTGTTATATCAGAAATTTCCTGATCGTGTCATATCCCGATACGCTGACATCAATTCGCCAAGATTATGCGATTTGAGGCCATATAACTTAACTTATAAGGTTTTGTGAAATCTCAAGTTTATGCCATCAAACTATAAATAATTCTCGAGCTTAAAGTCGAGATACTGCGCAAAGGTTATTAAGAATCGTAAAAAAAAGATCGTAAGTATACAAAGTCGTTAACAACATTCAGTTGATATTATCTTCAAAAAGTTAATCGCCACTTTTCTACTTTGCAATCGAGAAAAAGATAACATTCTTGATTCAGTAAAGATATGTTTTATTTAAAAATTAAATTATACTTTCTTTAAAGATAATCCGTTACCGTCAATGTAGGCGTCACATAAAAATGCACTTGCATTTTAAGTTACTGAGATAGCTATACGAGCCCATATTTAAACCAGTGATATTAGGAATTCGGATTATTATCTCTCTAATAAGATTTTTACTTCATCGTAAAGGATGTCCCAAAATTCACGCAAGATTTGAATTTGGCGCCATTTGGATGGTAAAGTGTTGCCAACAAAACAAAAAAACACAACGTGACACCTGACAGTTCAGGGTTATTAAAATAGGAGCGCTACACGAAAAAACAACGTGTTTTCGTTGTTGAGCAATATTTTAAAAATAATGAAAGCTTGGGAGTTACAATTCGAAATTTTCGTACAAAATATGGTCGGAATAGTGATTTAACCTCATCAACTGTGAAGAGATTAATTGAAAAATTCAGGGAGACTGGGTCAATTAGTGATCTTAAACGCTCTGGCCGTCCTTCAACAAGTCGTTCGACACATAATATTGAAGCAGTTCGTGAGACTGTTGCTGAGACTCCAGTAACATCAATTCGGCACCGTGGTCAAGAATTGGACATTTCGAGAAGCTCTCTACAGCGTATTCTCACGAAAGATTTGCACCTTCATGCTTACAAAGTTCAAGTGACTTAAGAACTGAAGCCTTCTGACCACGTACAACGAAGAGAGTTCATTGAATGAATTATGGAACAAGTGAATACTGATTTTTCAAAGAAAATCATCTTCAGCGATGAAGCTCATTTCCATCTTGATGGTTTCGTTCGCATTTGGGGTTCAGACAATCCACACGTGACTGTTGCGAGACAAATACATCCACAACGTGTCACTGTTTGGTGCGGATTTTGGGCTGGAGGCATCATCGGGCCATTCTTGTTCGAAAATGCGGTTGGCCAGGCAATAACAGATAATGGTGATCGTTATCGCGATATGATAATCCAGTTTTTTGTGCCTAAATTGCAAGATATGGATGTGGACGATATGTGGTTTCGACAAGACGGTGCCACATGTCATACAGCCCGAGAAACAATTCAATTACTGCATGAGTCATTTCCTGGTCGTGTAATATCCCGTTTTGGTGATCCGAATTGGCCGCCCAGATCATGCGATTTAACGCCGTTGGACTTTTTTCTTTGGGGTTTTTTAAAGTCTAAGGTTTATGCCAACAAGCCCACGACCACCCACGACTTGAAGGAGGAAATTAAGCGCTGTATCAACGAATTTCAGCCACATTTATGCAAAACGGTCATGGAAAATTTCGACAAAAGGGTGCGTATGTGCCAGCAAAGCCGTGGAGGCCATTTACCCGATATGTTATTCCATACATAACCCTATACTGTATACTTTATGAATCAATAAAAAAATTACAATTTTTAATTAAAAACCTGTGTTTTCTATCAAAATTACTTCTTGCGTGAATTTTAGGACACTCTTTATATTATATTATATTCTGTTGGCCGAATAATAAATTTCTTTGTGTTTCTACAAAGTTCATATCATACTCGCACGGTTAGAGGTGAAAATAATGACATATGTTACAATCTATCAAGTAAGAACATGTCTGCGATAATCCATTTTTGATAGATGCGATTCTAGCGATTCATCAAAAAAATCGGTAGAGGGAACCTTTTTCTCCGACGCATTTTAGTAAAAGTATCAGTCGATTCCAAACTTTCGTCGAAATCACGTAAAATCCAAAATGAGTCACTTGTTTGCGATCGGGTCGTGGCAGTCTTCCTTTGTTCCCATTCAGAGGGGCCTAAGATGATACATTCCGCCGCCACTAAATATACGAGGCTGGTTTGAAAAGTCCGTGCAAAAATAAAAACTACTTATGTTTTTGGGGTAAACTTTTTTTATTTTTCGACGTAGTCTCCTTTTAGGCTTATACACTTCGTCCAACGATGTTCTAGTTTGTTGATCCCTTCCGAATAATAGGATTTGTCCAAGTCTGAAAAATATCCATTAGTGACTGCAATCACCTCCTCGTTTGAATAAAATCTTTGTCCCGCCAGCCATTTCTTCAAATTGGGAAACAAATAGTAGTCCGAGGGAGTCAAGTCTGGAGAATAGGGGGGATGTGAAACGAGTTGGAATCCTATTTCCATTAATTTTGCGACCACAACTGCTGAGGTGTGTGCTGGTGCGTTGTCGTGATGGAAAAGGACTTTTTTGTGGGCCAATCGCGGGCGTTTTTCTTGCAGCTCGGTTTTCAAACGGTCCAATAACGATGAATAATATTCACCTGTAATAGTTTTACCCCTTTTCCAGATAGTCGATGAGGATTATCCCTTGTGAATCCCAAAAGACAGTCGCCAGTCGCCATAACCTTTCCGGCCGAAGGAACGGTCTTCGCCTTTTTTGGTGCAGATTCCCCCTTGGTAACCCATTGTTTATATTGTTGTTTGGTCTCAGGAGTATAGTAATGTATCCATGTTTCATCCACAGTGACGAAACGACGCTTAAAGTCCTCCGGATTCTTCTGGAACAGCTGCAAACCATCCTTGCAACACTTCACACGATTCCGTTTTTGGTCAAGCGTGAGCAATTGCGGCACCCATCTTGCGGATAGCTTTCTCATGTCCAAATGTTTATGCAAAATATTATGTACCCGTTCAGTCGAGATGCCCACAGCACTAGCAATCTTACGCACCTTAACTCTTCTGTCATCCATCACCATATCATGGATTTGATCAATGATTTCTGGAGTCGTAACCTCCACAGGCCGTCCAGAACGTTCAGCGTCACTTGTGCCCATATGGCCAGTCCGAAATTTTTGAAACCACTTATAAACTGTTCTAACCGAAGGTGCAGAATCACCATAATGTTTATCAAGCTTCTCTTTAGTCTCCTGAGGCGTTTTGCCTTTCATAAAGTAATGTTTAATCACCACATGAAATTCTTTTTCGTCCATTTCTTGAAAATCACTCGACTTCCTTGATGCACAGGAATGCCAAACACAAAGAAATAGACCAAAATGGCTGAAACTTGGTGTGCGTTCATTCAAGAGATGCTACTAACTAAACATGACCTCGATATGCGCCGGTGGTGCCATCTCTCGAACTCTGCACGGACTTTTCAAACCAGCCTCGTATAAGTCGGTAAATCGTTTAAACGAGATGAAAAATGTCGACGACTTGTCAAAACGTGGCTCGGTAGGCAAAGTCACTTCGAAAGTCGAAAAACGAATCGTGTCTTTGTTTTCACGGGACCCGAAATTGACACTGCGTCAAGGAACAGCAAAATTAAGAAAATCGGGTTTGAATGTGTCCTACGAGAAAAAGAAGAAACTTTTGCACGATAAAGTACTAGAATGGCCCTCACAATCGCCGGATGAAAACAATATCGTTTTCGTCCCTTGTAAAGAGAAAGCTCAGAGGAAAAACTCTGAGGACTTTGACTCAGTTATCTTGCGAGATTTGAAAAATTTACAGAGTATGCAGGAAATCTCGTCGACAACATGCCTCGAAGATGTCAGGCGATTATTGATGCAGGAGGCGATTGGACAACACACCAAAGAATACTTGAGAGCAAAAAAATGTTTCGAAACATATTTTTTCAAGAATACGAGCTGTCACTTTCTTACTTATTTTATTTTGTTGTAGGTATGTGCACATGTACGAAGGTGTTTTATTTAAGTTGTCTACCCAACCGTGAAAATGATATCATATAAAAAATGCTTGGTTGGCTTTTGGAGTTTTTACTATTTTTTTTTACCTCTGAAAAATGAGTGAACGCAAATACTTTAAAAGTTATTTATTAATGTACGGGGTGTATAGCAATGAGGACACATTTTGTTTTCAAATAAAATTTTGGTCTAAATGGCTTCGATAAGGCCGAGACCGAATTCAGGATGACCCCTGATCAGGAAAGCTTATTGAGGCAAGAAACGAGATCATCAGACTGCCTTGTGGAGGATTTCCCGTTGATAAATTGACGAATGAGGCTCTCTCTTCCTCTATCCTATTGCCCTTGACAGGGCATGGTGACTACTAATGAGCTAGTTTTTCGCACTCAGATCGCTCGGTCTAGGTCCATTTGCCTGCCTTATGCAAAGTTTTTCCTACAAGAGGCTGCACTTGAGCTATCCATCTTGTAAGAAATCTGCTCCAAGTACTTACTAAAGAAGCAGAAGTATTTGAAACTATAGTTTTCTAGTTTGTGCACGAAGATTTAAGTTTGAAGAAAGTCTCTGCAACCTCCTTACATCAGAGCAGAAACTGGCGCTGAGAGAAATTTCTCAGGATGCGTTTGCCACTTTAGAAAATAATGAGAGTCCTTTTTTGCAAATTAGATATCAACGAAGGGTTTTTTTTTGGATTCCTCCCAAGAAACAGAACTCTATACACTGGATTCATAAGGATCATCCACCTCCAAAAAAGCTAAAAAGTCAGTCGTCTTCTGGGAAGTCGATCGCGATCATGGTTTGGGACTGCGAAGGAATTTTGCTTATTGAACATATGGAAAAGTGATTCACAATTACTGACGAAGCTTACGAAGATTCTCACAGTGCAAGCCAAAAAGCTAGAGATTCATCGAATTACAACAGTAACCCTATAGCTCTCATTTAATGCCCTAAATAATGATTTAAAAGCCGTTGTAGCGCCGTTTTTTAAGTGGATACAAAAGAATTTTTTTATTGAAATAAAATAACTTGAAAGAGTGTAGACGGTAGTTATGTAGACGCTCATTATTATTTCTTAGGTGAAGACATTCAGAGCGATGCTTAATGAAAAGGTTTGCTAAACGATTTCAATTTCAGCTTTTTTTGAGCCGACATAAACGAGCTTTCTTTACGTGTCAAATTGAAACCGGTGAGCATTTCTAAATTACTTTCCAACTTGTCAGGTCTCGCTTGAGAACCAGGTTGTAATGGCAGCCATTTATAACTTAAGGCGGAGTAAGGTATATATTACTTTTTTTTATAAATTTTAAATGAAGTGTATTGATCATTAAGGGATTTAAGGGAATTATCGCGGTTGGTTTTTATTTCTTTTAATTAGACACACAACTTAAGGGGTTACATACACCTGGGTGCTGCAGAAAGTATTTTATAGGTTATTAAATGAATAATACAAAAGAATGGCGATTATGTATTTCTATTGTACAGGGTGAGTCAACGATAGAGTAAAGTTCATTATCTTATTTGTTTCGGGAATGACGAAAAAATGTTAAATACAATAGTTTTTTAGGGAATGTTAAGGTGCACAGTTTAAAATTATTTTTGGGTATACAGGGTACTTCAAAAAAGTGTGGCTGATATAACATATGTTGTTTTAAATGGAACATCCTATTTTCTAATTTATTTTTAAATTCTGCGTAAAATTTAATAACTTTTTTATTAATAATGTTATATACCTAAACCTAGTAGTTTTTCTAATAGTTCAATTTTTTTAAAAAAAATACTAGTTTTCAGTTTTATAAAAAATTGCCAGTAGTGCCATTGTTTCTGAAGGTGGAATACTCATAATTGGTACGAGCGTTCTACAGAGATGAAAAAAAAGATATGTGCAAAGAAATTTGAGTTAAATGCTACAGAGTGTTCAAAATAAATTTATACATTTCGACTATTTTAAATTGAAAAATCTCAAATTACTTAAATGTCACACCCTGTATATTATTATTTTTCTGATAGATTTTACAAAACCATCCAACTTTTATTAAGTATGTCATATACCTATTTCTAATAGTTTTCGATTTATTTTAAATTTTTCAGTTTTTACCCTTGTTTTTAATACACTTACGCTAAACATAAACAAATAGTTTTATTCTTTTTGAGCATTTCAAGTTTGGGGGACTATACTATTATATTAGCTGGTTGATCTTCAAATTCTAATTATGCGATGTTGGGAGGTATGCGAGCTGTTGCTCAGACTATTTCTTATGAAGTAAGATTAGTTTTAATTTTATTATCGTTAATAATAATTTTAATATAGTTTAACTTATCTAATGAATATTAAATGCTCAAAAATATGCCCGTCTACCTGAATACACGTACTACTCAGTATATATCACCACTACACCAAAACACTTTATTTTTGCACTCGACGCGCGTTTCGCTAACCATGTTAGCTTCATCAGGAGCGATGATTGACTGCTGAAGCTAACATGGTTAGCGAAACGCGCGTCGAGTGCAAAAATAAAGTGTTTGGTGTAGTGGTGATATATACTGAGTAGTATCATTGTGCCAAAGATTCCACATTCCCAACTAAGTTGAATACACGTGTTTAGTCGTTTTACTATATTTTCCTTCACTTTCCTTAGCATAAAGGGCGTTATTGTCCTGCATGCATCCCGTATCCTATTTTCCATATCTACTGGTGTTGTAGGAGGATTCACATAAATACGATCTTCAATGTAGCCCCACAAAAAGAAGTCTAAAGGTGTTAAGTCACATGATCGAGGGAGACCACTAAATGAATCCATCTCTACCGGTCCATTTTTGTGGGTAACGATCGTTACTATCGTTCTCGAACTTCCCGGTGGTAATGAGTAGGAGCTCCGTCTTGTTGTATCCACTATTGCCCCATTCATGGTGGTTCAAAAGTTTACTCGTCGTTCAAAATCGCGGTCTTGAAATTCTTGGTGTAGTTCCCTATGAAAGGGATGAAACTTGTTTTTTCTCGTGGTGCAATTAGCCGTAGATTGGGATGTGTCAGATAAGTCAGCTAGTTGATGGCTGCTAACCTGGGGATTATCTTCAAAATGAAGTAAAATCTCCATTTCTTTTTCCTCATTGGTAGCATTCTGGTTTACTACTTTCCGTTTCATATACTCAACGCTACCACTACCATCAAACCGTTCCATTAAGCACTGAAAAGATTTTCTAGATGGTATGCGTCTATTAGGGTACTTCGCTTCGTAAAGCCTTACTGCCAAAAGACAATTTTTTCCCGCCTCTCCCAGTATATAAACCATATCAATTAATTCATTTTTAGGAAAATCCGTCACTATTACCTTTATACGTCACTTACTACAACAAATTAAACTATTTTTACTTGTTTAAGAGACATGTCAAAATTTGAGAATGCCTACATTTTTGTTTTGTCTTGGCAGCTATGATCTTATAGCGTAAGTGTATTAAAAACAAGGATAAAAAAAAAAAAAAATTCAAAATAAATCGAAAACTACTAGAAATAGGTATATGACATACTTAATAAAAGTTGGAGGGTTTTGTAAAATCTATCAGAAAAGATAATAATATACAAGGTGTGCCATTTTAAAAATTTTGAGATTTTTCAATAAAATAGTAGAAATGCCTAAATTTATTTTGAACACCCTGTACCATCAAACTCAAATTTCTTTACATATATCTTTTTTTTATCTCTAGAGAACGCTCATACCAATTATGAGTATTCCACCTTCAGAAACAATGGCGCTACTGGCAATTTTATACAAAACTGAAAACTAGTAATTTTTTAAAAATATTGAAACATTAGAAAAACTACTAGGTTTAGGTATATAACATTAGTAATAAAAACGTTATAAAATTTTACGCAGAATTTAAAAATAAATTAGAAAAGTTCCATTTAAAAAAACATGTTATATCGGCCACACTTTTTTGAAGTACCCTGTATACTCAAAAATAATTTTTAAACTGTGCACCTTAACATTCCCTAAAACCATTGTATTTAACATTTTTTCGTAATTCCCGAAACAAATAAGATAATGAACTTTACTCTATCGTTGACTTGACTCACCCTGTACTTTAAATTATAAGAAAAATTTTTTTTTCATATATTTTAAATGTTAATATTATTTATTATCGGGTTAAGGGGTTACGTCACCGTGGCGCTCGGAAAAATAGGCATAAAATAATTTTTTTTGACGCTACTGTATATACAGTGTGTCCCAAAAAGTTTTATACAAATGGAGAAAAAGTTTATCTCACATATTACAAAATTTATTCTAGCTAAAAAGTTGTGCATCACATGGAAATCCATAATCAAGCATCAAAAGTTCAAAATATTTGATGGTATACAGGGTTATCAGCCATATCGTCAACATAATGACTATTATTTATTTGCTCCCTATTAAGCACTATTGCTTCATCAGCCTCCTCGAGTGCCTCTCTGAAGATTTGCTCAGAGCATATATAAGCTGCTCAAAATTCTCTGCAAATTTTTTACATCAGCAGACAATCTTTCTCCACAAACTTTCAGTTGACGTACACCATGTCTTTTTTTCCACCTGTCTAGCCATCCATCACTTGCAGAAAAAATTACAGGCGCCTCAATAACCGGCAACTCTTTGCTTAAACTCACTGCCTTATGTTTTAAAATTGTTCCTGAAATTGGTATTCCACGATCTCGATTCTGCGCAAACCATAAAAATAAAGAATCATCCACTTTTTGGTATTCACCATTTTTCATACTTTTTCGTGCCTGTGTGGGCGATGACAAAACACTACACGATTTTCAAGTTTTTCGCAATTGTTTCTCCTCTCTGACAGTACTCACGGCTACACCTAAATCTTTCGCTATATTTTTAAGAAGTTCACAATTATCTAAACGTTGAATTGCTTCAAGTTTCTCTTTTAAGGTAATAACAACACGTTTACGCTTATTATGACGCTCCATTTTGTAAAATATCTATTAAAACGAAACTATTACTACTCTGCGGTAATAATAGACGTAATGAGTAACTTATAGCATTCGTCGACTAACCAAAACATAGACAGCGGTGAAATTCTAAACGTCGGGGAGTCCCCGACGCGTTAAGGAAACCACTCATCGTGTGTTTCGAATAATGGGGATTTTTTCGTTTAATGGGAATAAAGTTTGCTTTTTAACAGTTTGTTTCGGATAAGGCGAATTTCAGATAATCGCGATTCGGATAATCGGGATTGTAATATATATATATATATATATATATATATATATATATATATATATTATATATATATATATATATATATATATATATATATATATATATATATATATATAAATATATATAAAAATATACTATATTTATTAAATTGCACAACAAACAGCAATTACTTTGAGATTCCAAGAGCCTAACATAATATTTATTGAAAATAGAAATTACAAAGAAAATGGAAACATGTTAAAGAAATGTTATTCAACGAGGCTCGAGTATAACATGTTCGTTGTGCAGCTATGGAATAAACTAGCTGATTTAGTTACCACATTTAAGCATTATTTATATAAAGACAGTATAACGTTATACAAATTGTGCATATATAAAAAATAAGCGCTACAGTACGACAACTATGTAATAATTGCATCAAGGAAATGTAGCCTGTACGTTGTACCTAGTTGAGATATGACGTTAAGAGAGAAAAGCGATTGCTCCAGCCATTGTAATACTCCAACCACGTATCTGGTCGCATGCGTTGAATGAAGAGCCATTGTCTTCATTTAATACCCATCAGACTTAAAAACTTTTTTTAAACAAAATCAGAGAGACTAACTGCCGACTGATGCTCTTATGTATGCCAGACAGTTATATCGTAATGTCGATATCGTCAATGTTGTTACATCCTAATTGCATGTTTAATTAGTTTTCCCAGACACTATCATTAATCCGTGGCAGACGATTACAAGTTAAGATGTCCAGTGAGACGAAAAAATTTACCTACTAAGTAGCTACGAGGTTGGCATAAAAATAATGAAGCTATCCGATTAATATTTTTCACAATTTGTGTACAACTCCAGCAAGCTTAAGAGTTAGTCCATTTAAGGCAGGAAAAATAGGCTTTTTTTGGGTTTTATTTTATGGTATTGGACAAAATGGCGGCGCACTAACACGCAGAACAGAGGCGTCTGTTTATGGAAGTGTTCCACGGCCGGCAATAGAACAATTTTAATTCTCAATCTAGAGCAAACAATTTTTTTTATTATTTGCATTAGTTTTGCTAGAGAAGTACACACAATTATTGAAAAATAACAATTTTTCAAGAAATTGTGGAAGTTTGAAAAAAAATTTTCATTTTTGTCCTAAACATCGGTCTTCATTTGTTTATAAAACAAAATAATCTTCTCTTGAGAATCTTATTAAACAGCTATAGTTAAAAGATCAAGTAAACGCGTTTAAAATTTCAAAATGTCTTCTCTATGAAATTTTAAAAATTTTGGGATGCCCGTTTTTTTACCTTTATTCTGCATCCAGGACCATAAAGCAGCCGCCCTTCCAAATCCAAATTTTGATCATCAGCCTCTTTCTTGAATTTTTTTTGGAAACAATAAACACGGAAATAAATTTTTTGAAAAATGCAGCAACGCAACGTAGCAAACACGTCTTTACGGACCGGTGTTCAACTTTTTGTTTAAGCTACACCACCGTACCAGTCCCTGCGTGTGTCCCGGCATTTGTTTATCATTATCTTTTGTTTTGCATTACGCATCGCGAGTCCAGCCTGTTCAATTGCCTGTATGGTACTGTATGGCGTAAACAAAATGTGGAACAAAATAGGCACGACAATTAACGTATTAATAAAGACGTAATAATGCCAACTACACTTAATTTAAGAAACTATTAGCCTTTAGTGATAAATTAAATGTACCAACTAAGCCACATCACTCCAACAGGTTGCGCGCAAAGTAAACGACTTCTTTCAGAAATTAAGTACTAGAAGCTAAAAACAATTTTTAAATCTAAAATAAGGCTATGATATGTTTTTTTAGGACTATAATACATCATTTAAACAATAAAAGCTTATTTTTTTAAAAATTGCGGGTAGATAAAACCCCTTAAAAACAACAGTACTTCACTTGCGTGTCTGATATTTTACTCGATAAGTGAATAATAAACGCTGTTCAAAGTTTTGACACAATATGAATATAATTTGTGATGTTTGTAGTAGAAAATTGCAGTTAAACGTGTAGGTTATGGTAAAGAGTAGAAAAGGATGTTACCTATTATTTTAAAGAAATAGGTATTTGCTTTTTACTGTCGTTAGAGGCTATTCTATGTTATTTAGTTTCTAACTACGGACCTACACGATTGTTGTTAGCCGCAGGATCTCTCAGCACTTATTAAAGGAAAGTAAAAGGCATTAGGTAGCATTACATAATAAATAAGGATATGTAAAAGTTTTATGTTGGATAAATTACTTGAAGACAAATGAAAGGCATAATATATTGTTTTGGGGCTATTTTATGTTCCCGGTATGTACTTATTAATCTTCTTGTAATTAACCGTGTCTTTTTTTTTATAATAGGCCAGCTTGTGCCTGTGGCTTCGCTCGTGTTTACGTGATTTAAGTAACAAAGGAAATGAAGAAAGTGCTGATACTCCCGTTCGCCTACTACCTCGTTCTTTCAGCACATATCACCACCACAGTAAACATAAAATACAGTAGCGAGGTTACGAAAATTTTTAGGTCCTGTTTTATATCACGCATGCGTCCCCTATCGTTCCAACAAGAAGGCTGCCAGCGCGGTCGCGGTTGTGTTTACATCTCGATCTCAAGGAGAATCTTTTCATAAGGTGCTCCGAAATTCGTCTGTCCGTTAGTGCGCTCATCACTCAAGAACCACTTATCCGATTTACGTGTTTTTTTTTTTAATTCTTACATATGTTGTCTGGCCAAGTTATATAATAATAACCGGTCAAGTGCAAGTTGAACTTGCACAATTAGTGTTTCTTACGTTGATTGCTTTTAAAATAAAAAATGTTTTTACGGTGGTATAAAATGATCAGTGACTTTACAAAATACACCCCAAATGAGTTTTCAACAAAGTTTGTTTGCAATCTTTACTGAAAATTGATGACCTTGAAATTTTTGTTTTTTTATATACCAGATAAATTATTAAAGGTAATGCACTCGTGATAATTTTCGATCGATCTACACCCCCTGGAGAATATTCCAGAATTTGTTCAAAATTTTTTGATCAGTACTTTTCGAGATAAGATGGGGGGAACAGCGATTTTTTGCGATTTTTTAAAAATAGTACAAAGAAAAGTGTGCGCAAGTATTACATTATATATATATATATATATATATATATATATATATATATATATATATTTATATATATATATTTCATTTGACACCACTAAAAATTTTTTTTTCACTTCCGATTTCACCCCCCAAAACTAACCCCTTAAGTCAAAATTTGACTTTCAAAACTACACGGCTTTGATGAGGCCGTCCATTCCTATATTATTACCAAATTTCAACTTTCTATGACAAATAGTACCGGAGAAAGTCGGGTGTGACAGACATACAGACAGACACCGAAGTAATCTTATAAGTGTTCCGTATGGAACACTAATAATAATCTATAAAATATATATAAAACGCAACATCTCTCTGTCTCTCTATGTGTCCGTTAGTGCGCTTATCACTCGAGAACCACTTATCCAAATTACGTGTTTTAGTGTTCCGTACGGAACACTTATTTAATCTTTTCGGTGTCTGGCTATCCGTCTGTCTGTCTATCCGTCTGCCATACCCGATTTCCTCCGAAACTATTTGACAAAGAAAGTTGAAATTTGACACTAATATAGGAATTGATGGCTTCATCAGAGCCGTGTAGTTTTGAAAGTTAAGTTTTAACTTAAGGGGTTAGTTTTGGGGAGTGAAATCAGAAGTTAATTTTTTTTTTACTTGGTCATCGAGTGGGGTGTCAAATAAAGCTTGTAAAAATACCAGTTCAAAAATATATATAATGTAATACTTGCGCACACTTTTCTTTGTCTTTTTTTTTTAAAATTGCGAAAAGTCGCTGTCCCCCCCTTATGTCGAAATGTACTGATCAAAAAGTTTCCAAAAAATTCTGGAATATTCTCCACAGGGTTGAACAGATTGAACGAAAATTATCACGAGTACATTACCTTCAATAATTTATCTGATATATAAAAAAACACAAATTTCTAGGTCATCAGTTTTCAGCAAAGATCGGAAAAAAAATTTTGTTGAAAACTCATTTGGGGTGTGTTTTGTGAAGGCACGGATCATTTTAAATCTTCGTAACAAAAATTTTTATTTTTAAAGCAAATCAACGTACGGAACACTAATTACGCAAGTCCACCTTGCACTTGGTTATTTTTTTTAAATTCATACACATGTTCTCTGGCCAGGTTATAGGATATATTTTATTACATTAGGTAACATACGGAATCAGCAGTGACGATAATAGTGAATCAAATCCACGCAAATGGAGCCGCGGGCACGGCTAGTTATTAATAATTTTCCAATAAGTAAATGACTCGTTTGACGTTATAATTGTGAATAGTTATAAAAAATTCTTCAAGAGGAAGTTTTTGTTGTGCGGTTAGCGCTTGTTAAAAAATATTTGGTATCTTCAAAGGAATTAGTTTTATTGAAAGGGGGGAATTTGAATAATTCAAATACTCGCGGGCATGTGATCATTACAAACTCGAACCCCTTGAGATCATCAAAAGTGCCAAGTCAAGCTGTCGCTACTGTTTTTTATGTTTACTGTGTTACCACCGTCAACAAATATCGCTGTATTTCTAAAATGTTTTAAAATCAAATAAATATTGTCTAAAACCTATTTTTACATGAAAAAATGAAGAATATTAAAAAAAAATGTTAGAATTCCCGTTACCTTCTACTAACCCATACTAATCTTCCGGGAACATCAGCCGTAGAGTGCGGTTGAGTCTCAGTTTTTTTAGATGGGGTCTGAGTTTTAAAGAAATATAATTCAGTTGTTTTAAATATTAATAATATTATGTCACGTTCTATTTATCACCTGAGAAAACAGTTTTCAATTTTATGAAGTAGAAATGGAATTTAAAGGCCTATATTCAGACCTGTGTGATATTATATAGAATAATGGTGATTTAAAAAATAAGAAAATCGATCTAATAATAAATAAGATATCATCAGAAAATGTAGCCCTACTTACAGCCTTGGCCAAAAGTATTAGGCACCCCTAATAAACACGTGAAACTCATAAAATATTAAAAAAAAGGCTAATTGTTTTAACAATACTATAGGCGGCGCTGTCAAAAGTTAACTTAAACAATAGACAATCTCCATAAAACACCTGGCCCACAAAATTGCGATAATGAGATTTTTTTGAAAAATATTTTTAATGTTTTATCAGTCTCTTTTTACTACTTGTAGTGTCAAGAAGCTTCCGTGCGAGTTTTATTTGTGAACTGGACATTCTTATATTTGAGAAATGCCTAAGAAAAGTGAGCTTGGTATCGAGAAACGAATTAAAATTCAAACCCTACATGAACAAGGCAGGTCCCAAGTAGAAATAGCCAAGTTGGTGAAATGTTTTCGGTGCGCAGTGCAATGTGCTATTAAAAGGTTTGTGGAGACAGGCTCTTATGCCAACAAAATGAGAACGGGCAGAAAACGTAAGACTAATGAGCGACAGGACAGAAAACTCATCCGCGAGTCTATTAAAAATCGAAAAAAAAAAACATCATCTGAGCTCGCTGTAACTCTGTCGGAAGAGATTAAGATGCCGATTAGTTCTCGAACGGCAAGAAGACTAACAGAAGCTGGATTAAGAGGGTGCAAAGCTAGAAAGAAGCCTTGGCTTTCAGAGACCAATAGGAAGAAACGCCTAGAGTTGGCTCTGAAGCACCAACATTTTAGGGAAGAGGATTGGTCTAATGTTGTATGGTCCGACGAATCCATCTTTGAGGTAAGTTTTTATGTGATTTATTTTAACAAATAACTATATACAATTACTCTTGATTTAATCCGTTTTAGTCTAAGTAATAACTAATTTTTTAATCGAGTATTTTTTCTATTCTTACAGCTATTCGCAACGTCAGGTGTGACATTCGTGAGGCGGCGTGTCGGCGAGGAATACCATCCAGATTGCGTGGTACCTACTGTAAAACACGGAGGAGGCAGCATTATGATCTGAGGCTGCATGGCTGCTAAAGGTATCGGCGAAATGTTCGTTTGTGAAGGTCGCACGAACAGCCAAAAGTACATAAATGTACTAGAAACTGTACTGATGCCTTCGCTAACGCACATTTTTGGCGACATTAATTTAGACGACATCAAATTCCAGCAAGATAATGCACCTTGTCATAAATCAGCGGCTACGATGCGCTGGTTTAGAGACAATAACATTGTCTTGTTGGATTGGCCGGCGCAGTCTCCAGATCTAAACCCTATCGAGCATATTTGGGGTATTCTGAAGCGCATGATTCGGGAGCATAGCATAACGTCAAAAGCAGCGCTGAAAAGCGCTTTGATAGATGAGTGGGATGCCATAAGTACAACTGAATGTACTAGGCTTGTACGCAGCATGCCCCAAAGAATCGCTGCTGTAATTAAAGCTTAGGGCGGACACACCAAATATTAATTTATTTCATAATTTTACCTCAATATACGATTTTACAAAACATACGAATTTAATTTTTTACCCTGAAACACAAGAAATGAAGTAAATTGTAGCGTGCCTAATACTTTTGGCCAAGGCTGTATAACCAAGAATATTGATGTTTTTTAGCTTTTTTGAGGTTATAAAATCGTTTACAGGGACAATTTTGATGTCAGTCTTTTATCAGCTGAATCAAAATGCACAAGGTTATCACATTCAGATAGATTTGTGCAGTAAGGAACTGTTCTATTCTTACGATTAAGAATGTTTGCAACTGGAAGCTATTTTTTGAGGTTAGAGTATCACATTTTTTTTTTAAATTATCTTCGAATTTGCACTGAGAAGTGCAATCTAAGTATATACGTTAAAATACCAAATACTATTCCTAATATGGGGTAAATATATGTTTTTTCGTATGACCGATATTTAATCAGATATAATCATAATAAGTCAATTTATTTAAAATTCTGCAGTTAGAGAGTAAACTAGAAGTGTTCACGCGTATTTTTTAAAAAAATATTCAAATTGATCAAAGCGTAAGCCACGTCTCGATTTTTGTCCAAAAAATGTCTTATTTTTCCCAGAGTACGACGTGCCGAGCAGTGCTCAATCAATACGATAAGAAAAGTGAATTAATTTTCGAACAACGGTAGTTTGATATAAACTCCTGGACAAAATTAACGCAACAATCTGAAAATTAATTTATCTTTTTCTTATGTCAGTTTTGAAGTTTATCGAGTATTTGAATAGTAGGCTATCCATATTTTGTTTCGTTGTTCATGACAGAAATCAAAACAATTCGTTTAAATTTACAGTTTTAAAGAATTTTTTAGAAGATAAACAATTTTCTGTAATAATGCGATAGATTTTCTTTAAAAGTAAGCTTATAAATTGTTCCCTTTTTCAAAGTAATACGTTTTTGTGGTAGACTGTTTTACTTTTGACCACGAAGAATTAGAAAAATGAATCGAACAAGGAATTTAACTGAACACGAGGTAGTGCGAGCCTCAGTTTTATTGGACGAGGGATATTGTCAGAGTTATGTTGCCAATTTGTTAGGCAAACATCGTTCCACAATAAGTCGTATGGTAAGACGCTTGAATGATGTAGGAACTTATTCTAGAAGGCTAGGGCAAGGGCGAAAACGATGCACTAGCGACCTAGATGAACGTTTTATAAGACAATATGCTTTTAGAAACAGGACTGTCACTAGTTCTATAATAAGAAACGAACTCAAAGCTGTTCGCAATGTCACAATTTCTTCTAAAACAGTTAGAAGACGGTTAAATGAAGCTGGATTAAACAGTAGGAGACCAGCCACTGCGCCCTTGCTTACTAGAGAGAACTGAGGATGATTGGAAACAAGTTTTCTTCACAGATGAAACTAGGGTTAGTCTAAAGCATCCAGATGGTCGTGAGCGAGTATGGCGAAGACCAGGAGAGAGGTTTGCTCCTTGCAATATCTCTGCAAGGATTCCATTCGGCGGTGGCTCTGTTATGTTCTGGGGTGGCATCTGCTTTGATGCTCGCACAGAGTTAGTTCCTGTCCGTACGAGATCCATGAATGCTGACTACTATCTTGAGAATATTGTAATAGAACATGTGATGCCTTTCGGTCATTTCGTGGGGCCTAATTTCCTGTTTATGCAAGACAACGCTCGACCTCACCTGGCTAGGGAGGTACTCGATTATCTTAATCAAGTTGATATACCGATTATGCAATGGCCACCAAAAAGCCCGGATCTGAATCCGATAGAACATGTATGGGATCACCTTAAGAAAAATGTGAAACGTCATATACCTGCACCTAGAAACCTGAGTTAACTTGAAAATGCAGTTATCAGAGAATGGGAGCAAATTCCTCAAGATTTTATCCAAAAATTTAATTAGAAGTATGCCTAGGCGCATTAACGCTCTCGTCCGAAGTAGAGGAGGCAACACACGCTACTAGTGTCACAATTTATTTTTTTCATTATTACATAATTTCAACAATTTTGTTATTAGGTCTTAAGAATAATTTTAATTCGAATCTTATAGAGAAATTTGGTAGATAATTCACTTTTAAAGTATCCGATAATTCCATTGCAACCACACCTGTTGAGAGAGCGAACTTGTTGGCTGAACCCTTTGTTTCACATTCTACTGTCGATTTCCAAGGAGGAACACCACCTACTATTCCCATAAAGCGTATTTTAATGAAGCTAGACACCAAGAAGGCTTCTGGCGCTGACGGAATACCTGCCATAGTTCTCAAAACTGTGCAAGGGAACTAACACCAGCTTTCTGTAGACTTTTTAACCTATCCTACAGAAAGGGAATATTTCCGTCTTGCTGGAAATGTGCCACGGTTCAGCCGATACCTAAAAAAGGTAAGAAGACCTTGCCAAATAACTACCGACCAGTTGCACTGCTTTCAATAATATCGAAAGTCATGGAAAAGGGGAATGAGCATCTTCTAAAATATCTTGAACGATTCAATATTATTAGCGATCACCAATATGGTTTTCGTAAACATAGATCAACAGGAGATCTTCTGACTTATGTAACACATGTTTGGAACAACGCAATTGAACACTTTGGAGAATCTCGAGCGGTTGCTCTTGACATATTCAAGGCATTCGACCGTGTTTGGCATGATGGACTGTTGGCTAAGTTGTGCTCTTATGGTATGTCTGAAAGGTTCTGTTTGTGGCTCTCATGTTTCCTCAGAGAGCGTTCTTTACGAGTGGAGGTCGACGGATTTTTTTCTAACACCCTCACTATCAACGCCGGTGTGCCCCAGGGCTCCATACTGTCTCCTACTCTCTTTCTCATTTACATTAACGATCTGCTGGAAAAGACCGGGAATCCAATCTATAGCTTTCCAGATGACAGTACGCTTGTCTCTTCATTCACCTTGAACGCTCGGACATCGGCTGCTCAGGCGAATATCCGCAGACAGCAGGAGGTCGTTCAACTTAACAAAGACCTGGAAGAAATTCTATCTTGGGGTGACAGTAACCAAGTGGAATTTAACACTACAAAAACCCAAGCGGCAGTTTTTTTCTAAAAAAGTTAACGTTGCTGAACCCGACATAGTTATGTCGGGGCACTCCATTCCCCTAGCAACGTCGCTCAATTTGTTGGGCGTTAGTTTGGGAGAAAATATGTCTTGGCATGAACATGTTGCAGGCATAGCAAGGAGAGCTTCTCAAAAGTTGGGAATATTATTTAGAACCAGAAAGTTTTACACCCCACAACAACTGTTAATTCTTTACAAAGCCCAAATTCACCAACTATGGACTTCCCTGCAGCACGTGTGCTAGACCAATAAAAAAAAAAAAAAAAATCCGAATAAGTTTTTTCTAACTTTTAGTGTAACCAATGTTCATAAAAAATTATTAAAATTAATTCATTATAGAGATTTGTATGATATATAATATATTGTTGCGTTAATTTTGTCGAGGAGTGTACAACAATGTTTTTTTTTTTGATTTGTTGATAAGAATTTTAAAATAATGTGTGTGGAACACCTTGTATGTTACAAATGGCACTACTAAATTTAAAATCTATCTAAGAATTAACATGGTTGTAATGATTATACTAAATTATTCTATTAATTCGTCTCAGATCCGTACAACGGATTAGTCGTTTTATCGGCGAATCGCCAGTTCGTTGATGAAAGCAATTTTATTTGCTAAATCTATTAACCTATCATTTATGATCTATATATCCCAGGTGGTCGAGCACGGTTACATAGTAAGAATGAGCGGTAAGATATTTCTACCACTCTGTATAAATATTTTAGAGAAATTCTGATTTAGGAATTTTCCTGATATGTAGTAGTGGGTCTATTTTGGTCTGTTAAGAATGGAGATGATAAAAAAATATTATTGGTATGGTATGGTGAGTAAATGTCCATCATATAAAAATATTTTTGTTGTAAGATACAATTAGTATTTCTGTTTAATGTGAGCTCAAATCTACCGGATGTCTATAAAAAAGAATTGTATTATATTTCTAGTAAAATAATCAGCCAAGTGCAAGTCGGACTTGCGCAACTAATGTTCCGTACGTTCATTGCTTTTAAAATAAAAATTTTTGTTATGGAGGTATAAAATGATCAATGACCCCCCCATCCCAAATGAGTTTTCAACAAAGTTTTTTTCCGATCTTTACTGAAAAGTGATGACCTTGAAATTTTGTTTTTTTTATATATATACCAGATAAATTATTAAAGATAATGCACTCGTGATAATTTTCGATCAATCTACACCATGTGAAGAACATTTCAGAATTTTTTCAAAATTTTTTAGTCGGTACTTTTCGACTTTCGAGAGGAAAGGTAGCGATTTTTCGCAATTTTTTAAAAAATAATTTAAAGAAAAGTGTACTCAAAGATTACATTATATATACACTCCTGGACAAAATTAACGCAACAATATATTAAATCATACAAATCTCTATAATAAATTAATTTTAATAATTTTTTATGAACCTTGGTTACACTAAAAGTTAGAAAAAACTTATTCGGTTACTTCAAAAGTGAATTAGCTACCAAATTTCTCTATAAGATTCGAATTAAAATTTTTCTTAAGACCTAATAACAAAATCGTTGAAATTATGTAATAATGAAAAAAATAAACTGGGACACCAGTAGCAAAATTAATGGCGTAACTGGGACACTAGTAGCTTGTGTTGCCTCCTCTACTTCGGATGACAGCGTTTATGCGCCTAGGCATGCTTCTAATTAAATTTTTGATAAAATCTTGAGGAATTTGCTCCCATTCTGTGATAACTGCATTTTCAAGTTCCCTCAGGTTTCTAGGTGCAGGTATATGACGTTTCACATTTTTCTTAAGGTGATCCCATACATGTTCTATCGGATTCAGATCCGGGCTTTTTGGTGGCCATTGCATAATCGGTATATCAACTTGATTAAGATAATCGAGTGCCTCCCTAGCCACGTGAGGTCGAGCGTTGTCTTGCATAAACAGGAAATTGGACCCCACAAAATGACCGATTGTTCTATTACAATATTCTCAAGATAGTAGTCAGCATTCATGGATCTCGTACGGACATGGACTAACTCTGTGCGAGCATCAAAGCAGATGCCACCCCAGAACATAACAGAGCCACCGCCGAATGGAATCCTTGCAGAGATATTGCAAGGAGCAAACCTTTCTCCTGGTCTTCGCCATACTCGCTCACGATCATCTGGATGTTTTAGACTAACCCTAGTTTCATCTGTGAAGATGAACCTGGCAACTCTGTTCTCTCTAGTAAGCAAGGGCGCAGTGACTGGTCTCCTACTGTTTAATCCAGCTTCGTTTAACCGTCTTTTAACTGTTTTAGAAGAAATTGTGACATTGCGAACAGCTTCGAGTTCGTTTCTTATTATAGAACTAGTGACAGTCCTGTTTCTTAAAGCATATTGTCTTATAAAACCTCCATCTAGGTCGCTAGTGCATCGTTTTCGCCCTTGCCCTAGCCTTCTAGAATAAGTTGCTACTTTATTCAAGCGTCTTACCATACGACTTATTGTGGAACGATGTTTGCCTAACAAATTGGCAACATAACTCTGACAATATCCCTCGTCCAATAAAACTGAGGCTCGCACCACCTCGTGTTCAGTTAAATTCCTTGTTCGAGTCATTTTTCTAATTCGTCGGGGTCAAAAATAAAACAGTCTACCACAAAAACGTATTACTTTGAAAAAGGGAACAATTTATAAGCTTACTTTTAAAGAAAATCTATCGCATTATTACAGAAAATTGTTTATCTTCTAAAAAAATTCTTTAAAACTGTAAATCTAAACGAATTGTTTTGATTTCTATCATGAACAACGAAACAAAATATGCATAGCCTACTATTCAAATACTCGATAAACTTTAAAACTGACATAAGAAAAAGATAAATTAATTTTCAGATTGTTGCGTTAATTTTGTCCAGGAGTTTATTTTTCAACTCGTGTTTTTACAAGCTTTCATTTGACATCCCACTCAATGACCTGTTATTTTTTTTTTCCACTTCTGATTTTACCCCCAAAAATTAACCCCTTAAATCAAAATTTAATTTTCAAAATTTCACTGCTCTGATGAGGCCATTAATTCCTATATTAGTGCCAAATTTCAACTTTCTATATCAAATAGTTTTGGAAAAAAGCGGGTGTGTCAGATGGACTGACAGACACCGAAGTGATCTTGTAAGTGTTCTGTAAAATAAATCGATCAATTAATAAAGAATTTATCGTATATAAAACTACAATCCGTAGAAATTTATTTCTTAAAAATAATATCTGAAGATAGCTGTTATGTTCTCTAGACTCTTGTAAATGGGCGCTGAAATTCTTGATCACAGCTCGGTACGTTGTTCTCTGTATGCCTGCGGCTATTTCTCGCCTGATATCTTCTTTTAGTTGCTCCAAGCTTAAGTTTTGAGATAAATTCACAATAAAAAAATTCATCGTCGTCAAATTAAGGCTACGTGGGGCCAATCCTATTTCATCTCTTTTGGATATTAATTTAATTGGAATAATTGGCGAAGTTGAGTATCTAAACAGACCAGTTGAATTTCATACTTGCACCAGCTGTACCGTGTAGAGAACTTAATTCATGTTGAGGAACGCGTTGCAAGGAACTCTTGGGCACCTTTACGGCACTTGATGGTTTGCAAATTAAGAGGTTAGGCTTCTCGCGAATTTACTATAGGATGGATTGTATGCTTCCATCATTTCTCGATTTCCTTAGTCGCCCTGCTTTCCTTTCCTTTCCTTTAATTCGTTATCAGCGATTAATTGTCTAGTTAATAGTCTCCGTGATCTAAAATGGCCGTCTCTACGACTATAGTAATCGCGATAATAACAGGAAAAAGAAGTTTTCTCTTCAGACTTTATTAAATTTTGTAAAATCCACTAAGTAAATGACTAAAAAATTGTCATCATATAACCAAATACTAGAAACGAAGGGGCACCACACACTCCCGTTGGTGTCGCGGCAGAGTAATTAGTCTTTTGTGATGCAAGAGCAAATTTAATGGTCTTTATCTGTTAGCCATTAAACACTTGTATACCAACCAGTTTATGAGTGAATAGATAGATTTTTTTTGTAATGAAAACACTCATGTAGATAGACATCTCTTGAGATTAAATGCTAGTGAGAAGTTGCATACCTTGTAGTTAAATTTAGGCATCTTCAGATATCTTTGGTCTTCACACTTACTAAACACTAAATTTAGTGTTCTAATCTCGACGAGTAAAGATCCCCGAAGATGTTTCTTACAATCTTCGTCGAGACATCGGAAAATTACACCAAACTAACACAGTCCAGTTCTAAGAAACACGATTTCTGAAAGGCTGCCGTTCTGTGTTCTAATTATACTGTTGTGTCCTCATAAATATTTAGTTTTAGGCTTTGGCGGCAGTATTTTCCCAAAATTATTTTTAGTAATACTATAATAATAGAATATAGAAAACTGCAGTTTTATAACCTACAATATACTTTTATAAAATACCATTGCAATGAATATAGGCTATAAAAAACAGTATTATGTGAGTATTGGAACAGTTAATAATAGGATAGAAATGTATTCTGTATTAGGCAATATACCATTACGTTCTATAATACTGGTATACAGTAATACCCCGCTTTACGCGAGGGATACGTTCCGAAAAAAAATCGCGTTAACTGAAATTCGCGTATTCGAGGTTTATGATTAAACATAGTCAAAATTTAATACAAAAAAATACAAATCATTTTAATCAATCACTTTAATTCTAAGAACACTTTATGCAATACATACTCTTATTTTTTACGGAAAAATACATCTATTGTCTTTTGGGTAACGTTTTGTTTACGTTCTTGTAAAATACGTTCATAACACCCAACACTGTTTTTAATTGTTTGACACACGGTCAAGACACGGTCATCATTATTGTCTATACTCTGCAATATGTCCAAACCTGAATAAATTTTTGAAAGTGCATTTTGTATTTCCCCTGAAGATAAAACTTTCTCTTCTACTTGTTCTTCCTCATCGTAGATAGGATTATTCTGTAACTCGATCAGATCTTCATTGCTAATAGGATCGTCGTGCGTTGCTACAAGTTCTACGAGATCTTCTACCGTGACATCTTCAAGTTCAGACCCCTCAATCATTGCAGCAATGTCTTCAAGCACTTGTCTCTGCATCTGGACAATTCTTCTAGGTGCTTCCACTACATCTGGCCAAAGATTACGCCACACCCCATTCATACAACTCATTTTAACTTCCTTCCAAGCCTCTTCTATGTTGTGAATAGACTTCATAATGTTGTATGACTTCCACCACTCTCGCATAGACTGTCTTCCTTCCCCGTCAGTTTCATGAATTAGTTGGCTAAAAGTGCGGCGATGGTAATAAGCTTTGAAGTTTGCTATTGCTCCCTGGTCCATAGGTTGTAATATTGACGTAGTGTTTGGTGGAAGGAACTTTACGTACACTTTTAAGTCTCTGGGCGTATCAAGTGAGGTTGGATGTCCTGGGGCATTGTCTAAGAGTAATATAACTTTAGGTTCAAGCCCATTTCTGTCACAGTATGATTTGACTGATGGGCAAAAACTATTAGAATACCATTCTTGAAAAATTTCCCGTGTAACCCACGCCTTTCTGTTTGATCGCCACACAACTGGTAGACTTGTCTTGTCTGTGCCTCGCATTGCACGGGGTGTTTCTGAATGGTACACTAGTAAAGGTTTCAGTTTGAAATCACCAGTGGCATTACCACCCAGCAGAAGTGTTAGTCGATCTTTCGCAGCTTTGAAACCACTGGCTTGACGTTCTTCCTTAGAAATGAATGTTCGAGATGGCATTTTTTTCCAGTAAAGTGCGGTCTCATCAACATTGAAGATGAGACAAGCAGGAATTTTCTCTCGTCTAACGAAGTCTTGAAACTTGTCTGGAAACTCAGCTGCAGCTTGAATGTCCGCGCTGGCCGCCTCGCCTGTTATGTGGATATTGTGAAGATTAGAACGCTGCTTGAACCGATGGAACCCAGCCTCTGCTGGCAGCAAAAGTCGGAGTGGCACTCCCTTCTCCTTCTTTTGTTTTCAGCATCTCATACAAAGATTTTGCTTTTGTGCATATGAGATCTTGACTTAGTGGTGTGTTCTTCTTATTCAAATCTTCGATCCAGACTGACAGTAATTTCTCCATTCTTTCTAAGATAGATGATCTCGAACGAGAAAGTTTTGTTGCACTTATAGGTGTTGAACCTTCGCTGGAGATTTTAATTTTTTCCCGATTTTTATAAATCGTTCTCACAGTCGATTCTGAGAGTCCAAAATCTCTCCCAACAATTGTTGCTTTGCCTCCATTTTCCATTCTTCTTAACACTTTCATCTTCAATTCCAAAGTGACGCTTTTACGCTCTTTTTTCTTTACAGGCGGCATTTTTAACGTAGGGTTAAATTATGTATGTATGTATCTCCAATAAATATTAAAACAAAACTGCCAGCCGACCGAACTAACATTACGGAACAAATGAACACACGAAACGAACGAGGAAATCCCCATAGAACAAAGTCGAAGGACAGGGAATTCCCAATTCTTCAAAGAGAATATTCAGAGAAAAGCGGGGATCCCCCCGCGACCATAGAGAAGTTAATGACTACATGAGCGCGAAATTTGAAATTCGCGTTATAGTGAAACCGCGCGTAACGGGGTCGCGCTAAGCGGGGTATTACTGTATAAAGGTTAAATGTGAGAGAGGTTGAAAAAGCAGGTGAATTAACATATTTTGTAGATCTGTTTAGAAGCTATTAAGTCGATATAACCTGTTTTGTATCTTCGCAAAATGTAGGTTACTTAGTCATCTATGCAGCATTGATATTTCAAAAATTTGCTAAAAATAGTTATTGAAATTTTATGATTTGGCAAAATAAGAATTAGTTAATATGGTAGAGAAAATAACCGGTCAAGTGCAAGTTGAACTTGCGCAATTAGTGTTCCGTACGTTGATTGCTTTTAAAATAAAAGATTTTGTTACGGAGGTATGAAATGATCAGTGACTTCACAAAACACACCCCAAATAAGTTTTCAACAAAGTTTGTTTCCAATCTTTACTGAAAACCTTGATTTTTTTTTTTATATATATACCAGATAAATTATTAGGTTTTTTAAATTTAATAATAATTTTCGTTCAATCTACGCCCCGCACAGTGTGTCGACTAGTACAAGTTAGCTGAACAAAATTATTTTTTCACTTATTTCAATTGTTTATGTATATTCTAGGCATATTAAGTTATTTTAAGAAAAAATTCATCGCGTTGGTTTTTTTTATGGGCGTGGCTAATTTTTTCCCCTAAATTAGTCAGCTACGCAGACATATTTTAACGATAACTCGGGAACAACTTGTCAGATTTTTAGAAATAAAACATTAAAAAATGCGTAACAAAATTTTATTAAAGTTGATTGAATATTATTTTATTCTATTTTTTATCGTTTTTGGAGTTATTTAGAAATTAATGGAGAGAAAAAAAATTTTTTCGTGTACAATTCATTATTTTTTCTGTAAAAAAGCGCAATAACAAAAGAAAAACATAATATTATACATTTTTCTGACAGTTGCGTATCTGGAAAATAAAATAAAGTATTAATCATGAAAATCGGTTAATAAATGTAGGTTTTATTCACAATTTACCGCAGGTACTCAATATCGATAAAATTTGTGTAATACAGCCACCCTTGCATATCAGCTTACCAGGTAGATAACGGAACTAAAGGGCAAGGGTATTTTGTATGGTTATTAGAATTAAAAATTATAATACAGTGTCTTTCATTTAGCTGCATTTCGCTTACCTGTATTTTTTGTCCAGCTGCACAAAACATTGTATAACAAAAACAAAATATTCTGCGTATGTGCACGAATTTTTCTACAAACTTGAATGTGCAACTAAATGAAAGACACTGTATTATTATTTTTAATAATAACCAGATGAAAAATCATTTATTGCATTTGTCAATTAAAAATAAAACAATTAATCCATATTACTTAGTTTTATTGACACAAAAAGGAAGGATAAACTCAAATAATACCTGCCTTTCAGGTAGGTAACTTGTGCATTATACATACATAAGTAGTTGGTATTTTAAAATGTTTTTGATTTTTTTAAGGTACATATTTCTTGCTGTTCGGTTCAAAAAAAATTGTTTTTGAAAATTCCAGTCAAAAATTGTTTTTGTTTCATTTTAAAATAAATGTTATAAATGCTCTGTAATAAATTTAGCATAATGACACTGACTGTATATGTAAAATAAAAATACTCATTTATTGATAAAGAAAAATTTACAAGTCAAGGTTTACATGCTTAGTACAAGCACTACATAACTAAAAATAGTAGCTGAACCTAATAATCATCATCAGAGTCTTCTGATGAGTCGTTTACTGTATAATCGTCATCATTTTGTGGCGTTGTGCGACAACATGATGACGATTCCAATCTTGACTCTTCTGTGCTAGGGCTTACAATTAACTTTAATACATCTGTACATATTTTTTCCGGCTTTTTTTTTGGGAATCTCTCGAAGGTTATTGATCAAAGGATCAGATGTTATAATTAACATGCACAGTAAGTCTCTATTCGTGGCAACACGCGAGCACTTGCGGGTGTTGTACTCCCTAAATCTGCGGCAATCTTTATTCCGTGCTTCTTGAGCCTCTTCGGAAAGCTGCCCAATTGGAAGCAATGCCGCTTTGATGACTTCTGTGCTGTGAATTAATATTTTATGCACAGTAGCAGGCATACAGTACCACGAATAGAGACTAAAATAATGTTTTCTGGTTTCAAGACAAAATTTTTTGAATTCAACTAAGTTTATCTCGAATCCAGAAGACAATGTTCTCAAAATAACATCAAACTTTTTTATAATTGTAACATCCAACCCTGTGATCTGAGCACTCATCTCAGCATTCTTAAAAAAGCGACGGGCTGTATTTCCATCATTTGAAGAACCAAATCCTGGCTTTGGTTTATCTACAATGAGTCCCACCTCGTTCTTAAATTTCAATTTGATTTCCTCGGAACAAACCTTGATATCTGCTTTGTCTTCGTTGCTTCTAGCCTGCCATTTCTTAATATTCAACTTGTAACTGATATGTAAAAGACATTCGAAGCAACGAATCCAAGCATGAAGTGTAGATAAACCAAAGCCAAAATGTTCTTGATTGCTGTTAAACATCGCGGGGTCATCGTTCATCGTCTTGGGGGTGGCGCCACAGATGAAACACTTTTGGGATGAACTAGTTTCCGTTAAGGCGTTACACACCTTTCCGTCTGTCATTGTCAGCAAAAGTTCGTGTTTTACAGAGATTTGAGAATCACCAAAGTTGATAAGTGTTGGAAGAAGAGCATTAACTTCTTCCCACAATCTATTTGTCTCCACTCCCACTCCACTGTCGTTCGTTTCTTTGGCAAATATAAATTTGATTGGGCGACAATACAAAGTTGATGAAGGCCGAGGATTTTGCCAAATAATTTTGGACCCATCATATAACTTAAGGGGAACTAAAGAAAATGCGAAAAGGAACTCGTCCGTATATTCAGTGTTCTCAAATCTCTGTTTGTATGTGCTGTGCCCAGAACTTCCATCACATCCCCATTTACTAACAAGTGTAAACGATGAACTTGTTGGGAGCACACTGCTGATAACTTCATTCTGTGCTAATACTAGACGTTCCACTGTTTTATTTAATAAGGCTTGCAAATTTATTTCAGCACGAGTTTCTGTTATAGCAATGTGCTCCTCTGCAGGGTAACAGGCCTGTTTGGACTTTTTTAAACTAAAATATGACGGAAACACATTATGCCCCGCCTTCATGGACCACTTCCTAGTTTGTTTGTAAGAATACGTTGTTGACTTAGAATCTATATAGTAAGCTAAGGCTTCGTCACTACTTAATTGCCTAGGATTAACGGAACTGGTATTTTTAGACTTAATAATATTATCTGGGCTCTCACTAATGTCTCTAATCACATTGGCAATTTTCCTTTGCCCTGCTGAACGCACAGCAATTTCGGCAGTAGTCACCAATTCACTGACACTTCGGGATTCTACGAGATCCACGACGCGACGTTTCTTCGTCTTAAACGACGATTCCTCGAAATCTTTGCGAGGTCTTCCTGCAGGAGTCACATTCTCACTTGATGTTGAAGGTTGTGGCGCAAAAGAACTTGCAGTAAACTGTATGTCTGCTTCATCCAACCAATTCTTATTTTTAATTAAAAAACGCTCCTTCGACTTTCCTGAAGCCAACCATTTGGCACCAAACTTATTAGACAAGTTGGATATCTTCAACTTTATTTCTTTTTGGCTGCTTTCAGTAATGTCACCAAAGTGAAATTTTGAAGAAAGAAAGTCATATACACGCGAGTTTTTTTCATTCTTCGTGTGTTTCAACCACTCCTCAAAAAGGGCTACCCTTGAAATAGAGTAAACGTGTTCTGGAAAAAAAGAAAAAAAAAAACATGTTGTACTGAAGTGTGCTAAACAATATGTGTATTTTTACGAAGAATAAAGTTATTTCTGTGTAATATCTAAAAACTAGCCCGGATAGAGGTGAATGTCTGTATATTCTGAACTTTCAAAGTTTTTTTTTTTAAAAAAAACACGCTAAAATATATAGGCTATTTAAAAAAAATACTAAAAATTCAAATTAATAGATTCTGATTAAAAAAATACATTAAAAAATAGTACTTACCCTCAGTATTAATATTCATCACAAAAACTTTCACAATATTACAATATGTCACTATAAGATGTGCACGAAAGTGTCGCTAAATTGCAACTGATTGATTGAAAGAGCTGCATTAAACTCATTACCTGACTTCTGACGCTTATGACTCGCCACTTGCAAATTTGATAAACAACCTTTTCTCGGAATTCGGGGTTTGGTGGTGTTGTTTACGTTTTGCAAATAAGATATCCTGGAAATAATAAAATGAATTTTGTCCACCTAGCATGTTCTACGCCACACACTGTGCCCCGTAGAGAATATTCCAGAATTTTTTCAAAATTTTTTGATAAGTACTTTTAGAGATAAGGCGGGTGGACAGCGATTTTTCGTGATATTTTAAAAATGATACAAAGAAAAGTGCGCGCAAGTATTACATTATATATATATATATATATATATATATATATATATATATATATATATATATATATATATATATATATATTATTTATTTATTTATTTATTTATATACTTATTTATTTATTTATTTATTTATTTATTTATTTATTTATTTTACTCGTGTTTTCACAAGCTTTCATTTGACACCACGCTCGATGACCTAGTAAAAAATTTTTTTTTTCTCCTCCGATTTCACCCCCCCAAAACTAACCCCTTAGGTCAAAATTTAACTTTCAAAACTACATGGCTCTGATGAGGCCATCAATTCCTATATTATTACCAAATTTCAACTTTCTATGACAAATAGTTTCGGAGAAATTAGGGTGTGACAGACAGACAGTCAGACACCGAAGTCATCTTATAAGTGTTCCGTACGGAACACTAAAAAAAAAAGAATACATATTGAGTACCAAAATTTTCTGCATAGTCCCGTAAACAATCTCGTTGCAAGAAGTTTTGTATTGCTGTGCTGTGCTTTTCTTTTCATTGGGGTTGCATACACCTCGAATTTTCAAAAATTCAATTTTTTTTACGTATTTTTATTCTCTATACTTCTGAGAATTATTGAAAAAAAAATTTATTCCAGGTATACTGCTACCTGCCTTCAGACACTGTCTGCAATATTACCCGGTAAATTTTTATTATTTTTTAACTTTTTTTTTTTAATCTTATAAATACATTTTTCTACAAATTGCCTAGAGGTTTTTTAAATTTTTCTAATAGACAATTTTTTATAAATTACACTGGCCAACATGATTTTTTTCACAAGGAAACTGAATAGAGACCCTAGTTCAGTTTTTTATGCTGAATTCAAATATATTATCAGATTTCTTCTATCAGGCATAGTTTTCTTGTGACAGTCATTTTTGTGTAATATACTTCTCTATATTAGAATTTCATGGTTATAATTCTTGTAAATATAGAAGTGGGAATTTTTTATTCAGAATAATTTGGCACCAGGCAGACTTATTCATGTTGAAACATGTTTTATCTCTGTCAAAGCTGTCCTATCTTGTACAAATATTGCACTTTTTTAGCAAGCAGAGGGCCAGTAGCCAGTATTGTAATTGTAGTGAGTGGTAACACGTGTACCTACTTATTTTTGTGCTGTTTATTGTTTTTATTTGTAAGTTTTTTTTTATAAATGTTTCAAAATTCCAAGAAAGTGTGTAAATCAACCAAACAATTTCTGCTACGTGTGTGGTGAACTGACCTTCAAGTCTCAGAGGCGAAATTTTACACCGCTGTAACAGAGGCGTATGTCCATATTTCTTGCGATCTTCCGTCCATGTCTTTACCCAACACTTTTTTTTTCTTTTATTTGAAATATTCAGCCAAACACAAAGCGACTTTCAATTTACGCTTTTAATTATTATATTCTCCATTTTCGACAAAAACGTCAGAAAAACTGTTGATAATTTCAATATTCCACCAGCCAGGAAAATCGCGCGGGAAACTAAACGCTTCTCAATTTACACTAGCAGTTTTATCATCCAGTACAGACTACAGACTAAAACCGTGCGACTAAAGCGTTGCAAAAGGACAGATGTTTAGGACGCGACACTTTTGGCCGCCCGAAAATACTGGTGATTGGAACGGGGCATTCAATCGCACGTGACAGAGTGTGAGGGTAAAGGTACCAAATAGCATGTTAATAGCAATCCTTTACTGTCGAATAATGTAAAAGATTTTTAAATAAAAATCTAGTCAGCAATGCTTTATACATATATTTGTTTCAGGTATGCTATGGATAAAACAAATCGTAACTATTACGTACTCTACTTTTCACTTCACTTTCACTGTAAGTATAAAACAAAACTATTTATTATTATTGTGTTGATTAAATTACTCAGGAAAAAATATCCCCGTTTGATCTTGCTTGCTTATTTAGGAAACATATTACTAAGAAGTTAAAATTTTCCTTTTTATTTAACACAGCGAACGAAATAATTGAGATTTTCAATATATATTTATATATTTATTTATTTATTTCTGAGCTGCGGAATCAACCGATTTTGTAATACTTCTTTGTACTGGTCTTGCCTCATTATTCCTTTGACGACGTACAGACGTCCAGTGCCCTTGCCGCTGTTGACTGACCAAATCATCACTTTGGTGGGATGTTTAACCGTCGGGACGACACAATCAGGATGAAACTTTTCTCCATGTCGACGACGCACATACTGAGCTTTATTCTGCAAAATTTCGAATGTCCTTTCGTCACTGAAGCAGACCTGTCAAAAATAGGAAAAATATATAAACTTCCATGTTTATTTGCTTTATTTAACTGAAAATGATAATAATGTATCAATTATTGATTAAATTGCTGTATCTTACCGATCTCCAGAAGTCCACATCTTTGTCTTGCCATTGTTTGGCCCACTTCAGGCGCTTTGCTTTCATTGCAGCTGTTAACTTGGGCTTCCTGGCGGGGCGACAGGCCTTAAAATCTAATTCTTTTTTCTTTCAATTTTCTTCGAACAGTGCGCTCAGAAGCACTTACGCTAGCATCCTGGAGTTGTGATTTTATTACCTTTGTGGTAGCAAATCTGTTTTCTACACAAATTTCCTTCAAACATCTCTCTGACCGTGGAGTGAAAATCGGTTTTCTACCGCATCTTTTCTTTCTTTTCGGGCTTAATTCCTGCCCTGACTCAATTTTCTTTTTTATGCGTCGTACACTAGCTTCAGAAACCTCCAATCTTCGTGATATTTCTCGGTTTGTAAATGTTTTCGCAATCACAAGGGCCTTCACTTCAGCTTTTTTACGTGGTGAAAGATCGCCTTTTCTACCCATAATGAAAATAGTCCAATTACTTTTTTAAAAACACTGCATACAAAATAAACTAATAACTGAGTAGTATAAAACTGTTAAACAAACAATCACAGTCCATAAGCCACAGAAACACGTCCGTACCTGACTTGATTCCGATCGCGACTGATACAGGTTTGTACTTGTTTACGTTCATGTATCACTTTGTCAACACAGTGTTGCCATATGTTAAAAATAAATACAAATATGTAGTCTACAACAATTCTTTTAAATAAAAATCAATAATATTGTAGTTTAAATATACCATTATTGCATAAAAACTCTTAAGAAACATAAAATTACTAAAAAAAAATATAGTGCGTCTAATAATTTGGCCAGGGACTGTATGTTCTTTGGCCAGGGACTGTATGTTCTTTGGCCAGGTTATATAATAATAATAATCTATATAATACATATAAAGCGCCACGTCTCTTTGTCTAGTTGTCTGTCCGTTGCTGCGCTTATCATTCGAGAACCAATTATCCGATTTACGTGTTTTTTTTTTTTTAATTCATGCCAAAGTCTTCTGGTCAGGTTATAGGATATATTTTATTACTTTAGGTAACATAAGGAATAAGCAGTGGCGATAATAGTGAATCAACTTCACGCGAGCGGAGCCGCGATATATATATATATATATATATATATATATATATATATATATAATATATATATATATATATATATATATATATGTATATATATATATATATATATATATATATATATATATATATATATATATATATATATATATATATATGTATACCTATAAGATATATAAGATATAATAAGAAAAAAGCTGCAATAATAATAAACATATTACCTTTTTTTAATCCTTTCAAGGAATAAAACACTATCATAAAATAATGGCGATTTATAGAAAGCCCCAACGTGACTTTCTAATTTTCACGGATATTTTCAACATTTTTTTAAATCAAAGTTATTTATGGCCGTCATAACGCGTTGAAGGCGTTCGTGTCGCATGTGAAATATGTGACAGAGCGAACGCGTCGGCCATTTGAAATTCATGCGTATCGAACTCGTAGACGTATAAAACAACTAGAAATATGATTTCTTACACGCTTCAATCTCCAGATTGGATGAACCCATCCAACGCAATGCCACACTGTCTTTCATTTTTCTGTGACTAACTCTTCTCACATTCTTTGCTGCTTTATCTAATTAATTTAATTAATTTTTTCTAGCTAATACTATTCAATCTACAGTGGCGTGCAAAAGTTTCCGGTCAGTGACATTTCGTACTCTTAATTTATTTAAAAAAAAGACTAATGATTTTTAGTCATTATGAGATGTGAGTATGAGATATAGGAAACAAAATAATATAGAAAAGAATGTTATTTATGTTTGTGAATATATTTATTATTATTATTCTTATATTTATATGTGCAGTAGTTTCCGGCCACTTTGTATTACCAGAAAAATTATTAGTCCATATGCTCTATAATAGACTTAAATTATATTTTTATGTTAATATTTTGTAGCCATACCCTTTGCAGCGATAACAGCCGCACAACGATGTGGCATTGACTCAATTAATCGATTAATACAAGCAGGTGAAATTTTATCCCATTCTTCCTTCAATGATTTGAATAATGCGGCTTTATTTGAATATGTATGCTTTCGAACTTGACAATCTAACGTTTCTCATAAGTGTTCTATTGGGTTCAAGTCCGGTGAAGCTTAAAATTCTCACATTTGAAGCAAAAAAACCACTGTTTTAACAACTTGGATGTATGTTTGGGGTCATTCTCCTGCTGAAATATCCAGTTCTGCCGCAATGTTTCTTCAGCTTATGATAACAAATTGTTTTCTAAAATGTCCTTGTAAATATCAGTGTTCATATTTCCGTTGATCTCGATCAATGGACTGACTCCTTGTGCGGAGAAAATTTCCTCAAACAATCACACTTCCTCCACCGTGTTTTACAGTAGGAATTTGGTACCGAACATTATTTCTCGTACCAACAGGACGTCGTACATGTTGTCTACCATCGCTTCCAAAAAGATTAAATTTAGATTCGTCTGAGAAAGCTACTTTTTTCCAATCTTTGATTGTCCAATTTAGGTGATCTTTGGCAAATTGTAATCTAGCCTTCTTATTCTTTTTACTGATTAATGGTTTTTTAATACCTATACGGCCAAAAAGTCCCACATCATGTAGTCTTCGTGTCACAGTACTACGACTAACATTAGCTAGGTTTTCATCCTTTAGCTCGCGTGCAAATTCGGCAGTAGTTTTCTTGACATCCGCAGTCGATTTGCGTTTAATGATACGATCTACTCTTTTTTTCTTGGTCTTCCACTATGCGGTCGATGTTTTAAACCATATCCACAAACGGTATTTTACAATAATATCGTTCACAGTTGATTTACCTATCGATAATAATGAAGCAATCGCACGAGAAGACTTTTCTTCTTTTGAAAATTTTATTACTCTCTCACGAATTTGGATTTGCATAGGCCGAGCCATGTTTATGCTCCCATGAACTTTTATGAACTAAATGTGAACATTTAACGCGCAATTATTCGTAAATACGTCTTTAAACGTCCTACTGCGTCAATGTATATTATGTGGCCGGAAACTTTTGCACATATAAATATAAGAATAATAATAATAAATATATTCACAAACATAAATAATATTCTTTTACTATATTATTTTGTTTCCTATATCTCATACTCACATCTCATAATGATTAAAAATCATTAGTCTTTTTTTTAACAAATTAGAGTACGAAATGTCACTGGCCCGAAACTTTTGTACTTCATTGTATATATTTATGTTTGGATTCTCCTTGAATTGATTCATTGATTCTTCTAGGCATAGATTAAAAACTATAGGTCACATGCTGCATGTCTATATTTCCTCCTTCTGATTTTTGAATCTTCTTTCTGTTTAATTCTCATTACAAATGAATTGTCTATTCGTATGCTTCAAGGTCATTCAGCAAGCTTTACTTCTACCTGATTTGTTCGGATTTATTGGGGATATTTGTGTACTTTATCGTGAAAATTTTTAATTACTGCTGACATACCACTACACATCAAAGGTATAGAAATATAAAATAGTTTTAGTGGTTTTAATGGACGGAAATAATTTGACTTTTATTTGAGAAAAGTTTTAAACTAAAAACATAGTTTTAACACCGTTCTTCTTTAAGTACCACGTCCTCGACCGAGGTTGGTGATCATCAGCGCTATTTAAACCTTATCCATGGCTTTACGAAACTAATGCGTGATGTTAGTATCAAACCATTGGCGCAAATTCGTTATCGATGATGTTCTTCTTCTGCCTGGCCTCTGTGACCATCTGTTTTTTACCCTCGATGATCAATTTTGGCAAACGATACTTGTCATTTCTGAGAATATGGCCAAAATATTCGAGTTTTTTCCTTTTAATGGCGAACATTATCTCGGTATCTTTGCATAATTGGCGAAGAACCTCAATATTTGTTATCCGATCCACCCATGATATACGCAACATCCTGTGGTTCGCCCACATCTCGAATGCCCCCAGTTTCTGTCAATGTCCAAATCTCCACACCATTAATAATATGCTAAATACACAACATCGGAGTGTCCTAGTACGTAGTGGAATGTTAGTATTACGACTACATAAAATCTTGCTCATTTTCTTGAATGCTGAGCTGGCCAGCTCAATGCTCTTGCATTCACACTACTCAATTAATCAAGAAAAGTGGCGTGATACGAGAAACACTTTTGAAATATTAGTCCTATTTTTCAAAATAGATAGCTTATTTCAAAACTATATATTTAAATTATGTGTTTCTTTCCTATATTTTACTTTTCCTCTTAAGTAGGCAGGAATGTTTGTTGACATAATCGTTCGAAAAATTCAATATCGTAATCTTAACACAGCCATTTTTGGGTATATCAAAACAGGTGGTAAAAACGACAATCAACAGATAGTTATCTCAGCCACATCTAGTTTGTTGGCTCGTAACATCTGGTCAAAGATGTGACGTAAATGGCGGCCTCTCTAAGAAACTGACATCCTTTGCTTAACAGGGGCTCTGACTAAATTAATAGTGGGCCTTATCACTAGCCATTGTAACCTGAGAGAACATTTACATAAAATAGGTATCTACAATGATTCCACGCAGTCTGGTAGCCAAGATAAACTGTTCGGTGATCTACATCGAGGCGATAAGTTACCACATGAAGAGCTTGGAAGGAAACGAATAAACCTTAAAGGGACTACGCTCATGTAACGAAGAGAATTGAGCATAATAAGCCAAGAGGCTACAGTGCACAAACAGGCACAATTGCCTACTCCGCCTACAACAGCCAGTCCAGCAGACACGTGGTCGGACTTGCGAGGGCAGCAAAAGTTTGCACTTATTGAATAATATTCTTATTTCTTAAACCCAAATAAATTTACGAGTGGCAGTCGACGGATTTGTTTCTAACACCTTCACTATCACCGCCGGTGTACCTCGAGGCTCCATATTGTCTTCTACTCTTTTTCTCATTTACATTAACGATCTGCTGGAAAAGACCGAGAATCCAATCTACAGCTTTGCAGATGACAGTACGCTTATCTCTTCATTCACTTTGAACGCTCGGACATCGGCTACTCAGACGAATATCCGCAGACAGCAGGAAGTCATTCAACTTAACAAAGACCTGGAAGAAATTTTATCTTGGGGTGACAATAACCAAGTGGAATTTAACGCTACAAAAACCCAGGCGGCAGTTTTTTCTAAAAAAGTTAACGTTGCTGAACCCGACATAATTATGTCGGGGCACTCCATTCCTCTAACATCGTCACTCAATTTGTTGGGCGTTAATTTGGGAGCAAATATGTCCTGGCATGAACATGTTGTAGGCATAGCAAAGAAAGCTTCTCAAAAGTTGGGAATATTATTTCGTACCAGAAAGCTTTACACTCCACAACAACTGTTAATTCTTTACAAAGCTCAAATTCGACCAATTATGGAATACTGCTCCCATGTTTGGGGCTCCACTCCCAAACTTACACTGCATTTGTTGGATTCTATTCAGAGAAGAGCTGTTCGTCCGATTGGAGACCCGGAACTGACCGTCGGCCTTGATTCACTGGAACATCGAAGAACGGTTGGCGACTTGGGCCTATTCTACAAGTATTTTCATGGAAAGTGTTCGAAGGATGTGGCCCGCTTAATTCCTCCCAGAGCGGTGCATGTTAGAAGTACACGTCGCGCTAATACTTCACATCCGTATGAGGTTCAGCCTGTTACTCCTCGTACAATGCTTTTCAAGCAGTCTTTTATATGGAGAACATCATCCCTTTGAAATAATTTGCCTAGGACTGTGTTTTCCACCGAGTACAATTTACAGCGATTCAAGAACAGCGTGAATCGCTTTTTTCGCACACGTGTCGCTCCACTGCAGCACGTGTGCTAGACCCATAAAAAAAAAAAAAGAAACATACGAGTAATTACAGTGGTTAAAAAAGGTCAGCAAAATTGCCTCCTCTATTAGAACTCCGGACAACAACCCACGATTACTACAGGTGTAATCCTAAGGATTTTATGTATTATATAATAGGCAAGATGGTTTAAAATTTATTATTTAGAACAACGTGGTAGTTTTTTGTTTTTTTTTTTAGTGGCTGGCTCATATGGACGTCCGGAACGCGATGCATCATCGGTGGTTGTACGACCGCATTTAAGTTCACTAAACCATCGACATATAGTTGCTTCCGAGGTAGCAGATGTGTCATAACACTTCTCTAGCCATTCTTGAGTTCTAGCTCTATTTTTTCCCATTGAAAAGTAATGTTTAATCACACGACATGCTTTTAGTTCCATCGTTTTACAAAAATCAAAAGTAGCATCGCTCAAACAGCTGTAACTCGCACTCTAATAGAAAAAATGTCATGCAAATTTTTCACGAATCTTCTGAGAGTTAGCACTAACCGAAGGTCATATGTTTTTTTTTTAAATTTTTGCTGCCATTTCCCGGAATGTCTCGGTACTTTTCACTCCATATAGTAAAAGGCAAATATTCTAGTTGCTTTTTAGTTGTTTTATATGTCTATGGTCCGACGCTATATGCCGCGAATGCTAGGTCTAACCTTAAACAATAAAACTTATAGAAAGAATTTATGGTTAATTAAGACAGGTTGTAGCAGCCCAATAAAATCTACAGGTGTTGTTACAGAGGAGTACAATCACATAAGAATACGCTGTTAAATGGGTACAGAAACTGTCATAAAAACTTAAAATCTATAATATATATAAAATGCAACGTCTCTCTGTCTGTCTGTCTGTCTGTCCGTTAGTGCGCTTATCACTAGAGAACCACTTATCCGATTTACGTACTTTTTTTTAAAACATACATATGTTCTCTGGCCAGGTTATAGGCTATATTTTTTATTACGATAGGTAGCATAGGGAATGAGCAGTGACGATAATAGTGAATGAAGTCGGAAAAAAGTTTGTCGCGCGTTCCCTTGCAATACACGGCATAAACCATTAAATTTGGAACAATATATTATGTAGCAGAGAATATCTATAAACTATAATCTATAATATACATAAAATGCAATGTCTCTCTGTCTGTCTGTCTGCACATTAGTGCCTTTATCACGCGAGAACCACTTATCCGATTTACGTGTCTTTTTTTTAAATTCATACATATATTCTTTGGCCAGGTTATATATTAATAATAGTAATTTATATCTATAATATATATAAAATGCAACGTCTCTCTGTCTGTTTGTCTGTCCGTTAGTGCGCTTATCCCTCGAAAACCACTTATCCGATTTACGTGATTTTTTAAATTCATACATATGTTCTCTGACCAGGTTCTAGATATATATTTTATTACATCTATAATATATATAAAATGCAACCTCTGTCTGTCTGTCTGTTTGTCTGTCTGTCTGTTTGTCTGACCCTCCGTTATCACTGGAGAACCACTTATCCGATTTACGTGCTTTTTTTAAAACATACATATGTTCTCTGGGCAGGTTATAGGCTATATCTTACGTTAGATAACATAAGGAATAAGCAGTGACGATAATAGTGAATCAAGTCGGAAAAAAGTTTACCGCTAGCGCGTTCTCTTGCAATACACTGCCTAAACCATTAAATATGGAACAATATCATGTAGCAAAGAATATCTGTAATATATATATAAGATGCAACGTCTCTCTGTCTGTCTACCTGTCCGTTAGTGCGCTTATCACTCGAGAACCACTTATCCGATTTACGTGTTTTTTTTTAATTCATACATATGTTCTTTGGCCAGGTTATATAATAATAATAATAATCTATATAATATACCATATATAAAACGCAACGTCTCTCTGTCTGTCCGTGAGTGTGCTTATCATTCGAGAACCACTCATCTGATTTACGTGATTTTTTTTTAATTCTTAATTTAATATATGTCAAAAAAAATCTATAATATATATAAAACGTAACGTCTCTCTGTCTGTCTGTCTATCCATTTCTGCGCTTAGCACTCAAGAGCTACTTATCCGATTTACGTGTTTTTTTTTTATAAAATACAAAGGGAATAAACAGAGACAAAATGCTAATATGTAGGAAAAAAGATGGAACTTTAGCAGTAAGCTTGGTAGAAAGACTGAATAGATGGGGGGAATACTTTACAGAAACACTAAATGGAGATGAAAATGAGTTGAATGAGAAATAGGAAGCAAAATTAACTAAAGGGCAGGAGGGGACAAACAAACCCCGCAAAGAAGAAATAAGAAAAATACTCAGAACCTAAAAAAAATAAGGCCCCGGGTGGAAATTGTATAACAGCAGAACTGAACAAAGCTGGAGGAGTAGATCGGGAAAATGAAATATGCCGGTTGGTGCAAGAAATATGGGAAACAGAAAAGATGCCAGTGAGCTGGAGAGATTCACTCATTTGTCCAATATACAAAAAAGGAGAAAAAAACTATATGTGCTAATTATAGACCAATAGCCTTACTGGATGTCGTGTACAAGATAGTAGTGTTGACTATCACACTAACCGAGAAAGCCGAGTCTATTCTGGGAGAGTACCAGTGTGGATTCAGGAAAAATAGATCGGTTACAGACCAGCACTACACTTGGTCTTTGTGGATTTCAGAGCATATGACTCTGTAAATAGAGAAGGACTCTACAAGATAATGGAAGAACTAAAAATTCCAAGTAAATTGATTCGCATGGTGAGAATGACCCTGAATGACACAGAAAAAAGAGAGTGTTGGTTGCGGGCAAAGTATCAGACAAGTTTAAGGTGAAGAGAAGATTAAGGCAGTGGGATCCAGTGTCGCATGTCTATTTAATTTGGTACTAGAGAAGATAATCCGGGAGTCAGAAATAAAAACAAATGGAACGATATGCCAACAAACCTGTCAATGCTTGGCCTATGCGGATGATGTAGCAGTGATTGCAAGAGCAAAAAAGAACCTCAAAAAAGCCATAAGTAGGATAGAAGAATAGGGAAGGATGAGAGGACTAAATATAAATGAGGAAAAAACAAAATACATGGAAATTACAAAGAAGAAGGATAATAAAAACAACAAAAGTTTAGATATAATAAACAACTTAGGGAAAAGATATACGTTTGAAAAAGTAGACAAATTTAATTGTCTGGGAGTAACAATAACAGAGACTGGACAAGAAAGAACGGAGATACAAGAAAGAATAGCGAAAGGACAGAGATGTTTGGGGGCAATGATTCCAATATTGAAATCAAAGAATGTATCAAGAAAAGCAAAAGAAAGAATATATACGACAATTGTCAGACCCACGGTGACATATGGATGCGAAACGTGGAAACTGAATGCAAGAGAAAAGGAGACGTTGGAGGTGTGGGAAAGGAAAGCTTTCAGAAGAATCTACCGAGGAAGGAAGAAGAGGGACTGTGGAGAAGAAGAACAAATTACGAATTAAAATGCCTATATACGAAACCCCTTATAAGCCAACTCATAAGAAGCCAGCGATTAAGATGGAACACGTGGCAAGGATGAAGGAAGAAAGACGGGCAAAGCAACCGTAATAAGAGGAGTGGTTGGAAGAAAAGGCAAGGGTAGACCTCGATCTACATGAATTCAGGCAGTAAAGCAAGAGCCAGAATTGATGGGAATCCCGCACTGGGAAAAGCTAACAGGAGATAAAAAGAAGTGGAGACAAGTATGCAACCAAGCCACGGGCCTCTAAAGCCCCTTGAACTATATGATATTATAAACATAACGAATAAGCAGTGACGATAAAGGCGAATCAAGTCCACGCGAGCGGAGCCGCGGGCACAGCTAGTTATCAATAAAATGAACATTTTATAAATAATTTTAGAATACGACGGTCATTCAAAAAGTAACGACTTAATTTAAATATCTTCAGTAAAAATTTCGGTAGATACCGAGTTGCGGTAAGGGTCGGTCAAAGGCAATAAAAAGTTTCGAGTTGCGGTACAGACCTTATTCGAGCCCAAAATTGATGGCCGAGTTGCGGTCCGTCACGGGCAGGATAGAGCCATAAGTATGCAAGTTATGTGTGAAAATTAAAGCAAAGACATATTTCAGTAATTACTATATTTGTAACACATGCATTTTACAAACGTTACAGCATCAATTTCTTTATGTACATATTAAATTATCTTATTTTCTAAAAATGCTGAATTGTACCTATTAGTCGAACACTTTGGTGCACTGGTTGGTACAGCGTTGATTTTCGCGTATGTTTCAGTCTGGAAACACTTAACCTCTAAATTTTTGTCTTTGTGTAAGCTGATCTGTCTCTGGGAATTGCCTACTAATCATTATTGCTTTCTTGATTTATACACCACTCTTCTATTTTTGTGCGGTTTCTTTTCCAATCTCTTACTGTTACCTCACCTACTCCATAATCTCGTGCAACAACTTTAATTGTCTCTCCTGCTTCAATTCTTCTGATGCTTTTAATTTTTCTTCAGTAGGAACGACGATTCTTTTACGCTTGTTTTGCTCCATTATAATACGACAAACAAAAGTTTAAACAAAGCAGTTCGTATTAATTACACTTAACTACCAGAACTCCAACCAAATAAATTATATGAGTATACTCGTACTTCTCCGTAGTAAACGCTATAACGCACTGCATTCACGCAAATTTACATGTTGAAAGAGTCCAAAAACATAAAAAGGGGAACCCCTCACACCAGGGGGATTCCCCGAAGGCCCCGACGATTTTAAATGGAAATATGTACATACATATTTTAGAAGCTCGGTTAATACGCAGCATAGACGTGCGTACCTCGGATAATCAGGTTCTTAAATTGGCTCGGTTAATCCGGAGCTCGGATAATCGCGACTCGGTTAATCGGGGTTCTACTGTATAATTATTTATAGTTTTTCCTTTTTAGAGTCAAGAAATTTAAAAACCATACAATTTTTTGATAATTTTAAATTTTAACAGCGATAGTCTGTGGAGAAACTGTTAGGTTTCAATTGTAAATATCTCCGATGAAATTTCTTTGCTTATTTTATGATGACTAGTACTTATGATCTGAAATATCAAATTGTATTGCTTAGATTAAGATATTCTTTGGTGTAAGAAAATTAAATTGAGTATTATTGCAGACCTCCCTGTTTTAAAGTGAAATACAGTAGAATCTCGAAAAAGTTAACCGAAATGTTCCAAGGGTAATTAACGTTTTCGAACTATTAACTTTTCTAAGCGGTTTTCAAAATTGAAAAAAATAAAATAATAAACCTAGATTTTTTGGAAATGACATGCTAAATTTATTTCATTGACTTAGTTTTCATCACTACAAAAAAGAAACTTAGATTTAATTTGTACCGGTTGGTTTAAAGTTCACAGTCACTCTTGAATATTTTCGTGCGCAGTAACTTTATATTAATTTGTACGGAGTGGTTTAAAGGAGCAGTCGAGACTGGTTTTTTTTCTTTTGTGTAGTAGCTCTTGACCATTTTCGTGCGCATATTGACAAGGTCTGCCACCTGATTTGCATCGTTATTATTTTCAAACCATTTTATCAAGGTATTGATGCTTTCAGCTGCTTTCGAGAAGCTCACTTTTGGTTGTTGAATATCTTGCTCGATAATTGACCCGTCGTTATCATTATCGGACACTTCGAAATTATCGTTATCTTCTGAAATTTGATCATTGTTCCAATTTTCAATGTCATCAATGCTGACATTATCACCCACCTTTGACATCAACAATTGAACTTCTCGAAGTGTATCGTTGTATGCACTATTTGATGTAATCAATTTAGAGAGCGGAATGTCGTCTTCACTATCGTACTGATCATCATCCCACTTTTTTTATCTTATTCCACGCTTTTATAAGAACAGCTTGCGGCAATTCGTCCCACACTGATTTAAGTAGCAAAATAGCATCACAAATTGTATGTGCCTTCAAAATATTTTCAATCGGGACGTTTTCTTGTGCGACAATGTTGCATAACAATTTAATTCGATATCCTAACTTGACCAATCTTATGGGATTTTGATCCATGGGTTGCAAAACCGCTGTTACGTTAGGTGGTAAAAGCATTGCAGCAATGTTTCCATCATCAGACATATCAATTGGCTTATGGACAGTACAGTTATCAATCAGCAACAATGCCTTTGGTGGTAAATTATTTTTAGCAGAAAATTGGCGAACCTGCAAAAATTTTTATGCAATAACCTGCAAAATTTTTTATGAAACTAAAAAAATAAGTTTACCTGTTTTATAAATGAATGATGGAACCAGTTGAAGAATAACTCTGAATTCATCCACGACTTCTTCGAATTGGCGTATTCCAATGGGTTTTCAAATCCCTTAAAGCAACGTGGATTTGCAGATTTAGCAATGACCAACGGCTTTAACTTGTGCGAACCATCTGCGTTAGCACACAACAAAAATGTGATTCTTTCCTTTGCAATTTTTCGACCCGGTGCGGTCTTTTCGTTTGCTGTGACAAATGTTTTACCCGGTAAAAAACGATAAAATAGTCTAGATTTATCCGCGTTATACAGTTGCTAGTCGGAGATGTCCATTTCATTAATTTTTGCTCTTAAATTATGAATGAAAGATGTAACATCCGACGTATCGCTTGAAAGGATTTCCCCACAAATTTTGAGATGGCGAATACCATGTCTTCTCTTAAAATTTGCTAGCCATCCATCATCCAGGGTTCAGTATTGGACCAGTCATTGCACAATTACGCTGTCGTTGGTTCAAGAACCATTTATACAACCTTGCCTCAAGATCAGCATATTCCGGTTTATGTAGTGTTTTCTTGTGTGCTTTTTCATATGTGTTCGCCACAGCCTCTAAAATTTCATGGCGTTTTTTCTTTAATTTTGAGATGGCTACTTTAGATACACCATAATTCAACGCCAATCGTGTTCCGTGAATACCTTGATCAATCTTTTTTAAAACCTCCACTTTCTGCTGCAAATCTAATCTGATTTGTGATGATTTGTTCTGCTTTGACATTTTTTAAGTAAACAATACACAACTCACAAACTCAAACGCTAACGACTAACTAAATCAATGTTGTTTGACGATGAAGATGATCATAGGTTTTCGCAGCTCAAAATAGAAAAGAAGTTCGGGGAATACCATAATCCAACAAACAAAATTAGAGCTCAGTGCTGCCACTGAGAATTTTTTAAAAGTGGCCAAATTGCCACTTTTATGAATGGAAAAAACTGTTGTTTTGAAAAATTCATACGCTCTGAAAAGTTAACTGAAGAGTTAACTTTTTAGAGAGGCACGTGGATGCTGAAATACGGTTAACTTACCCGAGCGATTAACTTTTACGCGAGTTGACTTTTTCGAGATTCTACTGTATTTAATAAATTACTGCACCGATTTTTTAAATTTAATTGTGGATTAGGTTGCTCTGTTCATCACAAAAACAAAATTATGTTATAAGTAGTTCTACAGCAAGATAAGTTCTCAGCAAATGTGATCACTCTTATGTGTCACATCACTTACTTTCTGGGTAATAAAATGTTAAACCAGAATAAAATAGTCGCACGCCCTCCATAAATCATCTGACTAATAGTATAATAACAGACCAACGACATCCTTTGTTGTGGCTTTTCTGAATCATTCTAAATGCAGCTAAACGTTCGTTCCGTGAGTTACAAACTTTCACGGGCAACAATAAACTATATATAAATACAAACTAAGGATAAAGACATGGAAAAAGTGCGATTATTTTGTCTTTTGAACTTGAAAATAATAAAATAAACCATGGTTTAGAATGATTAACAAAGGCGGAAACCGGTTCACACCTTGAAATGATGGAGAATGTAATTGTTGTATTTTCCGTAAAAGGTTGCAAATTGTCGATTATTGACGCACCTATTTCTGTTTTCTTGGCTTTATTGCAAATCATCAAGTCTTGTGTAATAGAAAATCCATAACCTTAATAACAATCAGTCAGGTGAAACTCAGAAAAATTAACATTCAAGGATTTATCGTAACATTTTTTGTCTTATTTTAATTCACTTATTCAACTTTTTAATTAAATTATTTGGCACAATGTCATTACACAACAGTTGTCATGACTATACCGAACACTTTATGTTTGCACTTCCACGCGCTTTTCGCTAACTATCATGAGTAGAGACCGGATTATATGCATTTACATATTTTCATATACATTTCCATATTTAGACCATTCTCACCGATTATTGCATATTTTACCCAAAATCCAGTAATGATCCATATTTTCCCTATATTTACAATATTTCTCGGTATTACTAGGCAATTGAATTGCTCAGGGTATTGTTAATGTCGCCGTCTGGAACCGATCTTATCGCCGGAACATTACCTGCAATAGTCTAAACATCGATTAGGTTAGAGTGCCAAGGGAATACCCAAAATTACGACGGTAATGGCACAGTGACATTACACAACAGTTGTCATGACTATACCGAACACTTTATGTTTGCACTTCCACGCGCTTCTCGCTAACTATCATGAGTAGAGACCGGATTATATGCATTTTCATATTTTCATATACATTTGCATATTTAGACCATTCTCACCGATTATTGCATATTTTACCCAAAATCTAGTAATGATGCATATTTTCCCTATATTTACAATATTTCTCGGTATTACTAGGTATGTGAATTGCTCAGGGTATTGTTAATGTCGCCGTCTGGAACCGATCTTATCGCCGGGACATTACCTACAATAGTCTAAACATCGATTAGGTTATAGTGCCAAGGGAATACCCAAAATTACGACGGTATTTTATTGCTTTGTTTCTTGGTCGGGATATTAAGTGATAAGTAGTTAGTTTCTAAGAATATTTGTTTAAGCGTGGATCAAATAAACAATTTTCTCGAAGACGAATTTTTATTTTAAAACAAGATATCAGTTTTAACATTATTGTTGACGCGCTTGCATCAGTGTAGTCTTTTTGCAATTTTTAACGTGTTGTGTTAAAGTTTAACGTGTACCATGCCACCCGCAAAAAAAGTGTCTCTTCGTGGGTAGCTGATTATCCTGGAACATTTACATACGACGGAAATGTCGGGTTTGCGAGAAAAATATTTCGTGTACAAAAAAGTTTCAAATTGACCAGCATGTCAAGACAAGTCTTCATATCGCAGAATTGAAAAAAAAGGCCCACGACAACAACTTATAACAGCATCAAGTAGCAGTGATTCCACTTCTATAGGCAAAAAAAAAAACACTTTAGCATGGATTTATGTAAAGCATTGCTTGCAAGTAATATTCCTCTCCACAAACTTACATTCAAAGATTTTCTACGAAAATATTGCTTGAATCAAAAAATACCAGACGAATCAAAACTGCGTAAAAATTACATACCAACAATTTACCAACATGTTCTGGTGATTAATGAATAAAATCCGTCAAATAAACTTCACATTACCAGATGTATTCCCGCGTAGAGTTAAAGAAAAGTTTGAAAACATTTTGTGCAATAACCCAGGCTTTGAACCTTTGTGTCAAATTGATAGTTTTATTAATGGGACGGGTGAAATTTTGCTAGAAACAATAAGTGCTAACATAGCACCCAAATTCAAATACTGCCCAGTTACCTCAGTGGATGTGGAACGGTCTTTTTCCACTTTTAAAAATATTTTAAGTGATCGAAGACACAATCTTACTACCCAACATTTGGAACAATACCTTAGTGTTTACGTGTACAAGAATACAAATGTTAAATAATTTTAAAAAATGTTAAATAATTGTTAATTAAATTTAAACATCGTGGATAACTTGTTAATTTTATGCTGATTTTGAAATAAAAAACTAAAAATTACTACTTTTATTATTATTTAATATTGCATATTTTGTCCCTTTTCATGCATATTTTAAGCATTTTTGATGCATATTTCAAGATTTTTATGTTGCATATAATCCTATCTCTAATCATAAGGATCGATAATTGGCTAACAGTACACGATGATACTAACGTGGTTTGCAAAGCGCGCGTCGAGGGCGAAAATAAGATGTTTAGTATATTGGTGATGGTGGTGTAATGCTGCCAAATTAAATTTTTGTTAAGAAAAACAATACATTTTAACTACCAAAACTGAACAAAGCCTCGTGATTTTTTTTTGTGGGTCTAGCACACGTGCTGCAGGGAAGTCCCTAAAGCGCTACAGGAGCGATATGTGTGCAGAAAAAACGATTCACGTTGTTCTTGAATCGCTGTAAATTGTACTCGGTAGGAAACACAGTCCTGGGCATATTATTCCAAAGGGATGATGTTCTCCATATGAGTGACGATGTTAGAGGATTGCAGTGCCCCGACATAATTATGTCGGGTTCAGCAACGTTAACTTTTTTAGAATAAACTACCACCTGGGTTTTTGTAGTGTTAAATTCCACTTGGTTACTGTCGCCCCAAGATAGAATTTCTTTCAGGTCTTTGTTAAGTTGAATGACTTCCTGCTGTCTGCGGATATTCGTCTGAGTAGTTGAGGTACGAGCGTTCAAAATGAATGAAGATATAAGCGTACTGTCATCTGCAAAGCTGTAGATTGGATTCCCGGTCTTTTCCAGCAGATCGTTAAGGTAAATGAGAAAAAGAGTAGGAGACAGTATGGAGCCTGGGGGCACACCGGCGTTGATAGTGAAGGTGTTAGAAATAAATCCGTCGACTGCCACTCGTAAAGAACGCTCTCTGACGAAACATGAGAACCACAAACAGAACTTTTCAGACGTACCATAAGAGCGTAGCTTGGCCAACAGTCCATCGTGCCAAACACGGTCGAATGCCTTGGATATGTCAAGAGCAACCGCTAGAGACTCTCCAAAGTGTTCAATTTCGTTGTTCCAAACATGTATTACATAAGTCAGAAGATCTCCTGTTGATCTGTTTTTACGAAAGCCATATTGGTGATCGCTATTAATGTTGAATCCTTCAAGATATTTTAGAAGATGCTGATTGATAATCTTTTCCATGACTTTCGATATTATTGAAAGCAGTGCGACTGGCCGGCAGTTATTTGCCTTTTTTAGGTATTGGCAGAACTGTGGCACATTTCCAGCAAGAAAGAAATACTCCCTTTTTGTAGGATAGGTTGAAAAGTCTACAGAAAACTGGTTGGTGCTTTTAAACAGCTGTCTCCAGTGAACTTCTGCAACAATTAGTGATTTATTAAACTAGTAACACTTTATTAATAAGTAACGAATTAAATAGGATAATTTGTTCTAGAAAAATGTTGAAGACAAATCTAGTCATATTTTAGAGATGCCGAAATTAAATATAAACTAAATCGATGGTCATTACAAGTTCGAATTTAAAGACGTTTGCTGTTTTTGACAATTTATCAAAGCTAATATTAACAATCATTACTAAGAATTTGGTCTACCTTTATGTATCAAAATTTCGAGTTTATGTTTCTGCATAATTTTCGCAAAGTCTGGCAACATCAACTTTTTGGCAAAACATTGTTTTTTCTTCAAGAATCTCGGGTCTTTATACCCCATATAGTTTTTTTTATGTGTCTAGCACACATGCTGCAGGGAAATCCCTAAAGCGCCACAGGAGCTACAGGTGTGCGGAAAAAGCGATTCACGTTGTTCTTGAATCGCTGTAAATTGTACTCGGTGCGAAACAAAGTCCTAAGCGAATTATTCCAAAGGGATGATGTTCTCCATATAAAAGACTGCTTGAAAAGCGTTATACGCGGAGTAACAAGCTGAACCTGATGCGAATGTGAAGTATTAGCGCGACGTGTATTTCTAACATGCACCGCTCTGGGAGGAATTAAGCGGGCTACATCCTTCGAACACTTTCCATGAAAATACTTGTAGAATAGGCTCAATTCGCCAACCGTTCTTCGATGTTCCAGCGAATCAAGGCCGCCGGTCAATTCCGGGTCTTCAATTAGACGAACAGCTCTTCTCTGAATAGAATCCAACAAATGCAATGTATGTTTAGAAGCGGTGCCCCAAACATGGGAGCAGTATTCCATAGTTGGTCGAATTTGAGCTTTGTAAAGAATTAACAGTGGTTGTGGAGTGTTAAAGCTTCTGGTTCAACTTTTGAGAAGCTTCCTTGCTATGAATGTGACATGTTAATGCCAGGACATATTTGCTCCCAAACTAACGCCCAACAAATTGTATGACGATTTTAGAGGAATGGAGTACCCCGTCATAACTATGTTGGGTTCAGCAACGTTAACTTTTTTAGGAAAAACTGCCGCCTGGGTTTTTCTAGTGTTAAATTCCACTTGGCTACTGTCATCCCAAGATAGGATATTCGTCTGAGTAGCCGATGTCCGATCGTTCAAAGTAAATTAACAGATAAGCGTACTGTCATCTGCGAAGCTGTAGATTGGGTTTCCGGTCTTTTCCAGCAGATCGTTAATGTAAATGAGAAAGAGGGAAGGAGATAGTATGGAGCCTTGGGGCACACCGGCGTTGATAGTGAAGGTGTTAGAAAGACCGTCGACTGCCTCTCGTAAAGAACGCTCTCTGAGGGAACATGAGAGCCACAAACAGAACCTTTCAGACATACCATAAGAGCGTATCTTAGCCAACACAGTCCATCGTGCCAAACACGGTCGAATGCCTTGGATATGTCAAGAGCAACCGCTCGAGATTATCTTATATGTATGTGTGTATGTTAAAGATACCGAAATTAAATGTAAACTAAGTCGATGGTCACTGCCTTTTGAGATTAAAGAGGCTCTTTAGTAATTTATCAAAATTAGTGTTTAGCGTCATTATAAGGAGATAAAAAATCGATAAAATTATGTGTTTGTTTTTTTTTTAAATGATTATTACTTAATAGGTTACTTAGGTGTTGCGGTTTTACAAGAATGGAAATGAGCTTCTTAACATTCGAAGGCCAATAGAGACATTTGCACCCTATTAATTATGAAACAAAAATAAATGGATAAAAAGCAAAACCATGACATTGTAACAAAATGATGAGTATAATTACTAATTTATTATTACAGTTTTTTATAGTAACATAATTATGTCAGTCACCGTTTTCCGATACCCATTAAAGACGTTAAATAGCTGAAACCTCCACTATAAGCATAATAACGTTAGGTTTTATCGTATAACGTTTACTTCCACATCCGGTCTAGCCGGTCAAACGCTTGCTAATTATCACTGTTTACATCTTTATGTGTTGTGTTAAGCGACCCATACGCGATGAAATAAAAGGGTGTTCTAAAATAAACGCAGGACTGTATTTAACAACATTTTATTTATTCGTTAGTTGGCAAAATTCTTATATTATTTTACAGGGGAAACATTGTCAGTAAAGGTTGAACAGGATATTTGACAAATATGTTGCGCGGCTCATTTTATACTGTCTAATTACACTGGTCAACACTAGTCTTGCCACACGAACTTTGATGGCTAATACTGTTTTAGCTAACTACCCTCATTATTAAACTGCACTTGTTTTGTTTCAATTAGCCTCAGTTTTCTTGTGATACGGTAATACTTATAACTAGTACTACGGCAATAAAAGCAAAGGAACGTTCTCGAAGAAATAGTCATAAAACTATTTGTCTGTGATTTCATCAAAATATTGTGATTTATTAACTGCGTTAACATGTCGAGAAAGTGTAATAACGATCCTAACTCTTTTTATTATGTTTGTGGTGAACTGACTTTCAAAAAACAAAGACGAAATTTCCCAAAATTAGTCTTGGAGAGTTATCACCAGTATTTTGGTTGCGCTGTGGCCCATCAAGACAAATCCTGGGCCCTTCATATTTGTTGCATAACGTGTGTGAAGAATTTAACCGATTGGAAGACAGGGTCCCGTCATATGCCGTTTGCTGTAGCCATGATTTGGACTGAACTAAGAGATCACATTTCGGACTGCTATTTTGTACGTAAATGGTAAAAATTTCAAGAAGAAACACACAATTATTTACCCTAATTTACCTTCAGCCATGAGACCAGTCCCTCATAGTGAAAATTTGCCCATACCAGTTGCATCTGCGTCCGTTGAGATTGACGATACACAATCCTCCACTTTAAGCCAATGTGCTGACGAGGATGATGACTCTGAGTTTGAAGAAATTCTAACCAAGCCGCACTTGATAACTCAAGGAGATCTAAACGATTTGGTTCGCGATTTAAATTTGTCAAAATAGCAGTCAGAACTATTAGGATCTCGATTAAAAGGATGGAATTTGCTACATCATGAAACTAAAATGAGCTATTTTCGAAATTGTGATCAACACTTCATATCATACTTTTCTCAAGACGGGGACTTGGTGTATTGTAATGATATAAATGGGATTATGAAAATTTTGGAAATCGATTTTGATTCCTCCCAGTGGCGTTTATGCATTGACTCTTCTAAAACAAGTCTAAAAGCAGTACCTCTGGCCCATGCTGCTAATATAAAAGAAACTTATGAAAACACTAGCCGAGCCCGCAGCTCCGCTCGCGTAGACTTAATTCACTACTATCGTCACTGCTTATTCCTTATATTACCCAACGTAATAAAATATCTCCCATTATTTCTCCTTATCTCCCATTATCATTACATAATTTCCATTATCTAGACTTATCTCTGCTCATCTCCCATTATTTCTCCTTATCTCCCATTATTTCTCCTTATCTCCCATTATCTCACGTTATTTCCCATTATCTAGGCTTATCTCGACTTATCTCGCAATATTTCTCCTTATCTCCCATTATTTCTCCTTATCTCCCATTATCTCACCATAACTCCCATTATCTAGACTTATCTCTGCTTATCTCCCATTATTTCTCTTTATCTCCCATTATTTATACTTATCTCCCATTATTTCTCCTTATCTCCCATTATCTCACCATATCTCCCATTATCTAGGCTTATATCGAATTATATAAAACATATGTATAAATTTATAAAAACACGTAAATCGGATAAGTGGTTCTCGAGTGATAAGCGCACTAACGGACAGACAGAGAGACGTTGCATTTTAGATATATTATATTCTTTGCTACATGATATTGTTTCATATTTAATGCTTTAGGAAGTGTATTGCAAGAGAACGCGCTACCAGCAAACTTTTTCCGACTTCACTCACTATTTTACTAGAAGATGCTAAAGCAATTAACAGTTTTTGTAGTCTCTGGCCCACCTCAGCACAATAGGGCCAAAATTTATCTCAGGTGGGAATTATAACAGAAAACATATCATAGATGGGTGATATCTTACAACAACAAAAGAGAGAGAACTTGTGAGCGTTATGCAAGACAAGAACTCCTTTTTTCTTTCCACTAGGGTAGACACCCTATCTATTGGTCATCTGAACTAAATAAAATTCCCGGTCTTCTGGATGTTTTGTTATCAATGCCATTTCAACCTCTTACATGGAAGTTGTTCCAAGTTATGATCATAATCATCATCATAATCTTATCATTCACTCATCATTGCAACAATGGAAGAAGAGTTAAAGAAGATATAAACCTAAACGTAAGCATAAGATTAATGTAGTGATAACAACACTTAACGAGATCCTTAAAAAGCCATTTCAACATGCCACGCCAGGTTAAACCTAAAAAATGAAACTAAGTATTCCTGCCGGGGTAAAAAAAAATTATCGCGTAAAAGGGAAAGGTCAAAGCAAAGCGACATTGAGCATATGCTCCAAAAAATAAGTCTGTATTAAACAGGAAAAGTAACAGTTTAAAATCGAAAAATAAAGAACCACGGAACATGTCTTTTCATGATTATATCACCAGTCACACATAGCATCACACTCATTCTGGAGACCGATAAAAAAACATGAGAAAATATAAAATCCCGGCATCTTCCGTACGTAATGAATCAAAATATTTTGCCACCTTACTTACGTAATCATAAAACAAAACTATTGGCGAAAATAGATAAAAACAACGGAAATTATTAAATTAAGTTTATTGTCAATAATCACCAAACACCTTGTACGATGATAAATTCTTACCCAAAAATGGAAGTATGGACTCCTTTTCACCAGTTCGAATGTCGGGAAACATCAGTTTACCATACGATAAACTCATTTACTATTATCGTCATTGCTCATTCCTTATGGTACCTATCGTAATAAAATATAGCCTATAACCTGGCCGGAGAACATATGTATGAATTTAAAAAATCACGTAAATCGGATAAGTGGTTCTCAAGGAATAAGCGCACTAACGGACAGATAGACAGACAGAGAGACGTTGCATTTTATATATATTATAGGTATAGATTATTATTATTATTATTATTATTATATAACCTGGCCAAAGAATATATGTGTGAATTTAAAAAAAGACAGGTAAATCGGATATGTGGTTCTCGCGTGATAAAACGCACTAATGGACAGACAGACAGAGAGATATTGCATTTTATAGATATTATAGATTATAGATATTCTCTGCTACATAATATTGTTCCCTATTTAATGGTTTAGGTTGGGTATTACAAGGGAAAGCGCTAGCGGCAAACTTTTTTCCGACTTCATTCACTATTTTACGTCACTGCTCATTCCTTATGCTACCTATCGTAATAAAATATAGCCTATAACCTGGCCAGAGAACATATGTATGTTTTAAAAAAAAAAGTACGTAAATCGGATAAGTGGTTCTCCAGTGATAAGCGCACTAACGGACAGACAGAGAGACGTTGCATTTTATATATATTATAGATGAAGTTATTACTTGAAAAAATCAAGTACAGTACATATTCTTTCAAAATCTGTGGCGATTTAAAAGTTTTTGCCCTATTACTCGACTTCAGCTGGGTTATACTAAATTCTGCTGCTTTTTATGTGAATGGGACAGTCGAGACAGAACAAACCACTATCATAAAAAAATATGGCCTCCGCGTGCATCCTTAATTCCTGGACAAAAAAAATGTGAAGTATTTACCCCTTGTAGAGCCATCTGAAGTCCTTCTTCCGCCATTGCATATCAAATTAGGCTTGATCAAAAATTTTGTAAAGGCAATGGATCGCAATGGGAGTGGAGTTTTGTACCTAAAAGAAAAATTCCCCAAAATAAGTGATGCAAAGATAAAAGGGAGTATTTTCATAGGACCTCAAATTCGGGAGTTAATAAAAGATCCGGTTTTCGAAGAAAAATTGAGCGATTTAGAAAAACCAGCATGGAAATCTTTTAAGAATGCAAATTTTTTGGGTAACCATAAGAGTGAGAGCTGCAGAGAGTTGGTTAGCGAGCTATTGTTGGCTTATCAAGCATTGGGTTGCAACACGTCACTCAAGATTAATTTTTTAGACTCACACATGGATTTTTTTCCTCAGAATTTGGGGGCTGTGAGCGATGAGCACGGAGAAAGGTTCCATCAGGACATTTCTAAGATGGAAAAACGTTACCAGGGCAAATGGAACCCAAATAAGTTGACAGATTACTGCTGGAGAATCAAAAGGGACCAACCAGGATCTAAATTTGCTAGAAAATCTTAGATCGTAACGTCATAATAAAACTCTTTTTACATTTTTGGTTTAGAAAGTCATTGTTTTTTGAAATATTTTATATTACTTAAGAGAATAAAATTCTTGGCTAACAGATTTTTTTTTAATGTCTGTTTTTACTGCCAACCACCTATTAAAGTAAAAAATATCATAAAAGTCCATGTGGCACGACAAAGTTACAATTGTGTTTACCAGTGTTATTTTAACAAAATTTTGGTACACAGAGGTCGTTTTTATATTCGCAGCACAAAATTCGGACTTCATAGGAAAAAATTAGATTGTATGAGATTGCACGATCTTGTTGACCAATCAGTTCAGTGAGGGGTTAAATAAATCGCCCAACAATTGGGACAGAAATGTCATCCAAATCTGTGCCGTCCAAATAAGGCCACAAAATATTGGATATCAATCACTCCACTAGAATAAAATAAGTACCAAACTGTCACTGTTTGATATGCATAGGGTATTCTTGAGAATTATCTTTGCCTCAAATGCAACAATTTTGCTTGCTGACACAGTTTTTAAGCTGGAAAAGCGCAGCATCGCTAAAAATGATTTTCTTTGCAAAATTTTCGATTAGAATTTTGACTTCATGAATGAAATTATACGGTGCGAGATTGCACGATCTTCTTGACCAGTCAATTCAGTGTGGCGTTAAATAATTCGCTCATTACATTTCCGCCCCAACATTGGGTTGTTTTACGCGCTGTCGCACCATCCTGCTGAAACTGTATGTCATCCAAATCCGTGCCGTCCCAATGAGGCCACAAAGTCTCCAATATCATCGTAAGGTAACGTTCACCATTGACAGCGACAGCATTTTCGGTGTCAGTTTCTAAAAAGTTACCAGCCCAAGCACTCCGCTAGAATAAAACAAGTACCAAACTGTTACTGTTTAGGGTACATAGGCCATTTTTGAGGATTTTCTTTGCTTCACATGCAACAATTTTGCTCACCGTAGATTCTCTAGCACCCAATTGAAAAATGTTCTTTGTATTGAATGATCATCTGGCTTCAGCTCCTTGGTAAGCTGAGTCTTGAATTGGTGGAAATGCAAATTTTGCGTTAAAATGTGCTGCATCATGTTTTTTGAATTGTCCAGTTGCATATCCTGGAGCCCGCTGAGATTGCAGAATGCTCCGCCAAATTATTTCTCTGGCCAAAAATTCCATGAATGTCATCCCCACCCTCCTCATTCGCCTAATTTAACACTCTGTGAGTTCGGGCTGTTTCCCTATATGAAGGTGAAGTTAATGGGTCGCCATTTCGAGACGGTAAAGCGAATCACAGGCGGTGCTGGAGATAGTAACAGCGACGACTTTCCAAAAATCATCGGCTACTCAGAAGAATATCCGCAGACAGCGGGAAGTCGTTCAAGTCAACAAAGACCTGGAGGAAATTCTATCTTGGGGTGACCGTAACTAAATGGAATTTAATGCTGCAAAAACGCAGGCTGCAGTTTTTCTAAAAACGTTAACGATGCTGAACCCAACATAGTTATGGTGGGGTATTCCATTCCTCTAACATCGTCACTCAATTTGTTGGGCGTCAGTTTAGGAGCAAATATGTCCTGGCATGCACATGTCGCAGGCATAGCGAGGAGAGCTTCTCAAAGATTGGGAATATTATTTCGAACCGGGAAACTTACACGCCACAACAACTGTTAATTCTTTACAAAGCTCAAATTCGACCAACTATGGAATACTGCTCCCATGTTTGCTGTTCGTCTCATTGGAGACCCGGAACTAACGGCGGCCTTAATTCGCTGGAACATAGAAGAACGGTTGACGACTTGGGCCTATCTACAAGTATTTTCATGGAAAATGTTCGAAGGATGTAGTCCGCTTAATTCCTCCCAGAACGGTGCATGTTAGAAATACACGTCGCGCTTGTTACTCCTCGTACAACGCTTTTCAAGCAGTCTTTTATATGGAGAACATCATCCCTTTGGAATAATTTGCCCAGTACTGTGTTTTCCACCGAGTACAATTTACAGCGATTCAAGAACAACCTGAATCGCTTTTTTTCCGCACAGGCGTCGCTCCTGTAGCGTTTTAGGGACTGTCCTGCAACACGTGTGCTAGCCCCATAAAAAAAAAAGAACTAATTTTTTGTTTTAAACATTCTGAAGTACCCCGCTATAACGGGTAGAGGTCCCAGTTTTTGTTAAGGCACATCGCTTTTTTAAAAAGGTATACGGTAAAAGTGCGAACTATAGTACCTTTAACACCTTGGTTACTTGTAAGGATAGTAAGCATAAGCCTTTATTTTTAGACGACCATCGACCATTGGAAAAACGGTGGAACCGACGCATACGTGTACAAGTAATTTACTTTGAAGGTGATAAGTATTATAAAGTCTGAAATATCTATTTCAGATTTTATAGCATTAGTCCGAGAAGTTGTGGATCGCACTACGTATGTTTTCCGTGTATGTGGGTCACTTTAGAAGTTTCGAAAAAACCACTGGTCGGTTGCACCGGTAGGTTCTGTTATAACTAGAGACCGGATTATATGCATTTGCATATTTTCATATGCATTTGCATATTTAGACCATTCTCAACGATTATTGCGTATTTTACCCAAAATCTAGTATGATGCATATTTTCCCTATATTTACAATATTTCTCGGTATTACTAGGCAATTGAATGGCTCAGGGTATTGTTAATGTCCCCGTCTGGAACCGATCTTACCGCCGGAACATTATCTGTAATAGCCTAAACATCGATTAGGTTATAGTGCCAAGGGATTACCCAAAATTACGACGGTATTTTATTCCTTTATTTCTTGGTCGGGATATTAAGTGATAAGTAGTTAGTTTCTAAGAATATTTGTTTGGGCGTGGATCAAATAAACAATTTTCTCGAAGACGAATTTTTATTTTAAAACAAGATATCAGTTTTTAACATTATTGTTGACGCGCTTGCATCAGTGTAGTCTTTTTGAAATTTTTAACATGTGTTAAAGTTTAACATGTACCATGCCACAATACCTGCGGGTATTAAAAAGCTTGAAACTCGAGGTTTGGCGTTGACCGAATGAATTCAGTTAATGAATAAAATCCGTCAAATAAATTCCACATTGCCAGATGTATTCCCGCACAGAGTTAAAGAAAAGTTTGAAAACATTTTGTGCAATAACCCAGGCTTTGAACCTTTGTGTCAAATTGATAGTTTTATTATTGGGACGGGTGAACTTTTGCCAGAAACAATAAGTGCTAACATAGCACTCAAATTCAAATACTGCCCAGTTACCTCAGTGGATGTGGAACGGTCTTTTTCCACTTATAAAAATATTTTAAGTGATCGAAGACACAATCTTACTACCCAACATTTGGAACAATACCTTATTGTTTACGTGTACAAGAATACAAATTTTAAAGAATTTTAAAAAATGTCAAATAAATGTTAATTAAATTTAAACATCGTCGATAACTTTTTAATTTTAGGTTGATTTTGAAATAAAAAACTAAAAATTACTACTTTTATTATTATTTATTATTGCATATTTTGACCCTTTTCATGCATATTTTAAGCATTTTTCATGCATATTTTTGCATGCATATTTCAAGATTTTTTGATGTTGCATATAATCCGGTCTCTAGTTATAACATAACAATATAACGATAATGCAAATTTAGTAATTTTATAGTAAAAAAGTTGTGTTTAGGAGTCAACGATATTAAGGAGGGTATTCTAATCCAGAGGAATAAATTTAAGGCATTTTTTAAGAGCTGAATAAAAAACAAATTAAATTGAGTTGTCAGGTGTTGATGAACTTGCAGTAATAACACAGTGCAACACATAAAATGTAAACTAAATTCTGATTTGAGTTTCTGGAAGTGCCCACCCAAACTAGCAAAACCCTATTTGGGTTTTGATAGTTTAGTTCGAATTTTTTGCCATCATCAATTTTTTTGCTCGAGCTTTGGTTTTGCATGGCTATATTTCGTAAATTATTGGGAAGTTCTCAATGCAGTCTTCAGACGAAATGTTCTTCACACCAAAATACACAATTTTTGTGAACATGTCGAGGCCAGATTTTCACTCTTTCGGGGTGTTTTTAGTGCAGAAAGCCCGAAAAAATGCCATTTTTTCACATTTTCGACCATAACTCACAAACCGTGCATATTTTAGCATAACTGTCTTCGACAAAAATGTTCTCTGCATCAACACGAGTAACTTTGCTGAACATTGCAATAACCTACAATCGATCCTTATAATTATTTTGGCCGTTGTAAGGTATTTCGCCACCAAATAGTACATTTCACACCAAAATTTCAGCTTTCATCAGCAAATATATCTTTTTTTGTGTTTATTTCGCAAATTTTTATCCATTTTATAGAGCTATTGAAAATTCAAAATTTAAAAAAAAAGGCAAAAAAACGTATAATCAATTTTAAACACACGTATACACACACGAAAAATTGACAACGTTTAAGTACTAAGTTCCTACTGTGCAACAATCCATACCAACACTATTATGGAATTGTCGCGCACTGTGCTAGTATTGGTACAGTGCCATATATTTAACATGCGCACGTGTTAGATATAAGGTACTGAACCAATACCAGCACAGTGCGCCTCAATTCTATACTACACACAAGCGATTCCCCTTTCAAATGTGTGTGTATTTATTCCAGCGCACAGTGCGAAACTTAGGAAGTTTAGCGGAACTTTATTCACTTTTTGAAATACGTAAAATGCATAAGATTATTCATTATTTTGGTAGGTTAATATCCCACCTCTAAAACCTCATATTCAGTTTTGGGGATTAACCCTGCGAAACAACTGCAAAATGCACCTGAAAGTTGCATTACTTATTCAATTATAATTTTTGCCTACAGAAAGCTATTCGATTTGTTTTAGTTAATAGAGTGGTACATACAAACGGCAAGTCAGTAGGCCATGATTTTTTCTTCATTTATTTTATAAGAGAATTGTCAATTATTGGCATTTAAATAATTGCAAAATCTTTTCTTACTCGTGTGTGATTTGTTCGTGAAAAAAGTGATTTTTAAGAAGTAAGTAAAATTTACATTTTTAACTTCAGTAGAGACTTTAAAAAGTGATACTACATAATACCAGCTTGAAACGCACAAAATTTGAAAGGTTTTTTTTCCTCTGTTGAAAACACAAAAGATCTTCTGCGATTTTGCGATCTTCTTTTAAATTAAACATTTTCCAGAATGACTTTGCAAATTTCATATAACTGCATATTCCAAAAGTGGAAGGAAGAACCGACATCGGACGCAATCTCTGGTTTTGTTTTGGAAAAAATAGGCTCACCAATGCTAACATCTGACGCTCTTTGCAGTTTAAAGGCAACTCTTCGTGTGTTCGTTTGTAAAATATAAAAAAGGTGGAGGGAATCCAGTCGAAATTTAGCATCATTTCTGAATAAAAATGCTAGCTGACTTGAAAATAATGTAAAATTTTCAAATGCTGTAAGGGATGCATTGCCTAGTGGATCGAGGACCAATGTAGGCAGACCTAAAAAAGAATTTAGGGATTGTCATCCTAAAGTGCAAAACAGAAAAGTGCATCATCTTTTGAAGTCCGGTAGTCAAGACGAGTTAGCCAAAGCAACTGCAACAAAGCTATACTAATCTGGAAAACGAAACTCTGCAGCGATTGTCAAGGAACTGGCATCTGGTTCTCCAGAAAGGGGTAGCAAAATCAAGAAGGCTCGCATGTCTTCTTCAAACAGCCCACGAAAATTAACTCCAGACCAGGCTCTGGCGCTACTTATTGATGCAAAATTATCGTCAAATCAGTACAACATTGTTCGAGATCAAGCAAAAAATCACTGTTGCACTTTGTATCCACCTTATTATGTTGTAAAAGAGGCAAAGAGGTTGTGCTATCCAAAGGACATAATAATAACTGAAGTTTCAGCTGAAGTATCAGTTCAGTCGCTTATAAATCATACTGTAGCAAGACTTTGTACAGGTCTAGAAGAGATTCTTAGAACTTTATCAAACGTTTAAAGCACTAAATATTATCGTAAAGTGGGGTTGTGATGGGGCGGAACAAGTTAATTATCGACAAAAGTATATGGACAAACATAGCTCTGATGATAGTATGTTTAGTGAATCAATCGTACCAATCCAAATGTGCTCCGTAAATGATAATGGTGATAATCAGTCAGTAATTTGGAAAAAAAAAACCCTGCTTCTTCTTCCACACGGTACTGTCGCCCCATTAAGTTCGTTTTTTGCTAAAGAAACAGTCAGTGTAATTACCTCAGAAGTAAACAAAGTGAAAGAACAAATATCTCAACTTACGCCAACCAGTATACTTGTAGATGGCAAGCAATTTCAGGTTACAGCAAATATGATCTTTTGTATGATTGACGGTAAAGTATGCAGTGCTGTATCATCCTGTGCATCATCACAAACATGCTACTTATGTGGGGCTAAATCTAGTGAAATGAACAACATCTGCGATATACCTCAAAAAAATATAAATGAATCCTTTTTATCCCTTGGACTATCACCCCTCCATGCATGGATAAGGTTTTTGGAATGTATTTTACATATATCGTACAAACTGGATATTAAGGCATGGCAAGCTCGTGGAGCAGAAAATAAAAAAAAGTTGCAGAGAAGAAAAAATACATTCAACAAAAATTCAAAGAGGAGCTTGGCTTGCTTATAGATATGCCAAAACAGCAGGCCGGAAACACAAACGATGGTAATACCGCGAGGAAATTCTTTAGAAATGCCGAAAAGTCTTCCGAAATAACTGGCGTTAATTTAGATTTGATCAAGCGTTTTCATGTGCTGTTAGAGTGCTTAAATTGTGGTCTTAAAATTGATTCAGAAAAGTTCGGCGAATATGCAAGAGAAACTTTGGAATTGTATTTGAAAGAATATTTCTGGTACTCAATGCCCGTAAGTGTGCATAAAGTCCTTTGTCATGGAAAGTATATTATAGCCTCTTGCATTCTTCCGATCGGACAATTTTCTAAAGAAGCTCAGGAGGCAAGAAACAAAGATTGCAGAAAATATCGCGAACTTTTTACTAGAAAAACATCCCGAATTGACATAAATACGGATTTATTTAATCGACTGCTTATTTCATGGGATCCGTACATCGCTAGTCTTCGTAAAGCACCCAAAACCAAGCATAGTGAAGTTACGCCAGAAGTTTTAGAGTTGTTAGAAAGATTTGCAGACCCATGTAATGATTGCGAGTCTTCAGACGATTGCAATGAGTCTCGTTCTGAATAGATGTTCAAAATGTTATTAGAAAATGTATGTTTTTTTTAATTGTTCTATAATAAAAAACACAAATAAACCGAAAAATTTTAAATAAAACACATTAATTTTCATTAAAAATTTTAAAAAACCAACAAATAGAACTGTTTTACTGGTTTAAATAATTAAGTTCCGGTAAACTCTAGAAATTTCGCACTGTGCAGCGTGTGTGTGTGTATCATAGCAGTTTACAAACAAAATTTTTTTTTCAATTTCTTCTCCAAAAATAGATGCTAATGGTTAGTAAACATTCAAAAGTGAGCTAAAAACCAGTTTCTTGAACGTAAAACCTAAAAAAAGCTAAAATTTTGGTGTGAAATTCCTTACAATGGCCAAAAGAACTATAAGGATCGATTGTAGGTTATTGCAATGTTCAGCAAAGTTACTCGTGTTTATGCAGAGAACATTTTTGGCGAAGACAGTTATGCTAAAATATGCACGGTTTGTGAGTTATGGTCGAAAATGTGACAAAATGGCATTTTTTTCGGGCTTTCTGCACTAAAAACACCCCGAAAGAGTGAAAATCTGGCCTCGACATGTTCACACAAATTGTGTATTTTAGTGTGAAGAACATTTCGTCTAAAGATTGCATTGAGAAATTCCCAATAATTTACGAGATATAGCCGTGCAAAACCAAAACTCGAGCAAAAAAATTGGTGATGGCAAAAAATAAAAAAATTCGAACTAAACATCAAAACCCAAATAGGGTTTTGCTAGTTTGGATGGGCACTTCCAGAAACTGAAGTCAGAATTTAGTTTACATTCGATGACCTCGAAAATGTTGCACAGTGTAATGATGTTATTACCCCCCCGCTTCCACCTAAGGTTCGGATAATTTTTTCATTACCTTCGATCGACGTAAAGTATCATTTATTATTACAAATTAACATTTTGTAAATCGTGTCATAGTACAACATGCCGAATAATATTACAATGTTTCTGATTTACAAATGAAAAAAACGGTATTTTATTATTACAAATTCAAAGGCTTGTCATTTTCAATGACATCGAACGTATTGCATAACGGTGGTTATATGGGAAAGATTTAAATCGATTCAAAAATATGGAAATCGTGATCTCGTATTAAATAGCATGAAGGTGTTCCTAGATCATTAAAATAAATACGCTGGAAATTAGTATACAGAGTTACATCCCATAAATTTCCGTGCTGAATGGTTACGGTTCCGTATTTTGCCTCTCGAGCATTTTTTTTACTTTAAGTTTCATTATCGGCAAAAAAATAGTAGTTTCTTTGCAAATGCAAGTTTTAAAGTGCTTCGCTCCCAGTCATCGAACGATCCTAACGATAACTTTGAAGTGGGTCTCATGTTCTCTACTCACCTGACCTCGCTTCTAGCGATTTTTGGCTTTTTAAACAAAACCATGGCCATGATTTTCCAGTGGGCAAAAAAATGGGTCCCCTACAGGGTCATTCTCGGCGTCCATGAAATCATAACATCGACATCCTGAAACTTGTGTACGTCTACAGGATGATTGTGTTAAGAAGTAACAGAAGTTTCAAAATTTTAGTGTAATTTGTGAGAAAAATATTAGAAGTCCTTAGAATTTGAACGTCTTTCCGATTTGTCAATTTCGAGAACTCTGAAAAGAGGCTGTAATATATATTCTACCCTATTCCGTCTTACTCCTATACCCATTATTTTGTTTGTTTCTCCCTCCTTTGTATAGGCATAATCACCTACTTGTTACACCTATCTTATATTAGAAAGATTATCATTCAAACGTTTTTGTATTTGTCTCTACAATTTGATTTATTTATTTATATATATATATATATATATATATATATATATATATATATATATATATATATACGAGGCTGATTTGAAAAGTCTGTGCAAAAATAAAAACTACTTATGTGTTTGGGGTAAACCTTTTTTATTTTTCGACATAGTCTCCTTTTAGGCTTATACACTTCGTCCAACGATGTTCTAGTTTGTTGATCCCTTCCGAATAATAGGATTTGTCCAAGTCTGCAAAATATCCATCAGTGTCTGCAATCACCTCCTCGTTTGAATAAAATCTTTGTCCCGCCAGCCATTTCTTCAAATTAGGGAACAAATAGTAGTCCGAGGGAGCCAAGTCTGGAGAATAGGGGGGATGTGAAACGAGTTGGAATCCTATTTCCATTAATTTTGCGACCACAACTGCTGAGGTGTGTGCTGGTGCGTTGTCGTGATGGAAAAGGACTTTCTTGTGGGCCAATCGCGGGCGTTTTTCTTGCAGCTCGGTTTTCAAACGGTCCAATAACGATGAATAATATTCACCTGTAATAGTTTTACCCTTTTCCAGATAGTCGATGAGGATTATCCCTTGCGAATCCCAAAAGACAGTCGCCATAACCTTTCCGGCCGAAGGAACGGTCTTCGCCTTTTTTGGTGCAGATTCCCCCTTGGTAACCCATTGTTTAGATTGTTGTTTGGTCTCAGGAATATATTAATGTATTCATGTTTCATCCACAGTGACGAAACGACGCTTAAAGTCCTCCGGATTCTTCTGGAACAGCTGCAAACCATCCTTGCAACACTTCACACGATTCCGTTTTTGGTCAAGAGTGAGCAATCGCGGCACCCATCTTGCGGATAGCTTTCTCATGTCCAAATGTTTATGCAAAATATTATGTACCCGTTCAGTCGAGATGCCCACAGCACTAGCAATCTCACGCACCCGATTTGATCAATGATTTCTGGAGTCGTAACCTCCACAGGCCGTCCAGAACGTTCAGCGTCACTTGTGCCCAGTCCGAAAATTTTGAAACCACTTATAAACTGTTCTAATCGAAGGTGCAGAGTCACCATAACGTTTATCAAG
>CM032454.1:207442639-207461033 GCA_019049505.1 Pachyrhynchus sulphureomaculatus | reverse complement strand
GTCGTCCGCGATAGCGTGTACAATGTAGTATCGTCATCCAGTGGTAATCCCATACTGCTGCATTTCCTTTTCCAGTTCTTCAGTGCACTCTCCAAATAGATTTTAAATAGCGTTGAGGGTATACAGCAGCCCTGTTTGAGACCCTTTGTGACCTGGAACCCTGTTGTTATACCATATTTGGTTTTCACTCTACTTCTTGCGTTTTGGTATAAGGATTTTACGGCTTTAATTATTTCGGTGCTTACATTACTCTGTTGTAGTGTTTCCCATAATCTCATTAGGGGCACGCTGTCGTAGGCCTTTTTTAAATCAACAAACAAGACATGGACTTCCTGATCAAATGCGGTTTTCTTTTCTGGGATTTGTGTCAGTGAGAAGAGATGGTCTATTGTGGATCTTCCTGCTCTAAAGCCTGCCTGTTCTTCAGCTTCTTCGTCTGCGTATTCCGTTTCTATTCTATTTTTAAGTATTTTATTAATAATAGAAGAAAATGAATGAAAAAGATTTATATTTACCTTTAAAGATATCTGAGTGTATTTGATTATCTTAGAATCAAGAAATGAATTTTGAACTTCTACAAAACCAAAAAAATAAATCTTACAAAACTAGACAGTTGCAATGTTAGCGTATGGTTTACCATACTAAAAAGTTATAGCGTTGGTGACGTACTACAAGAATTACTAATAGTTAATTGAAGAAATACAGTACTTAAATTTAAATAATGATGTACGTGTGTTGAGATATCGAATCGCAGAGATTTTAACTAGTGAATTTAAAAAATAGAAAACTTACTCGATGTTTCGATTCTTTGCGAATTAAAAAAATAAATATGAAAATGTTATGGTTGACACTTATCTGGAGTTTTCTAGTCGGTCCTCCGAACTGGATACTTCTCCAAAACGTTGGATGGATGGTACGGTGTGTACGTGCGTCGTCTAAGTCACAAGTCTTGCTGGTACAGCCAGAAGTACTCTTACCCCAATGGTAAAAGAAAATTTCAAAGTGGTAACTTGGTTGGGTAAGACCAAAATCCAAATGAAAGTTGAAATGACGGTAGATTCAAAAGGAATCCAAGGATTAAAATCCAAAAAAACCATAAAATCCAAAAACAAAACCCTGGAACAAAGAAACATCCTTGTTTAGGACATTATATTCCAGTAAGTGTCAGAAAATTCTCGAAGAGAATTCCACTTGAATAGCCATACAAAAAATTTAGCAATCACTTATAATGGCTACTCACCTCGAGTCTTTAAAAGGCTCTTCTGCACTTTTCGGTAATAAAAATATCGCCCATAAATAGCTGGTACGGTATCTGAACCAAACTTTCAACAGTACCGCAACCGGGAATTTCAGCTTTTCAACAATCTGCACAACGCCCATTTTTTTTATTAAACGTTTTGAAAATACTGAATTACTAAACTGAAAGTATCGTGCCAGAGAGAGTGATCACTAAAGTGATTTTTGCTTTAAATATGATTATCCCACTCCGGATTTTTACTTCCTCTTCCGGGGACAAAATGTGCAATTTGAAAATAATCCAAAAATTAAAGATTCGAACATGAAATGAGAAAAATCAACTCAACAAACTCGAGGATTATATCCACTCTATATCAGTACATTTGTAAGAGTGCGAGAGAAAATAAAGCGTATTATTCTTTGGCCTAAAATAATAAACAACTTGGCTTTGGACCATCTTTGGGAACGCCGCATTTCAAAACTTTAAGACATGTGACGTATCACCTTCAGGATGTCAATTCTGTTTATTTACCAAATCAGGATTCAATCGTAAATCTATCCATGAAAATGAAGTGTTTTCATTTATACCCACTGGAAAAGCACTATGGAAACCATATACCTTCCTTACATGCCACTGGTAAAATTTGGAAAATATTTTAAGAAAATTACAAGGTTATGTCACCTTGACGTACATAAGCAATATCAAGGGCAACGATTAGTTTTGTTAAAGAAAATTAAATGAAAAATAAGATATATTTTTCAAGATCTAAGAAAGTGATTTGGCAAATTGATGCAATAAAAACGTTAAACGATCGTTAGGATCTTCGCACGTACCTGGCCGTAACAGGGTCGTAATTGATATATATATATATATATATATATATATATATATATATATATATATATATATATATATATATATATATATATATATATGTAAACTTGATTGGTTTTTCTTGGGTTCTTAGGTTCTTTTGGAAAACACAAACTAGTCTATTTGACGTTTCGCCTTATTTTTTTTAGGCATTTTCAAAAATTCTTTATTTTTTGATATTCATTCTAAAATTAGAAAACACAAGGTTAAAATCTTTTAAGTCAAATTACACTTTTAAAAACATATAGCATTTTTACGCACACTCGGACATTTAAAATATTTACACCATAACAAAAATATAAGACAATTTACTAACGTGTATATACCCTGAAAGTCAACTATTTGTGTGTTTGTGAATTTCAAATTCTGTATTTCTTTCAGCATATCGTGTCTCGTATTTTTTTACTGATTTTTTAAAAATTTTATTATCTATAATGGGTGTCTTAACGAAAAAAAAACTATTATTGATGTTAAGTATATATACCAGTTTGTATTATTAAGAGGATATGCATGCCAGCATGTTTATTTTTTAATTAAATTTGTGTAGAGTCCTTTTATGTCAGTCCTATCATTCACAGTGTTTTCATCTTTTTTTATTTCAATCATCTCTTTGATCTGTAGTTTGGCATAATTCCGCTCTTTGCAGAGGACCCTGGTTTCATTGAATTTAAAGTCATGTTTTTCTTCTGCTTCGTGTTTACTAAGGGCAGTGGAAGCATTCCTAGTATATTTGTGTCCATTTAGTCTGTTTTTTAGTAACTGAGAAGTCATGCCAATATATTTCTTCGGACAATTCGCATACGGTATTGCATACACAACATTAGATTCATTCATTGTGGGGATATGGCTTTTTAAGTTTGTAAATAATGAACTTAGTTTATTTTGAGTTTTATGGCATACTATAATGTTATATTTTTTCAAGACCCATTTCAGCTTCTCAGAAAGTTCTTTTGTATAAGGAAGTGGTAAAAATTTATCACAGTTTTGTTTACTATTTTTGGTGTTGTTTTTTGAGTTATTATAAAACTTGTATATTCTCTTTTTTTATTGTTCGATTGATGTCATTCTCTTTAAAATTGTTTTGTATTAAGACAGTTTTTACTTTTTTTAGTGCGTCTGGTCTTAGTTCAGGGGAAGTCAATTTTATTGCTCAGTCTGTTAGGCCCACTATAACGCTGATTTTCTGGGACATTGCATGACTAGAGCGAAAATTCAAATATCTCCGTGACCAAGAAGGTCAGGGAGATATTTGAACTGAATATACAAGATTCTCTTTTTATTGTTCGATTGATGTCATTCTCTTTAAAATTGTTTTGTATTAAGACAGTTCAAATATCTCCCTGACCTTCTTGGTCACGGAGATATTTGAATTTTCGCTCTAGTCATGCAATGTCCCAGAAAATCAGCGTTATAGTGGGCCTAACAGACTGAGCAATAAAATTGACTTCCCCTGAACTAAGACCAGACGCACTAAAAAAAGTAAAAACTGTCTTAATACAAAACAATTTTAAAGAGAACGACATCATCGAACAATAAAAAAGAGAATATACAAGTTTTATAATAACTCAAAAAACAACACCAAAAATAGTAAACAAAACTGTGATAAATTTTTACCACTTCCTTATACAAAAGAACTTTCTGAGAAGCTGAAATGAGTCTTGAAAAAATATAACATAATAGTTTGCCATAAAACTCAAAATAAACTAAGTTCATTATTTACAAACTTAAAAAGCCATATCCCCACAATGAATGAATCTAATATTGTGTATGCAATACCGTGTGCGAATTGTCCGAAGAAATATATTGGCATGACTTCTCAGTTACTAAAAAACAGACTAAATGGACACAAATATACTAGGAATGCTTCCACTGCCCTTAGTAAACACGAAGCAGAAAAAAAACATGACTTTAAATTCAATGAAACCAAGGTCCTCTGCAAAGAGCGGAATTATGCCAAACTACAGATCAAAGAGATGATTGAAATAAAAAAAGATGAAAACACTGTGAATGATAGGACTGACATAAAAGGAATCAGTCATATCTACACAAATTTAATTAAAAAATAAACATGCTGGCATGCATATCCTCTTAATAATACAAAATGGTATATATACTTAACATCAATAATAGTTTTTTCGTTAAGACACCTATTATAGATAATAAAATTTTAAAAAATCAGTAAAAAATACGAGACACGATATGCTGAAAGAAATACAGAATTTGAAATTCACAAACACACAAATAGTTGAATTTCAGGGTATATACACGTTAGTAAATTGTTTTATATTTTTGTTATGGTGTAAATATTTTAAATATCCGAGTGTGCGTAAAAATGCTATATGTTTTTAAAAGTGTAATTCGACTTAAAAGATTTTAACCTTGTGTTTTCTAATTTTAGAATGAATATTAAAAAATAAAGAATTTTTGAAAATGCCTAAAAAAAATAAGGCGAAACGTCAAATAGACTAGTTTGTGTTTTCCAAAAGAACCTAAGTACCCAAGAAAAACCAATGAAGTTTATATAAACAAAAGGTTCAACAGAAAAATTATTATATATATAATCTAACATTTTATTGGCTACTTCGTGTTTATAAATACAAAGAATATTCTTCATATTATCTGCAATATTATACTGAAATAGTGTGTATTATAAAGTTCAATAGTGTCTTAAAACGTCCGAAGCCCTTTCCATCAGAAGCCACAAATGTTTGCCCGTTGAGGCAAAAGTGATAGTTAAAAGTGTTTAAAGTTAGTGGAGCGAGGCCACGAAAAATACTTTTCATTGATGGAGACATCAGCTTTAACAAGAATCCCTGAAAGTACAGTTTGGAAAATTGTAAATAATTCGATAGCGCCTAAAAAAACACGAAAAGACAAAGGTATGTCGAAATGTATTGATTTCTGTCCAGAAGACTTAATCTGCCCCGAAATTTATGAAATATATGCAGAACAAAAAGTTCCTACAGTTATTATCACTTTCACGGAGGCTCTCCGAGGACTACACACTACAACTTTATAGCGTATTCTACGTCGTTTGGGTTTTTTTTTTTCAAAAAATAGGCAAAAGGCAAGTTATAACGGAATGACGGCACTTACAACAACTCGGAATGGAATAGCTTGTAAAAATAAATACAGATAGATCGGAAAATCGAACGATAATCTACCGAGATGAGACTTGGTATGATACCCACGACACACCCAGTAAAAGATGAATTGATAAATCCAAAAAATGCCACACCAAAGCTCCATCAAATAAAGGTAAAAGAATAACTATTTTACATGCTGGGTCAGAAGAAGGCTGGATACCAGAATGTCTATTTCTAGTAGCCAAGAATATTTCAGATTCCAGCTTGGATTATCATTGTGATACAACCGCTGAAGTTTTTGAAGATTGCCTTCAAAACAAATTAATGCCGAATATACCACCGAATAGCTGTATTGTGATAGATAATGCATCCTATCATGGTCGCCAAATGAATAAGGTACCAAGTTCCACCAGTAGAAAAAGGGAAATACAAGCCTTTTTGTGCGAACGTGACATATATTTCCATGAAAGTTATACAGTTAAACAATTGTTAGAAGTTTTAAAAAGTTACAATTTTTCAAAGGAATATGTTTGTGATAAAATTGCAAAGGAAGCAGGACACGAAATAATTCGGCTTCCACCATATTATTGTATCTTTAATGCGATCGAGTTGATATGGCATAAAATAAAGTCTAATGTACGTGCTCACAACAATACACCCACTTTAAACAGTAGTGTGATTGAGTTGATAAAGACAGAAGTCAAAAATGTAACCGTTGAAAACTGGAGAAACTATATTCAACACGTCAAAAAAATTGAAAACTCATGTAGATGTATGTACATAAATATAAATAGTTTAGAACTTGTAAAAAAACTTATTGTTAATTTGCAAGATAGTAGCCATAGCGAAATTGAACTAGATATTAATTAATAACTAAAATTGTAACAAATGTACGCGAGGACACTGTACACTGTTTTAATATATTTGTGTAATTACTATATTGTTTATTATTCAGTACATAAAACATTAAAATTCAACTGTTTTATCACAATAAAATTTTAAACCCAACAATTATACAATCAGGTATAGTGCGGCCCTGCACGATGCCTTGTCATTAAACAGCCATAAATTATTCACTTTCGAATCTTGTTGAATTTTGAATGGGTATAAGTAGCTAAGTTACTTTCTTAGATCGTGAAAAATACTATACATCCATTTTTAATTTAAGAGAATTTGATTTAATCTAATCTATTTTTTTAATTTTATGTTCATTTAATTCTATCAAGGACTATGAAAATCAAAACGTAGGCAAAATATTCTCGAGGGTAAATTTTAACCATAACAAGTTCACATCCCAAATTACATTATCAGGAAAAGAACGGGAGTACAAGTCGTCAAATTTACTCTTCATCTTAAATGAAACTGGACTGGCCATGTTGCTAGCTTTCAGAATTGACAATGGACACAAAAAAGTAGAGGTAGATCAAGTCGGTGGATTGATGATTCGAAGAGAGTGGCTGGAAATTAGGTACTGGTGGCCCAGAACAGAAAAAGGTGGCCAGCCTTGAGGGAGGCTTTCGTCCCGTAGTGGACAGTATAATCTTATAATGATGATGATGAAGGTTAAAAATGAATTTCTTTCCACAAAGCATTGTTTGCAGGGGGCCAACAATAACCTCAAAACAAAAAGGAATTTATATTACCGACTACAAGTTATAAGTGACACGTTCTCACTTGACTGTCTACAAGTTTTGACAAGGTTTTTTGTTGCTTCTAAACATATTGCCTACCGACAATGGCGTGAAAATCCTAACACCATAAATCGTAACACCTTTGTTCGTGCCCGGAACAGATGCAAAGGAAATTATCGACGAAACCAAGGAGGCGCACAATCAACGAATTAGAAACAAACTTCTCGCTTGTCCCAACAATTCCAGAGTCCTTTTGGGCAGTCGCTAAGGCAGTTAGTCAAAATTTTACCAAATCCACCATACCACCACTCACACGGCCAGATGCAACCACACCTGGTGAGAGAGCGAACTTGTTGGCTGAACTCTTTGCTTCACACATCTACTGTTGATTTCCAAGGAAAACACCACCTACTATTCCCGTATTGCAGTCAAAGATGCCCGATGTTGTCTTTACACAGCGCACCATAAAGCGTATTTTAATGAAGCTAGACATCAAAAAGGCTTCTGGTGCTGACGGAATACCTGCTATAGTTTCTCAAAAACTGTGTAAGGGAACTAACACCAGTTTTCTGTAGACTTTTTAACCTATCCTACAGAAAGGGAATATTTCCGTCCTGCTGGAAATGTGCCACGGTTCAGCTGATACCTAAAAAAAGGCAAGAAGACCTTGCCAAATAACTACCGACCAGTCGCACTGCTTTCAATAATATCGAAAGTCATGGAAAAGGTTATCAATGAGCATCTTCTAAAATATCTTGAACGATTCAATATTATTAGCGATCACCAATATGGTTTTCGTAAACATAGATCAACAGGAGATCTTCTGACTTATGTAACACATGTTTAGAACAACGCAATTGAACACTTTGGAGAATCTTGAGCGGTTGCTCTTGACATATCTAAGGCATTCGACCGTGTTTGGTACGATGGACTGTTGACTAAGTTACGCTCTTATGGTATGTTTGAAAGGTTCTGTTTGTGGCTCGCATGTTTCCTCAGAGAGCGTTCTTTATGAGTGACGGTCGAGGGATTTCTTTCTAACACCTTCACTATCAACGCCGGTGTGCCCCAGGGCCCCATACTGTCTCCTACTCTTTTTTCTCCATTTACATTAACGATCTGCTGGAAAAGACCGGGAATCCAATCTACAGCTTTGCAGATGACAGTACGCTTGTCTCTTCATTTACCTTGAACGCTCGGACATCGGCTGCTCAGGCGAATATCCGCAGACAGCAGGAGGTCGTTCAACTTAACAAAGACCTGGAGAAATTCTATCTTGGGGTGACAGTAACCAAGTGGAATTTAACGCTACAAAAACCCAGGCGGCAGTTTTTTCTAAAAAAGTTAACGTTGCTGAACCCGACATACTTATGTCGGGGCACTCCATTCCCGTAGCATCGTCGCTCAATTTCTTGGGCGTTAATTTGGGAGCAAATATGACAGGCATAGCAAGGAGAGCTTCTAAAAATTGGGAATATTATTTCGAACCAGAAAGCTTTACACCCCACAACAACTGTTAATTCTTTACAAAGCTCAAATTCGACCAACTATGAAATACTGCTCCCACGTTTGGGGCTCCGCTCCCAAACATACACTGCATCTGTTGGATTCTGTTCAGAGAAGAGAGCTGTCCGTCTGATTGGAGAACCGGAATTAACCGGCGGCCTTGATTCGCTGGAACATCGAAGGACGGTTAGCGACTTGAGTCTGTTCTACAAGTATTTTCATGGAAAGTGTTCGAAGGATGTAGCCCGCTTAATTCCTCCCAAAGCGGTTGCATGTTAGAAATACACGTCGCGCTGGTGCTTCACATCCGTATGAGGTTCAACTTGTTACTCCGCGTAAAACGCTTTTCAAGCAGTCCCTTTATATGAAGAACATCATTCCTTTAGAATAATTTGCCCAGCGCTGTGTTTCCCACCGAGTACAATTTACAGCGATTCAAGAACAACGTGAATCGCTTTTTTCCTCACACATGCCGCTCCTGGAGCGCTTTAGGGACTTCCCTGCAACACGTGTGCTAGATCCATAAAAAAAAAGTAAAAATAAGGCTGAATTCTACATCGGTAATTGTCTCAAATGACTTAATCACAAAGACAAACTTAAAACAACACATGACATCCTTATAAGATCACTTCGGTCTCTGTCTGTCTGTCTGTCTGTCACACCCGATTTTTTCTCCGAAACTATTTGTCATAGAAACTTGAAATTTGGTAATAATAGAGGAATTGATGGCCTCATCAGAGCCATGTAGTTTTGAAAGTTAAATTTTGACTTAAGGGGGGTGAAATCGGAAGTGAAAAAAAATTTTTTTTACTAGGTCATCGAGTGTGGTGTCAAATGAAAGGTTGTGAAAACACGAGTAAAAAATATATATATAATGTAATACTTGCGCACACTCTTCTTTGTATTATTTTCAAAAAAAAAACCGCGAAAAAAATCGCTGTTCCGCGCCTTATCTCGAAAAGTACTTATCAAGAAATTTTGAAAAAATCCTGGAATAATCTCCACGGGTGGTAGATTGAACAAAAATCATCACGAGTGCATTACCTTTAATAATTTATCTGGTACAGTAATACCCCGCTTAGCGCGACCCCGTTACGCGCGGTTTCACTATAACGCGAATTTCAAATACCCCGCTTAGCGCGACCCCGTTACGCGCGGTTTCACTATAACGCGAATTTCAAATTTCGCGCTCATGTAGTCATTAACTTCTCTATGGTCGCGGGGATCCCCGCTTTCTCTGAATATTCTCTTTGAAGAATTGGGAATTCCCTGTCCTTCGACTTTGTTCTATGGGGATTTCCTCGTTCGTTTCGTGTGTTTCATTTGTTCCGTAATGTTAGTTCGGTCGGCTGGCAGTTTTGTTTTAATATTTATTGGAGATACATACATACATAATTTAACCCTACGTTAAAAATGCCGCCTGTAAAGAAAAAAGAGCGTAAAAGCGTCACTTTGGAATTGAAGATGAAAGTGTTAAGAAGAATGGAAAATGGAGGCAAAGCAACAATTGTTGGGAGAGATTTTGGACTCTCAGAATCGACTGTGAGAACGATTTATAAAAATCGGGAAAAAATTAAAATCTCCAGCGAAGGTTCAACACCTATAAGTGCAACAAAACTTTCTCGTTCGAGATCATCTATCTTAGAAAGAATGGAGAAATTACTGTCAGTCTGGATCGAAGATTTGAATAAGAAGAACACACCACTAAGTCAAGATCTCATATGCACAAAAGCAAAATCTTTGTATGAGATGCTGAAAACAAAAGAAGGAGAAGGGAGTGCCACTCCGACTTTTGCTGCCAGCAGAGGCTGGTTCCATCGGTTCAAGCAGCGTTCTAATCTTCACAATATCCACATAACAGGCGAGGCGGCCAGCGCGGACATTCAAGCTGCAGCTGAGTTTCCAGACAAGTTTCAAGACTTCGTTAGACGAGAGAAAATTCCTGCTTGTCTCATCTTCAATGTTGATGAGACCGCACTTTACTGGAAAAAAATGCCATCTCGAACATTCATTTCTAAGGAAGAACGTCAAGCCAGTGGTTTCAAAGCTGCGAAAGATCGACTAACACTTCTGCTGGGTGGTAATGCCACTGGTGATTTCAAACTGAAACCTTTACTAGTGTACCATTCAGAAACACCCCGTGCAATGCGAGGCACAGACAAGACAAGTCTACCAGTTGTGTGGCGATCAAACAGAAAGGCGTGGGTTACACGGGAAATTTTTCAAGAATGGTATTCTAATAGTTTTTGCCCATCAGTCAAATCATACTGTGACAGAAATGGGCTTGAACCTAAAGTTATATTACTCTTAGACAATGCCCCAGGACATCCAACCTCACTTGATACGCCCAGAGACTTAAAAGTGTACGTAAAGTTCCTTCCACCAAACACTACGTCAATATTACAACCTATGGACCAGGGAGCAATAGCAAACTTCAAAGCTTATTACCATCGCCGCACTTTTAGCCAACTAATTCATGAAACTGACGGGGAAGGAAGACAGTCTATGCGAGAGTGGTGGAAGTCATACAACATTATGAAGTCTATTCACAACATAGAAGAGGCTTGGAAGGAAGTTAAAATGAGTTGTATGAATGGGGTGTGGCGTAATCTTTGGCCAGATGTAGTGGAAGCACCTAGAAGAATTGTCCAGATGCAGAGACAAGTGCTTGAAGACATTGCTGCAATGATTGAGGGGTCTGAACTTGAAGATGTCACGGTAGAAGATCTCGTAGAACTTGTAGCAACGCACGACGATCCTATTAGCAATGAAGATCTGATCGAGTTACAGAATAATCCTATCTACGATGAGGAAGAACAAGTAGAAGAGAAAGTTTTATCTTCAGGGGAAATACAAAATGCACTTTCAAAAATTTATTCAGGTTTGGACATATTGCAGAGTATAGACAATAATGATGACCGTGTGTCAAACAATTAAAAACAGTGTTGGGTGTTATGAACGTATTTTACAAGAACGTAAACAAAACGTTACCCAAAAGACAATAGATGTATTTTTCCGTAAAAAATAAGAGTATGTATTGCATAAAGTGTTCTTAGAATTAAAGTGATTGATTAAAATGATTTGTATTTTTTTGTATTAAATTTTGACTATGTTTAATCATAAACCTCGATATACGCGAATTTCAGTTAACGCGATTTTTTTCGGAACGTATCCCTCGCGTAAAGCGGGTATTACTGTATTTAAAAAAAACAAAATTTTCAAGGTCATCAGATTTTAGTAAAGATTGGAAACAAACTTTGTTGAAAAACTCATTTGGGATGTGTTTTGTGAAGTCACTGATCATTTTATACCACCGTAACATAAATTTTGACTTAAGGGGTTCGTTTTGAGGGGTGAAATCGGAAGTGAAAAAATTTTTTTCTTATTAGGTCATCGAGTGTGGTGTTAAATGAAGGCTTGTGAAAACACGAGTGAAAAATATACATATAATGTAATACTTGCGTACACTTTTCTTCGTATTACTTTTAAAAAATCGCGAAAAATCGCTGTCCCTTACCTTACCTAGAAAAGTACTGATCAAAAAATTTTGAAAAAATTATGGAGTATTCTCCAGGGGGTATAGATTGAATGAAAATTATCACGAGTGCATTACCTTTAATAATTTATTTGGTATATAAAAAAAAACAAAATTTCAAGGTCACCAATTTTCAGTAAAGATTGGAAACAAACTTTGTTGAAAACTCATTTGGGGTGTGTTTTGTGAAGTCACTGATCATTTTATACCACCCTAACAAAAATTTTTATTTTAAAAACAGCGTACGGAACACTAATTGTTTAAGTTCAACTTGCAGTTGACCGGTTTTTTCTTTAATAGTATCACTCCACACAACAACACGACTAGAGCTCTAAATTAGAAAACACTTTAATGAATGGTATTTTAACCTAACACTTAGAACACAGCACAAGCTTATTAGTTATTAATTTAGCGCCGACTTCAAAATTTAAAGTAGAATAAAATATTAGTATTTGAATCTTTTTAGAACATTTTTCAAGTCTGTTCATTCCTTTTTAATAATCGCTCTTCGTTAAAAGTCGTGATTAATATTTTAACCTCACACACATCAAGCAGGAAGTAATCAATCTGTCTGATACTTACTTGCCTTAAGAAAGAGTTGTTTCGTTTTTTTTCCTTAATCAGCATAATGAATACTGTAACATGTGTGCTATATGTATATTTACATTTTTAAAGTGTGCCTCATATTTCACTTCTTTTATTGGTCCTCCAGCAGGCTGCCAGGTGAAGAAGATTAAATTTCTTTTACGAAGACTCTGGGTCGCGTTTGGTTTTGCAAATTGAATGTTATTGGTGGGCTACTTTAATAAATCCTTTTTTATGATCTCGTTAGTTCAGTAAAAAATCTGCCAATTTTATTTTTAATTTCGGTTCATTAAAAAAGTAATAATAATTCAGGAAAAAAATTAAAATGTAATAATTCGTGTGAACTGAAATCACGGAGATTGAGGCGGAAATTAAAGGTCAAATTAAAAAAGAAAATGGATACATTTTTTCTCCCATTTTTATTATAATTAAGTATACACATTTCAAAAAAAACTATACGGCGTCGGTCAGCGGTGCGTATAGTACAGGTTTCAGATGCATTTTTTTTATGGGTCTAGCACACGTGCTACAGGGAAGTCCCTAAAGTGCGTCAGGAGCGGCATGTGTGCGGAAAAAGCGATTCACGTTGTTCTTGAATTGCTGTAAATTGCACTCGGTGGGAAACACAGCCCTGGGCAAATTATTCCAACGGGATGATGTTTTCTATATAAATGACTGCTTGAAAAGCGTTGTACTTGGAGTAACAAGCTGAACCTCATACGGATGTGAAGAATTCGCGCTACGTGTATTTCTAACATACATCGCTCTGAGAGGAATTAAGCGGGCTACATCCTTCGAACACTTTCCATGAAAATACTTGTAGAACAGACTCAAGTCGCCAACCGTTCTTCGATGTTCCAGCGAATCTAGGCCGCCGGTCAGTTCCGGGTCTCCAATTAGATGAACAGCTCTTCTCTAAACAGAATCCAACAAATGCAGTGTGACTTTGGGAGCAGAGCCCCAAACATGGGAGCAGTATTCTATAGTTGGTCGAACTTGAGCTTTGGTAAGAATTAACAGTTGTTGTGGAGTGTAAAGCATTCTGGTTCGAAATAATATTTCCAACTTTTGAGAAGCTCTCTTTGCTATGCCTGCAACATGTTCATACCAGGACATATTTGCTCCCAAATTAACGGCCAACAAATTGAGTGACGATGTTAGAGGAATGGAGTGCGGGTTCAGCAACTTTAACTTTTTAGAAAAAACTGTCGCCTGGGTTTTTGTAGTGTTAAATTCCACTTGGTTACTGTCACCCCAAGATAGAATTTCTTCCAGGTCTTTGTTAAGTTGAACGATCTCCTGCTGTCAGCGGATATTCGCCTGAGTAGCCGATGTCCGAGCGTTCGAAGTGAATGAAGAGATAAGCGTACTGTCATCTGCAAAGCTATAGATTGGATTCCCGGTCTTTTCCAGCGGATCGTTAATGTAAATGAGAAAGAGAGTAGGAGACAGTGTGGAGCCTTGGGGCACACCGGCGTTGATAGTGAAGATGTTAGAAAGAAATCCGTCGACCGCCTCTCGTAAAGAACACTCTCTGAGGAAACATGAGAGCCACAAACAGAAGTTTTCAGACATACCATAAGAGCGTAGCTTAGCCAACAGTCCATCGTGCCTTACATGCCTTAGATATGTCAAGAGTAACCGCTCGAGATTCGCCAAAGTGTTCAATTGCGTAGTTCCAAACATGTGTTACATAAGTCAGAAGATCTCCTGTTGATCTATTTTTTACGAAAGCCATATTGGTGATCACTAATAATGTTGAATCCTTCAAGATATTTTAGAAGATGCTGATTGATAACCTTTTCCATGACTTTCGACAACACTTACATTCAACTAAATAATAATTCATCCTTTCCAGTCGCCCTTCCTGAAGCCCATTGTTAATGTTGGATCGCGTTTAGGTGGAAACAAGCGGAGCCTTGACTGCACTTAATAAAATAGCAATAACATCGAATTTTTTTTACTGTAAAATCGAAATATTGACATCATCGAGAGGTCGTAGAAAGATCGTAACTGTTAATACAATAATGTTGCACGCGATCGAAATTACAGTTGTTAATAAGGCTATATAATGGGATCTTCAACCTTTAAAAAAATTCCCCAACTCAGAAAACCATCCTGTTTAGGTGTAGACTTGCATACTTTACGGTTGAAAGAAACACACCGAACGATATCATACTGACATGATGTTCCTACTTATCAAGCGACATGACAATTTTATGACCGAAACCGTTCGTAATGTAATCGCGTCGTGCACACAACCGTCGTCATAAGTCGTTATCAATTTGTCTGCGACAATGTTAAATGGCTACCATGGTTCAACATTCCGGTTCTTAGACGACGTAATAATTGTGGGCGCGAAACTCGATAGTAAAACGACCAGGTTTACGGTTTCATTAATACCGTATTAGAATTTGCATAAGAATATACAATTTTGTTTTAATTATATTATAATGATGTCGTATGACGTGTTATGTTACTCTAAAAGATTTTATTTACTGTCTGGAGAGAAATCGCGGTCGTTTATAATTAAATTTTTGATATAATGATGCCCGAATACCTGAATTCTTTTTTGGATCACCTCAATCAACAACATCATCATCAGCCTTCCGTTTCATTCCATTCTTGGACATAGGCCTCGCTGATTTATTGCCAAACACATCGGTTTTGAGCAGTTCTCTGCCACATCAATCCTGCAGTCTTCTTTAAATCATCGATCCAGCGCATCGGAGATCTTCCTCTTGATCATTAGCCGAGGTACGCTCTTCATTGAAGAAGTATTTTTGGCCATATCTCCTCTTTATATTTCGCTACATAGCCTGCGAAATTCCATTTGAGTTCCGCGATTGTTTGTGTTTTCATAACAACCTATATATTTCTCATTTAAAAACTGGGCTATAATGGAAAAAAGAGCTTTCTTCAAAAAAAAAAAACGTGTTAAGCATCTTCTTCTTCTTTATTCTCCACTGCAGGAGATAGGTCTCTTTAAGTTTCTTCCAATTGTCTCTATCCCGTGCAAAATAGAGCCATCTACTGCCTGCTATCAACCTGATATTATCAGTCCATCTTTTCATTGGTCTTCCGACATTTCGCCTGCTCTCCCTAGGTCTCCATTTAAGTAATTTTATTTTCCATCTACCATCATTCATTCTAGCCACGTGTCCCGCCCCGCCCATTACCACTTTAATTTGGTACTCTTTTACTGATATCTGTAATTCTTGTTGTTCCTCTGATATCGTAGATTTTAATGTGTTGTCGTAAACTAAGACCTAACATCTGTCTTTCCATGGCCCTTTGAGTATGTTGGGGTCGACAAAGACTATTTTTTTGTAAGGGTCATAATTTTCGCCCATACGTACTTACTGGAAGTTTGCAGTTCTCGAACACTTTTCTTTTTAAGATCATGGGGATATGTCTGTTTTTTAGAATGAAATGCGATACAGCTGAGGCCAATTCGCCTTGGTATATCCGCTGTTTAATTGTCCTTATCCAATCTAATCTTATGCCACAAGTATATATATGTTTCCCCTTTCTCGATCTCTCCGTGCCGATTAAAATTTTTGTGCCTTGTGGGCTCAGAAGTTTTGTTTTCTTGGTGTTCATCTTTCTGTGAAGCTTGATTAAGTTGTTCTATCATGATTTTAAATTCTTCTAGATCTTCGCAAATTAGTACTATATCATCTGCAAATCGCAAGTGATATACCATCGAATTTAATTCCCTTCTCTTCCCACTGAAAACTTTTAAATACATCCTCCAAGGTCAGGGTAAAACAATTTTGGTGAAATTGTGTCGCCCTGCCTTGATCTTTATGGGTTCTGTTTTTCGATCTCCATCTAATTTAACCGTTAATGTCACATTTTCATATATGAATTTTAGAAGGTTAGTATATATTGAGTCTTTTTCTGGCACTGGCTAAAAACTGCATAATTGCCCAATGTTCCAGGGAGTCGAAAGCCATCTTGTAATCAATGAAAGGTAGGTGCGGCTTAATATTATATTAGGTCGTTTTTTTCTATTAGAAGGCGCCTGTATATGATCTCTTAACCACACACACAAGTAATTTTTTTCATTTAAAAGATGCTAGTCGATTCTCGTTCACCTTTCTACTGTAGGTGTCAGATTAAATATCAGTTCTAATTCTAACCAGAAGAGAACTCTTCGGCTTGGTAGAAACCCGTAACTAATCAGACATCTTATCTCCATGGAATATCGAAGAAATATAGCATATACCTAAGAGGTTGAGGTAGTTACTTATTGTAGTAGCCACTTCACGATGTTGAGAATGAAATTGGAACTATACAAAGCTGTGCTATGGACCAACGTAAATCGGTAGCACACGCGCTGCTCTTGGGGTGACTTCTTGTGTCCCTGCAGCTGCAGCGAGTACTATGTCCATAAAAAAAAACAACAAAAGCGTACTAGAAGCGATTTAGAACCGGAAAATATTAAAGGTTCTTGTCAGACTATAACTGTGGTGGTGAATGTTTTGGTCCAATCTTAGATCGAGATATACATTTTGACACACATTGATAAAAGTTTCCTTGTTTTCTGTTGCCATATTCTAACATTTCCATATACCATACAGGTGCCTTAATAATCCCTTCCATTGTACAGTAGAACCCCGATTAACCGAGTCGCGATTATCCAAGCTCCGGATTAACCGAGCCAATCTGAGAACCTGATTATCCGAGGTACGCGCATCTATGCTGCGTATTAACTGAGCTTCTAAAATATGTATGTACATATTTCCATTTAAAATCGTCGGGGCCTTCGGGGAATCCCCCTGGCCCGTGTGAGAGGTTCCCCTATTTATGTTTTTGGACTCTTTCAGCATGTATATTTGCGTGAATGCAGTGCGTTATAGCGTTTACTACGGAGAAGTACGAGTATACTCACATAATTTATTTACGAACTGCTTTGTTTGAATTTTTGTTTGTCGTATTATAATGGAGCAAAACAAGCGTAAAAGAATCGTCGTTCCTATTGAAGAAAAATTAAAAGCCATCAAAAGAATTGGAGCAGGAGAGACAATTAAAGTTGTTGCACGAGATTATGGAGTAGGTGAGGTAACAGTTGGAGATTGCAAAAGAAATCGCACAAAAATAGAAGAGTGGTGTATAAATCAAGCCTCCTCGTCCTCAGGAAGAAAAGCAATGAAAACCGGCGACCATGAAAAGGTTAACGAAGCTTTATTCATGTGGTTTAACTAATAAAGATCAAAAGGTGTGCCTCTGTCAGGTCCAATTTTACAACAGAAAGCAATAATGATTAGTAGGCAATTCCCAGAGATAGATCAGTTTACCGCCAGTTCTGGATGGCTTGACCGCTGGAAAAAATGGTACAGTGTACGACAACTCACTGTATATGGTGAAAAACTTTCTGCTGATGTGTCATCAATTGAGAAGTTTAAGCAGAACTTTAAAAAGCAAATCGAAGATTGTGGATAAACATGTGATCAAATTTACAACTGTGACGAAACTGGTCTGAATTATAAAATGCTTCCATCAAAAACATTAACCGAGTCGACAGGAAAAATCAGCTCCTGGGCACAAACGAAGTAAGAAAAAATTAACTATAATGGTATGTTCCAATGGATCTGGCAAGCACAAAATCCCACTGATGGTGATTGGCAAGTCTGCATGTCCAAGAGCTTTAAAAGACGTCTCACCCAAAGCCCTACCAGTCTATTACAAAAGTCAGAAGAGCGCATGGATGGATTCGACCTTATTTACTAACTGGTTTGAAGAAGAGTTCGTGCCATCTGTGACTAAATTTTTTAACAGAAACCGTCTTCCTATTAAAGCAATTTTGTTAATGGATAATGCCCCCTCTCACCCTGGAGAAGGACTTCATGTGGGCGAAATTGTAAAATTTTTTCCTCCAAATGTAACCAGCATAATGCAACCAATGGATCAAGGCATCCTCGAAAACATAAAAAAA